>LPNX010823612.1:173453-211970 GCA_001517045.1 Pseudotsuga menziesii | reverse complement strand
CGTTTAAAATTTAATTATATTTTTGTAATTAATCCATAAAATTATATACATTGTATGTGCATGTATATATACAACCTTTTAAAACCACTTATGTACATGTGAAATAATGGTATGTGTTGTGAAAGAATTGAAAAAAATATGTAACCACTACACGAAATTGCATATATACAAAGTAAGTGTATTATAGTATGAGTAGTTCTAGTTGTCCAATGAAATTAGAGAATGGTTGATGAATATATATAATTATATAGCGCATAGTATTCTAGCATAATATCTAGCTCTAAATGAATATGCATATATCCATTAGCCTCACATAACCTCACATAGAAATGAATTTTATAATTCGATGATATAGCCTCACATGTAAATGAATTATAATTTGATAATATAGAATCACACATATATAATTCTTATGTTAAAAATTACAAATATTGTTCTCAATGGGAGTTGATTGCACCATCATAGGTTGAATTGCATCTTCTACGAGCTTAACATTGCACTTATTTTCTTCATCTTTTCTATAGCCTTGTCTCTCATTTCATCGATTTTAATATGATTTTAATTTCATATTCATGTATATGAACATTTTCATAGTGTTCAAATTACAATTTTACATTACATTATGATAATGATGATAATTACATTACAATCACAATTACAATTACAATTACAATTACATTACAATTTTACAATTACACTTACACTGCATTACAATGATGTACAAATGACTAGGAATCATATGTACTTAAGCATGGATGAGAATGATGATATCAAAGAAAATAAACAATTACAATTACAATCACATTACAATTACAATCACAATAACATCTGATTTGAGACATAAGTCTCATCTGCAACAAAGTTGTGGGAAGTACTTGGGCTTCGCCCTAAAACTCATTATGAGGAGTACCATAGGAACCCTGAAGTAGCTGGCCATAATTGCTTGTATTTATTTGTTAATTTGTTAACAAACAATGACAATATGATAAACTTAAAATAAAATGTATTCAATTTTGTATAATTTATTTGCTAATTTTTTAACTAACAATGACAATATGATAAGTGAAATAAAATGTTATTCTTAAGCATGCATTTATTTCTCTTTATTCTTGAGTTTGTATTTATTTTTGAGTTTGTTTTATTTATTGCTAGATCCTAGCCAACCATCACACGATCATGCACCCTCTGATTTCTCAAGAGTAATTGGGAACTTCAATGATGTTGGAATCACTACTAATTGTTTAAGAGGGTTGGATGATGCCACTCAAGAAGAGTTCGAGAACCCGACCCCTGATCGAAAAATCAGAGAGCATGTTAGTAACATAATCAAATTGTACTTTGAACAATAACCAGTGATTACACAAGCTCAAATCCTACATGGATTGATAAAACACAAAAACTTGAAATGTGCCACAAAGTTGTTGGGTTTTAAGGAATTTAGAAATAAAAATGAATGTGAGACTGTACCAAAAAATGTAACAACTGCACTATCTGCATTTGGAAATTCAAGAAAAAATAATGTCAGTGCTGCTCATAGGAAAATTACAACTACTATTGTGGCACAAAGCACCTCAAGAAATTGAATGGTCGCAAGAATGTTAAAGATGCTCCATGTTTCAAGAAAAACACTGCACAAATACACTAAATTCAGGGTAAATATAGATGAAAATGATGAAGTTGCTTGTTGGGATCTTATATGTAGAGAAGCATATAAAGACATGATGGAAGAGGGAATCAGAGAGAAGGTGATAAAGTATTGAGACAACCATTCTCGTGCTATACAAGATCGAAAACATGTCCTGCGATAATGTTCTGGCAGAGACATTTATAAGGAACATTGCAAGCAAGTTATGGAGATGATAGGAATTCCTTTATTCAAGGAATTGAAAGAAACAAATCCCGGTCTCCAGATCTCATTTACCATGTTTAGTAAGTTGAAACCATGGTATATTAGTCCGAATACGATTCGGTACACTTGTTGTTATAGATACCACATTGAATTCCAGTTATACTATGACACATTTGTGGATTTTTTAAGAAACCATTGGGATGGTGAACCATCTCCTAACACAGTGCGGGATTTTATTTCTATGTTACTATGCAATAGGAATCCGAAAAATTTGTTTTTCATTAAAAGGTGTGTAGGTGAGAGAAGATGCCATGAATTTGGAGATTTGGAATTGTTCCATCTGAAGTTTCCTATCGATCCAACACACCCTGGATTGTCAGATATCATAGTTAAGTGGAAGAGATATGCGTATGTCTCCATGAATCCATCATCTTCTTCACATGTTCCATCTAAAACGATCGAATTGCTTGAGGATGATATTCCTATTTCAGAATTCATGGACAAGTTTAAAAGTTATATTTACAAATACATTAAACACTCCCACAGGTCTAGGTGGCAAGCTTCAGAATTTAAGCATTCTCATGAGGTTTTTGAGCCAGGAACAATCCTATCGGTGGTAGACTTTGCTGAGAATTACACATTTTCTCCTCATAGAGAGATACAAAGTGAGTATTATCACTCTAACCAGGTGTCCATCTTTGTACATGTATTGTATAGACATGATCAGGTGAGCATTGATGGTAGGGATAGCACTCCTCAGTCACGTGATGTGATCAAGGAATACCATTTTTATGTCAGTGATGATCGTGAGCATTGCACATTGTTTGCTCAACACTGCGTTGGGTTGATTTATTATTCATTCAAAAAGAATGGGGCGTCATTTACAGAACACTAGATTTAGTAAAATGGGTGTGCGAGGTAGTTCAAATCAGAACACTCCTTGTATTGGTTGAGTCTCCTTCACAAAGAGACAAGAATTCGACACACCTGGATCTTTTTTGAAAAGGGACACAAAAAGGGTGAACATGATGGCGCAGGTGCATGCGTGAAACGAGCACCTCGGAGGTACCAAATGAGTCATAGTGCATCGCAACTCAAGTGCTCAATAGAAGTAGTTTATTGGTGCAAAAAAAAANATGATGTTTTTTTATTCGATGCAGGTCTTTTTGGGATGTTTCCATTGGCGATGTGAATAGATCCATGCCATGGTAGTAAAGACATGAGCGACATATTTTCCATTGAAGCAAGGAAGTATGCGTGTTTCTATGATTTATGCATTGACGTTAATGGATTGAAGGTTGATCATTACGTGAACAATGCATATGTCAAACAATGGAAATATGTCCCTCTTAATCCAAAGGGGCCAAATCCAATTCCAACGTGGCAAGAGATGCACACTGACGAGGCAGTGGTTTCAGTACATCATGATTGGTTTTTTATTTGGTTAAGCAAGGTACATGATAGTTGATTGAATGTTTAAACCTCTATTCTTTTACACATGCATTTATATTTTTTTATTGTTTAATATTTGAAAATATTGATGGAGGTGATGTATTTGTTGTAATTGCACCACCGAGAAATGTCAATCATGTAGCATATTTTTTATGTGGTGTGCACAAATCAAAAGTAGGTTGGTACGACCCTATGTCGACAGAGAGTTCACATACCAATTTGGTGGCCTAGTGGTGATGGGCCACTTTTTTGAAAAAGTAAGAGAAAGTGACTATATTATTTACAAATATTTCATGCCTGAATATATATCTTGTCACTACAGTCATTTGGTGGTGGCAGCTCGGATACATCTCATTGAAATCAAAGTGAAAAGGGGTGAACCAAAGAGATGGAAGATGTTAGTATCTAACCATGATCGTATTATGGAGATGTGCATTATTATAACCCATTGGCTGGATGAATGAAGGTTATATGTCACTTTTGATGTTAACATAGTTGACATTCTTTTGAAATGTTGCGAATCAAAATTTCTACAGAAATATATCATTTGTATTTAAATGTAATTTTTGTAAACTTATATATGAGAGTATGTGCATTCACATATAATCTATATGCATGAACACCTATACCTAGGAATACCAACAATGTCCTAAGACCATGTTATGGAAGATCAATTTTGTCTATGTAACGTTTTTTGGTGTATTTGTGCAAATACATGTATATCACACTCTATTTGTGCAAAGTTCTAAATTGCATGTTCATTGTATCCAAGTTGTAAATTGTAAACTTGTAAATTGTTAGTGATATGCAATCCAAAGAACAATACACACATTTATTGTGTCCTCATTAAATCTACCAATTGCAATTGATATTAATTGTAAGTTATGGTAAATTGCAAGTTTTGTTTGATTGACAATTTTGCAAACTTGTAAATTTTTTACAAATGAAACCAAAATAAAAATTGTAGTTGTAATTTTTTTTGTAAATGAAATCATTACATTGTAGTTGTAATTTGCACCTAGTAGATCTTACATTGTAATTTTGTAAATTTTGTAACATTTTAATTGTAAGTTATGTTATAAATTGTAAGTTGTGTTCGATTGACAATTTTGCAAACATGTAAACTTGTAAACTTTGTAAACATTGTAAATTTTGTAAACTTGTAATTTATTAAATTAAAAAATTGTACAATTTTGTAAGATTGTTCAGCATTAATGATTGTTAAATAACATTAAGATTGTAAAACATAAATAACTTAGCTTATATCAAGGAACAAATGGTATAATACTCTTTCTGAACTTTGGTGCTTGGAATTTGTTGGTGGAGTTTGATATTGTGAATGGGTGCCCCCCATACAACTTGATTTTTGGATTTTAAGGGAGAGCTCTAATTGTTATCTCTCGGTATTGAGCTCTAAGATTGGGTTGGTGTCAATATCCTTTTTTCATTTTATATGAAATAAATTTAATGTAATTTCATACACTTTCCTAAAAATAAACCTTCGGCACTTAAATTTAATAAATAATATAAAGATTGGCCCAATATATCTTTTATAAAAATAACCTTTGATTTTATTTTTTATAAAATATGCTTTAGCCCCAAAATATAAAGCCATATTTTATTATAGAACTAATTTTGCAAAGTTTATCCAAACTAGATAAAAATTTTCCATTTCTAAAAATTCTTTTTCTTTTTTCTCCAAACACATTTAGAACGCTTTTTCTTACCAAACAGGAAAATTCCATGCATTATTCAACGAAGAAAAACCTTGCAATTGCTGGATCACCAATGAAACTTTGAAATTTATATGATGATAATGCAAACTTCAGCCAAAAAAAAATAGTGCTAACACGATCCATATACATCATATCATTCCATCAAACTCATATCTTTGCATACCCACATCCTCCGCACACCAAGGATTTAATCGTAAGAATTCATCTTTAATATCGCCTTTTCACATATGAGCATCTTGATCCACAATTGCAACAACAACAAAAATGTTCCCCCGGGTCCATTAGAAAATTCCCTTTCCGTGTCACTGTAAGATTTAGTTGTATTGATAACGAACTCAGTAATTTACCCTTCCATAATGATTTCTTTCAACACATCGACATCCCTTGAATTTTTTTTGTTCACGTGACGCAATTGTTGGATTAGTTTCGGAGTCCACTGTTTAGGCTGGCCTCCATGGAAATTCTTCTTCTAAAAACTAAGTTGTGTTAACCATTCTTAGAGTACTATAGAAAATTTAGAGAATAATATTTTGTGAATATGAGAGTAGATATACTTTCCCAACTAGTCCTCTGTTGACCATCTCAAGTTCTAGTTCTCTTCTTCCACAAACTCTCGGGCCTTCTTATCAAACAAATCTTGGATTTCTGGATTCGTTGGATTCCACAACATGTCCTCTCATTCTTTGGACTATGGTCCGGACAACATAACTATTTGGTGACACAGTTTTGTCGACAGTGGTTCACTTCACACTGTTTTCAAAAACCATTGACACAGACTCCCTAAGCATCATCCCAAAAAGAGTTTACCTTTTTCTAGAAACACCCTTAGAGAAGGTGTAGTCTCACGTGAGATGTGTGAGGGAGAGCTACAAGAACCATGTTTCCGCAGTAGGAAGAGAACGCACATTATATCATACTCAATCGCAACATCACCTAGAGATCTAGGATCATAAAAAGATACAATGCAACCACACCATTAACCAATTCTACATATCATTATAATTCTTATTTGCATTAACACCTGCTCAGATCGACATAGATATTGACATAAATTAAACTAGTAAGTACTGCGATAATTCGCATCATTCACATAACAATAAAAGATAAAAACCCAAACATAGCACAACCATTCATCATTCCTTATTAACTTATCTGATACATTGCAGACCAACAAAATTTTGAACCAACAATGCCGAAAAGAGGCTACCAAAATAGAATCCGTACCAAAAACATCCTCAGATACAACAACATCTGTAGGTGCGAAACATTACAACCCAGAAGATATAAAAATTTCAATCTCTAAGATACAATTCTTAAGAATCGTCGGAAGAACAATTCTCTATCTAAGATTCACAATCATAATTCTACTAATAGGCTCACTCAGTTGTTACAAAATGGTGCACTTGACCAATAACTAATTAACTTAACCAAAATCTCCTTATTTGTCGGCTTCTTTACCCTTCACGATTGACCTTTTTCATTTTTGACACCCTGTCTGTCATTGGAGGTACCGCACTTTGTGCACTCTAACCCCATGCCTACATCCTTCTTGAACTAACTTGCCTCTGGAGCACTGAATCCAATAAATACACAAGGGATGCCTTGGTGTAGAATTGGGCAAATTAGAGGACATTGGTTGGAAGAATGTCTATATTTACAAAACATAGTAACCACACCAACTATTCTATATTGGAAATTTTGTTGATATGAAGGACATGATGAGAAATATTGCAAAGCATATCAGTTAATGCATGAGAAGACAATTGACACCTACGTGATGAAAAATGATGAACAGATACAAGAATAGTGAATTCAGGCACAATCTCCCCAGGCCCAATACCTGTAGACTCAATATCCTCAAGCAGAGTACCCATAGAAACAATACCATTAACCTAGAGGAGGTGGACGTTTTATAGGACAAGGACGAGGACGATGATTTCATCACAGAAGAGGCTAAGTCATTCATTATAATTGTAGAAAACCTAGACATTTCTCTAGATATTGCACTAATCCTACATCACCATGATTGTACTATAAAGCAATGGATCACACTATTGAAAAATGTCAAAATTTGATTGCAAAGTGGAAGTGTAGCACAGATTTCTCCCTTACTACAGGGTAGGAATAACTACCTTCCATCTATAGGATGGAAGGGTAGGATTCCTGATGGTAATGCAATAAAAACGAAGCAAAACTGAAGCAATTAAAATAGAAAAGAAAGAAATGGGAATCAAGTTATTATGTAAATAAACGTGGCATAGATTTCATAAGGAACACTACAAATTTTTGGATTTCCTGTGTTCATAATAGACTATTTCCTATTTGTGTATGAAATACCAACCAGACCATATAATGTCATTGGCAACATTCAAACTGGTTTAAAGGCCTATTCTATTTAATTGAAAGTTGAAACCCACCAACCGGACAGGCCTAGCTGCATAATCAAGTCTTTTACTAGTACCTTGCTTGAAAAGGTTTTTGTTGGATTCACAATGTTTTCTCCATAAAGTTTAAAAATACCACTCATGGAAGGTTAAATGTAACATCGACATCAGATTATATGGTCTTCTGTGCTAGTCGTTCTGATTGTTCTGAATATGACTTTCATTTCTAGATTAGATGTTCTTCACCTTGGCTTATACAACAGATTTAAGGTAGCTGTCTAGAGTTTCTTCAAGGTTGAGAAACTAAATATGGAATTTGCTTAAAATAAGATAAATGTACTGTCACCATAAGCATAACTTTGAAACTAGACTAGATTTGCTTCTTCCACTTATTTTACTTAGATTCAATGCTTGAGAAGCGATTTGATGTCTTTTATTGCGCTCACTAACTTCACCTCCAAAAAATGTGGAGGTATACTAGGTGATTTTCTATCATCAAAACCACCTACCCAATTAGCTTCACTATAGCTCACTAGAGCAATCTAATGCTTAATGCCAGCTACAGGATGCCATAGCAGAGACATAACTCCTTTGTTCTGTGCAAGTATTTGAAGATTTTCTTAGTGCACTTCAATGCTTTGTTGATTTTTCCTGAGCAACATCTAGAGCCATTCTCTGAGGAGAATAGAAACATCTGGTCAAGGAGCAAGATGTGGGGGAACTCAACCTTGAGTTGAGTAGCCATTCTGTTGAATGATAACATCTGGTCAAGGACCAAGATGTAGAACCAGTCCAGCACTCGAGAAACTCATCCTTGAGTTGAGTAGCCATTATGTTGAATGGGGACATCTGGTCAAGGACCAGGATGTAGAACTAGTCCAACACTGGGGAACTCAGTCTATAGATGAGTGGCCATTATTTGGGTGGAGAGCATAGGAAAATATTTTAGAGGTGAGAATTCCTATACTTGTAAAATTTAATCAATTAACACGGGAAAGCATAGTGATGAAACATTGGCAAGGGAACACTTTTTTAATAATCACCTTAGAATGTATTTTTACAACTATGTTTTCTGGCGTTCATGGAAAGCCTTTTCCTGCTAAATATCTTATTCACCTTAGAATGTATTTTTACGACTATGTTTTCTGGCGTTCATGGAAAGCGTTTTCCTGCTAAATATCTTATTCAATATTAAATATGGTCAGATTTGCATTATCTAACAAATGCCAGAAAAGGACAATGGAAGGTATTTTCCAGCTCTGACTTAAAAACATCCATTGTTCATATAAGCAATTTATGAAACCATTATTTACAACGCCAGCTATAAAAAATTAAGAAACTGACAAGTAAAACATCTACATTGGGTTTCTACCATTCGAAAATTTGACAATAACTAAACTTTAATGGAAGGTGAGGAGTTATCAGGCACTTTTCACACTGTAAATGCCATAATAATCATAAATTAACTTATATATATGCAATCCAGGATTTGCGAGCAACTAATTCCTTAATGGCAGGTAACCAAGTTTTGTATTTTAACACTGTGTTAACAACCTACAATTGGAAAATTTGGCACTACCTAAATGTTCGATGGCACATAACAAATTTCCATAGCTAAGCCCTACATTGGCAGTGATATGAGGACAACTTAAATTTCCCCTACCTGTTCGCCTCCTTTGCTTCTCCCTATCGGCTGCATCAGGAGTAATCTCTGCAAGAACATCTTCCATAATACTGTTCGCCTCCTTTATTTTCCTACTTTGGTCTTCTTTGTTCTTCGGGAACATTGACGTTGAGGCAAACATCGATGAAACCTTCTGCTTCCCCATCAATGCTGCTATGGCTGGCAAAGCGAACGCTTTCTTTGATGGATTTCCCCATCATTCTTCCAATTTTCAGATGAATCCTTTGTCGTTTTCTTTTTTCTTGCAGATGTGCCATCTGCTTCTGCCTCTGATGAAGAGTAAGAGATATCACCAAACTCCCAATCATCTTCCTCGTCGTCGTCGTTGTAGCCGAGGTCGGCATCGTCCACCACGAAATCCTTGACGGCCGTGCCACTCTTTGCGACGAGCTTAGCGTAGTCATCTTCTGCTACAGAATCATATATTTTTTCATCTACTGTCGACTCGATGCTCGCCCTGTTGATGGAGATTCTTGAGCTGCTGCAGGGGAGAGGATCGAGTGGAGTTCTCAGAGTCCACCGCCGCAGCTCCACCATTCCTCTGCCTGTTGTTTCTGATACATCCCTTCTCCATATTTGTTGCTCTGTGGGTAGTGGTTGGAGAATAGAGGGCGAAGCTTGAGTTTTAGAATTTTTTCCTTTGGGGTGTAATATGGCGGGAAGATGCAAAAACTAACATGTGAAGCATAAAGTTTGAGAAGCCATGTGAATCCAAAACTAAGATTTCCTTGTAGACCTAATCAAGTTAGATTTTCTAAATAAAATGTCTAAATATTTCATTTTATGCTTTTTTTTAAAAAAAATTTAATTTATAGAATTTTATTTTTTCTAATTTAGTTTATCAATTTTATGTTATATAATTATATATAATATAATAGTTTGATTTTAAGGTCGTGGTGAAGTTAGACACTAAATTAATGAATGAGATTCTTATTTGTGTATCAAGAAACCCTTTCTACATAGCAATTTGACTGCTAAAGTCTATTGAGGTTTGCATACCATACCTTGGATTTCAACATATGACTTCATATAAGAAAACATTGTTGGGAGGATACATTCCATTCAACGTTGTGGGTTAGGTTAGGAGATAAGAATACTAAGTAAGGGGTTTAAGGATTAAGTCTCTATGTTGGTAGTTTGTATATGTGGGTCTCATTCAATGTTTCTATTAGGTTAGCATACAATAGTCTATGTGACTTGTTTTATACTGGGTATCATCCTTGGAATGAGGGGAATTGCCCAATGATTTCCAAACAATGTTCAAAATGGAACCCTTCACAACCCTTCCAAAGGGTTCTAGCCCTTCTTAGAAGTGTAAAGTTAAATTTTCCATTCAAAAAAAATTAAAATATGAATTTTACCCTTCCAATTACGAAGGATATGGTTTACATCAACATTTCAAAAGAAGGGGAACATTTGAAATTACCCATCCATATAAATTTCTCAAGATGTTGAAATCCCTATATGCTATTACTCGTAATCCAAGTTTACCCTTAACCCAAGTTACCCTTAACCCTCTTACATGTAGTATCCAAACATCATGTAGACATTTTCCTACCATTGATGATGGGTAGAAACCCGGAGCAATGTGAACTAAAAGCACTCTATTTCAAAGGGAAATTGTACTAGGCAGCTATTATATCTATAATCCAATTTCATCCCTTGATCCTCTTACGGGAAGTATCCAAACACGCAGACATTGTTTAGCCATTAATGAGGGGTAGCATCCTAAAACAATGTGGATTAGAGGTCCAACTCTATTTCAATGGGGAACTACACCAAGTGGTTGCTACTGTAATTCAATATTAGCCCTTGACCATTTTACATGTTTCATGCAAACAAACAACATTTCCTAATCACTAATGAGGGGTAGTTCCCTTGAACATGGTGGATTAAAGGCACTTTATTTCAAAGGGGAATTGTACTAGGTGGCTATGGGGTATAGTTGAGCAAAGAACACTATCTAGCCAATAATGTAGGGAAGTTCCCCGACATAGTGTGTATTGGATGAAAGGGAACTATACTAGGTTATCGATGCAACCATAATTCAAAATTATCCCTTGATCCCAAGGTTCCTTCTTCATCTTCTAATGTCTTGGTTACACTTTGGGTGATACCTTCTCCCCTGTTGGGAGATTTACGGGGTTCAATGCAAAGTCAATGTCATAGTAGAAGACATCGAAATCAAAGAAGTTTGTACATGCTCTCCCATCTAAGTATCCTTAAATAATGGCATGTTTGTAAATGAGACATTTTGTATACCCTATTTCAAACCTAACACCCCTACCACGATAGGAAATCCCATGTTATCTGTTACAGCTGATTTTACCACACATGGTAGATCACACATTTATGGCCTTCCCTATCCCTCTGTAGAATCTTTGGACCCCATGGACCAACATTGTACCTTTGATATTTCCAAGATCATCCCTTGAAACACCTATTATTTGTCGTACGTGAATTTTAATCCCTTTCCCTCGTATATACGTGGATATTGGCCTTAAACCTTTGTACATCGGGATGTGTGCAAAATGCCAAATAGTTTTGGAGTTTTCCTTGACATGTGTCGAAGTCACTTGTCTCTTGGCCTTCCATAAGCCTTGATATTGCTTAGATTTGACCCTTCATTACCCCTTTGGAGCAATATACAAGGAACCCCTTGGATACATTTAAGAGGGGGAATTGAAGAGCAAGAAAACTATAGTTCATTGTTGTCGTAGCTTGCCTGTACTTGAATTTGCATCCCTTTCTCCCTTGGAGCACTTTGTATTGTTCCCAAGCTTGTCTTTGCTTGTGAGCTTGCTATTGAGAGATGGAGAATTGAGGTGGTGGAGGCCCAGGTGGAGGACTCAGTTTCTCCGGTTCACAGACATGCCAACAAAGGTTGTCACTTGTGTAATATCTGATTTAATTAATTGAAATATATTTTCTTGTCCAATGATGTTCATTTAAATGAATATTGAATCCATGGATGTCTTTAATTGCTTATACATTATTGATTATATATGCTAGATTAGATCTAACACCATTTTATATAGCATGCTTATCTTGTTTGTTGTTGTTTAGAGCAAATTGCTAACACAAGTGGGATTGGAATAAGCTCAACGGGGATCTACTTCAACCGTCCAGAATAAGGTATGATTCGAGATCCTTTAGTGTTAGATGTTTTATTTCTCTTTCATATTGGGAAGGGATTGATTTTTGTGGTTTCTCTGTCTGTTGTGGTACACCCCAAGCCATAGGAACTTTTCTCAGTAACAGAATTGGTGACCATACTCGGGATGTTCCTTCTTTTTCTTTGGGGTTTGGGGGCACAATGTGCTTGATATTATTGAATTGCTCTTTGTTTCTCCCCATTTCTATGTCAAATTGTATACTATTTTCATCCATTGACACTCCCCTTTATTGGTTTGACCCTTGGAATGCTTTTTACCATTGTATTCTTTGTATACGCAGGTGTTTGGCCAAAAGTAACGTACATATGCAGATTTTTGGCCAAAAGTCGCGTATACATGCAGGTTTTTGGACAAAATCCGCATATACATGCAGATTTTTTGCCAAAAGTTGCATACATATCCAAATGTTCTTTAAACAGTCACGTACATCCTCCATTTTTGTTGAGCTTGATGTTGTGGGATGTTGTTGGGTGGGTTGTGAGTGTGGTTCCGTCTTCCTGGGTTAT
Organism: Pseudotsuga menziesii; assembly: GCA_001517045.1. Lineage (NCBI taxonomy): Eukaryota > Viridiplantae > Streptophyta > Pinopsida > Pinales > Pinaceae > Pseudotsuga > Pseudotsuga menziesii. Next base: position 199,183 of record LPNX010823612.1, on the reverse strand, counting down.
GATGTTGTCTATTGGATGCTTCTTTTGTGACCACAGACCGCTTTTTCATTGATTTTTCTTTGAAAGTAGTTTTAGTCATTTATCCTTTTTGTTTTTCCATTAGTGCATTACAGGCTTTTTGTCTTAGTGTCTTGCTGAGCTTGTGTTTTATGTTGGCCACAGAGACTGAAAGTTTTAGATGCCATTTATTTGCATTTTTCATCCTTTTATATTTAAAATACAAAATAGTTGCATTCTTACTTACATCTTACATATGGATTTAAAAAGGTAGTTGCATTGGATTGCTTGGATGAGAGTTGTGTTTAGGTTTTCATATAGGAATCATTGCATATATATTTGAAGAAAAAAAATTGCACTTCATGTAGTAGCATACCATGTTTTTTATTCTACACTTTGCATTTGCATTGCTTGTTAGGTGTGCATTTTACCTCTTGTTGTGCCATAACTTCATTAGTTGCACGTCCATTTACCCTTTTAGTAATACAGCTAATTAAAATCAACGCATAATAAAATGAATTACACTCTTTTATTTTCTAGGGTGGATCAACAAGAATAGGTTTTAGGGTCTTGGAATAGTTCATTGTGAGTCAATTCTCCAAGACCACTAAACAAAACAATTAGGTGTTTGTCCAAGTGAGAGAGTGAAACCCTCGACATAATTAGTGTTTTTGAGGATGCTCCTCTTACACGAAAGTTAAGCATGAGGCAGTGTCTGCGATTGTGATTGGGATGACCCCTAGTCACTTTCTATGAGCACCGGAGATATTTCCAAGATTGTATTCATATCTAGGAGCTCTTTTGAAAGTTCCAGGCTTTGCTACCCTGCCCATACTGCCAATCATGCTTGCAACTGTATGCCTGAGAATTGGTTATATTGAGGTGAAGGCTTAGTTTCCTTACCTAGGTATCATAGGGGGTTCTTGTAGAGGTTATTCTATAGGTATCGTGGCCAGGTGGAGGTCGAAAAGCATAGTTGATTTATGTGTTGAAGATGAGGGACACTATAATTGGTTACATACCTCCTCTTGTAGTGTTTGGGAGTTTCGAGCCTCTCCTAGGAGAGACATACCTGCTGCATTCAGGAGCTCACGTATCCTCCCCTTGGTTTTTTTGTATTTTGGCTGTATATTTTCTTAGGAGTGTGCTCTTTGTGCGCTAGTTGTCCTTTGGGATCGTGGTTACTTGAGTATATTTATTCTCTTTTAAGTTTGGGTCCTTTTATTTTTGGCATGACTGGTATCCTATCACCTATCCTTGGTCCTAGTACAAACCCTGGTGTCGGACATGGGGGCATCACATCCCCTTACTGTGCTCATAGATTTGGGAGTGGTCACATTTCTCCCTCTACTCCATTTGTGGAGGATGTTGAATCCATTCTCTTGGTATTTACACCGGTGGTCACCCTCACTGGAATGGTAGTGGATGCATGAACGTTGGGTCTACACCTTACTTTCCTTTTTATGTCCCATCGTTCGCCACATTGTTGTTAAAATTTTCATATGCTTAGCTAAGACATTAGTATTTCATTTCATTTTCACAACAAAAGCATATAAACAGGATCACTGAAAGATAGACAAGCACAACCATACAAAAGGAACACAAAGATTTATCCTGGGAAAACCCTAAAGGGAAAAACCCAGCAAAAGCTTCCTCAATATAGATGCCCCAAAAAGATAAAAGATAAAACCAACAAGGAGATCAAAGCCTGATCCTCCTCCTTCTCCAGCTACTTCTCTTCTCCACTAATGCGCTACACAAGTGAGAGTGTGTGTGTCACAAATGAGGAGCACTACACCTCTATTTATATTCATCATTTTACTTAAGTTAACTCATTTGACATGTAGGCTCGAGTTAAATCATGTAGGCTCGAGTTACACATGTAGGCTCAAGTAACCACACTGGGGTGTTGATGACCCACCTTTACAATTAGAGGGGACTACCTCATGACTCTTATTAGTTCTTCCGATTAGGAGCATCATGGTACAATGTAATACAAGTGGTTCTCCCAGTAGGACCATCGGGGGCCACAAAAAGATACATATAGAATATTCTTCGAAGTTACAATATTTCAACACTCCCCCTTAACGAGAAGGGTATTCTACAAAAACATCAACAACAACAAGAGTAGAGATAGGGGACATTATCAACCTCAACAGGGTAACACATCTATAAATCATTGGAATATTTTCAACATCATGTAGTCTTCATCTTCAATCTTCAGTCTTCATCATCAGCAACATCTTTAGTCTTTGATCCGCAACATCTTCAGCATTTTGATCTTTCAGTTAGCAACGACATCTTCAGCACTTGGACCTTTCGATCAGCAACAACATCTTCAGCATTTTGACCTATCGATCAGCAACACCTTTAGCACTTTGACTTTTCGATCAGCAACAACATCTTCTACACCTTGACCTTTCGATCAGCAGCAACATCTTCAGTACTTTGACCTCTCGATCAGCAATATCATCATCAACACTTTTCCCTTTCGATAAGCAGCAACATCATCATCATCATATTCTGATCTGTCGATCATAATCATCATCACATTCTGATCTTTCGATCAAAAACATCATCATCATACTCTGATCTTTCGATCAGAAACATCATCAACATAGAAGCATCATCATCATACTCCGATCTTTCGATCAGAAACATCATCAACATACTCTGATCTTTCGATATGAAGCATCATCATCATACTCTGATCTTTCGATCAGAAACATCATAATCATAGTGCGTCATCATCATACTTTGATCTTTTAGATCAGTACGTCATCAACATCATACTCTGATCTTTCGATCAGTATGTCATCATCATCATACTATGATCTTTCGATCAGTACGTCATCATCATCATACTCTAATCTTTTGATCAGTATGGCATCATCATCATCAGCAACAACCTGCAATCCACAACTCAAAGACAAAAAGTCTTTGGATCACTTTTGGACTTAAAGTCCAGGGATGATACAATCCCACCACATTCTTGACAACCGAAGTTACCGGATTGATTACGGAATAATCAGTCCCTATCACTTTAGGACTAAGTCCAAGGACGATGCAATCCTACCACATTCTAGAGGACCGAAGCCACCGGATTGATTACGGGAGAATCAGTCCCTATCACTTTAGGACTATGTCCAAGGATGATGCAATCCTACCACATTCTCGAGGACCGAAGCCATCGGATTGATTACGGGAGAATCAGTCCCTATCACTTTAGGACTATTTCCAAGGATGATGCAATCCTACCACATTCTCGAGGACTGAAGCCACCGGATTTATTACGGGAGAATCAGTCCCTATCACTTTAGGACGATGTCCAAGGATGATGCAATCCTACCACATTCTCGAGGACTGAAGCCACCGGATTTATTACGGGAGAATCAGTCCCTATCACTTTAGGATGATGTCCAAGGATGATGCAATCCTACCACATTCTTAAGGATTGAGGTCACCAGATATATTATGGAAAGATGTCCCGAGATGATACAATCCCTCTTCATTCTCGAAGAACGAGGTCTCCGGATCACTTTAGGGCAAGTGCCCAGGGATGATACAATCCCACCACGTTCTCGAGGACCAAGTTCACCGGATCTATTATGGATAGATGTCCTGGGATGATATAATCCCTCTTCATTATCAAAGACCGAGGTCTCCGGATCACTTTAGGGAAAGTGCCCAGGGATGATACAATCCCACTGCAACATCACTACTCCCCCCTTTCGGGGAAGATCTTTTTGAACCACACCAATCTTGTCTCGAAAGTGTTTGAACTCTACTTGAGGCATAGGCTTCGTCAGTACATCATCATCCAAACCATCATCATCTACATCTTCAGTATGTGAATACTGAACTATCACCATCTGTATCTCCAATATGTGAATACTGAAAGCATCATCATCTATATCTTTAGTATAGAAATACTGAATCACCATCATCTGTATCTACAGTATGTAAATACTGAAATGTCATCTATATCTTCAGTATGGGAATATTGAAATCATCATCATCTATATCTTCAGTATGGGAATACTGAAACATCATCATCTCTATATTCAGTATAGAAATACTAAATCACCATCATCTGCATCTACAGTATCATCATATGAATCTTATCTTGTATGTAGAAATACCGGATTTCTACATGTTACGTCGGAACACAGGGTTCTTTGTCATCACAACTATGTTTATCACATAGAATCATTGTAGTGTCCATCTTTAGGTCAAAGAGGCCTGATATCAGCTTCTTAAGCCATATGGCTTCACAACTTAGTAGAGCAATCTGCAATGTATTCTCCTTGAACCGTGCTAAGAGAAACACTGGACTGTTTCCTGCTAAACCATGAACTCATAGCAAACCTCAAACAAAAGCATCTACCTAATGTGCTTTTCCTATATGAGATACTTCCAGCCCATTCTGCATCTGTGTAGCCATACAATCTATACTCATGGCTACCATCATAGTAAATACCAAAGTCTATAGTCCCTTTCATATATCTCATCACATGTTTTGTAGCTACTAGGTGAACCCATCTTGGTTGAACAAGATATTGACTTAAGGTGTTCACAGCAAAACAAATTTCTGGTCTGGTATTTGTTAAGTACATCAATGACTCAATGATTTGTCTGTAGTGAGTCACATCCACTAACTCTAATGAGTCATCAGCTAACAGCTTCAGGTTGGAGTCCATGGGTGTGTCCATGACTTTGCATTCCAATATATTGAATCTCTTCAATATCTCTGCCACATACTTTCCTTGGTTGAGAAATATTCCTTCTGAAATTTGCCATACTTCCAGACCTAGGAAATAATGCATTAACCCAAGGTCTTTCATCTCAAATTCTTCTGCTAGTTTCTTCTTGCTTTCCATGATCTGTTTCTCATTCCCTGTCAAGAATAAGTCATCCACATATAGTAATAGAATTATAGGTACATCTTCTACAACCTTGTAGGAAAGGTTAGGATTGACTTTACTCTTGGCAAAGCCCATGCTCATTAGGAAACTATCTATTCTTCCATACCAAGATCTGGGAGCTTGCTTCAGGCCATAGAGGGCCTTCTTCAACTTTCATACTTGATTCCTTCTGTCTTCATCTTCAAATCCTCATGACTATTCAATGTAAAACTCTTCCTCAATCATACCATTAAGGAAGGCTTGTCTTTACTTCATCATGGAAGAAACTACCATGATAGTTTTGAAGGAAGTGTACCTTGCTTCCTGGAGTAAGTGTCTCTTCAGAATTAATTTCCTCTTTCTGATAGAAAAATCTAGCCACAACTCTTACCTTACTTCTATCAACAACATATCTTATCTTACAAATCCATTTGGAAGATACCACATTCTTTCTTTCTGGTTTGAGTACTGTATCCTAAACATCATTCTAGTATCATAACATCTTCTATGAGTTTGTCTTCTCAAGTCATCAACATTTCCTAGTCTTCTGTATTCAACCTTGAAGGATGGATCCCACTTTACTCTTGGTAAAGTCTTGATCCATCACAAAGCTATCCATCATGTCGTACCATGTCGAACTCAGATATAATTTTCTGTAGTCACTCCACCTGAAGTGGAGTATCATCTTCCCTCTTCATTCTGTATAGGTGGTTCGATGCTTGATATATACTGGTCAATACAGTATGTCATGTCATAGTCTATTCTTTCTGGGGAGAATCACGGACCTTGCTTTGTACACTTGTTCCATCATATCGTATACATCATTCCCCATGATCAACTATTATTCTTTTATCATAACTTCTTTCATAGCATTCTTTTCTTCATCTTGAGTTATCTCTTGTACCCATGGTGGTCTTCATCTTTCAAGGTGGATCTACCACTCTCTAAATCTCTTTCTTCCGTCATGGTGTCTCTGACCCTGGGAGCTTCAGATTCATGTTTATTGGAGTGAATCTTGAATTTTCATCACTTGTTCTTCGGAACAAGTCTCATCCTTCTTTTCTTGTAGGAGGTTGTACATGACCTTTCCTAAAATTCGAATGCACTAGTTGCATGGTTAGAACTATTTCATAAAACATATGTATAACGACAAATTCTTATGCATCATGCAACTGTTTAGTCAATACAACATTCATCCATATCTCACATAAACTTTCTAGATGTCTTCCATCTCCACCATGACATTATTGAGATTGTGCACTAATCCAATATGTCAGCAAAGAGGTTTGATAAGTAGCAATGGAGAGTTGTATAGCACCATGAGCTACTTACCCATCACATGCATATTAGTAGTATACAGTCATTAATGCAAACAATCTATCATGCATAACACATCAACTGAATATAATCAAATGCATAACAAAAAAATATCATTAAATGACAATTGAATACTTATCTTTTGTTTGTTTCGTGGGTAGACTCCTTCTTGATCATTCTGCTTCATCATCTTCTTCATTCATGAAATCATCATTTTTTATCCAGATGATAAGATGGATAAGAGGTTCTTTAAGAATTGAGTTCTTCATATTCCTCATCGCTTGAGGGATCTTCTTTGAATGGTGAGAGCTTGATCTTCAATTGCTTCCATCTTTCTTCTTCTCTTCTTATGAGGCGAGCTTCTTCTTCTTCCCAAATCCCGTTGAAAGTAATTACTTCATTCTGGCACACATTCTTTGCATGAATGAATACCATGATCCTGGGAGGCCATTCAAGGTGGCTATCACCACTTCTGCATTCTCCACTTCTTCTTCTACCGCTTCAAGTTGTTCTGCATTCTGGATCTTCACATTCTTCAACTGTTTTCTCAAAGCCATCTTTTGATTTAAGTTCTTATGTTCAAATAGCTTGGTCAATGAATCAAACATCTTCAGTTTCTTTGGGGAGACACTTGTCGTACAAGTTGATTCATGACTGAATCAGAAATGATCTTCTTGGCCTTGACCAAGTTCTTCTTGTGTAAGGCTTCTAGCCTCATCTCCCTCTGGAACTAGAACCTCTATACTCATGTAGGTGTCCAAACCATTTTCTTCAGAGAGATCATATACTTCTAGGCTTGGAATTTTTCAACTTCACCAAGCTTATCATCAAGCTGATGTGATAGATCACTTTGAAATGAGAACCTCAAATGAAAATAGCAAAGGATTAGATCTTACCGATTTGAGGTGTCCGTCTTGGTTCCGAAGCTCGCTGATTTAGGGTTTGTCACAGAAACCCTAATTTTAAAAAATTAAAATCTTTTAGATCCAATTGGATAGACAGATAGATCTCTTCAAATGGAGCTGTCCAATGTACTCCTTTTTCTAAAAACAGTGGAGGGAAGCTCTCGGAACAGGAAGCCCTAGATTTCCAATTTCTTCTGCAGAAATTCCTGTTACTGTTTCTATGATATCTCCGAACTTAATTATCCTCTATGTCTAAAATTTTGCACAGAGGTAACCTCACATGTACCTAATCTAACACCATAGGTTTAATTAGAATTGGTTTTACCATTTGGGATTTATGATCCTTTTCCCAAGGTGACCTGTTACAGGACTGTTCAGAACAGCGAAGTTGTACAGCATGCCACGTGTCATAGGTTCATTGTCTGAGTCTGATATTTGGACCACTAAAATTATAGTATGTACCCTTTCCAGTAAATATTTAGGAATTCCATTTGGACCTCTGTAGCCCAAGATATTGCATTTCTCCCTAGGTGTCTTGTTTAGGGATGAATTCTGGAAGAGGTTAGAACCCTAACTTGGATGGATAATATCTCCGAGAATATAGCGAATATGAGGCTGAAATTTGGACACAGTGCACATCAGGATTTGATATTCATCCCTGCAATTTTCATCCCCTGAGCCTTCACCAATATCAGGATATAGCGAATGTACCAAAACTTAGTCGTTTTAGTACTTAGGGTTTTTCTAGCTAGGGGTCAAACTAGGGTTTGACTTTCCCACAGTTTCACCCAACCAAATTTCTTGATATAGGTCTCTAAAATTCAGTTTGATGAGGAGAACAATCCTATGCTGGTCTCACTCAAAAATTCCTCTTCTATAGAAATCCCTAATTTCCGCATCGAAAACTGAAAATGCTCGGAATCGAATTCCGCTTCGACAAAAAGATGCGCCCTTCAATGGAGAGTTAGCCTAGCATAATTTTGCTGATGGATTGTGGAGAGAGACCCAAAAATTAAGAATCCCTAGCTTCTATAGCTGCACAATGTCTTCTTCTCAGGTTAGCTCTGATACCATGTTAAAATTTTCATATGCTTAGCTAAGACATTAGTATTTCATTTCATTTTCATAACAAAAGCATATAAACAGGATCACTGAAAGATAGACAAGCACAACCATACAAAAGGAACACAAATATTTATCCTGGGAAAACCCTAAAGGGAAAAAACCAGCAAAAGCTTCCTCAATATAGATGCCCCAAAAAGATAAAAGATAAAACTAGCAAGGAGATCAAAGCCTGATCCTCCTCCTTCTCCAGCTTTTTCTCTTCTCCACTAATGCGCTACACAAGTGAGAGTATGTGTGTCACAAATGAGGAGCACTACACCTCTATTTATATTCATCTGTTTACTTAAGTTAACTCATTTGACATGTAGGCTCGAGTTAAATCATGTAGGCTCGAGTTACACATGTAGGCTCAAGTAACCACACTGGGGCGTTGATGACCCACCTTTACAATTAGAGGGGACTACCTCATGACTCTTATTAGTTATTCCGATTAGTAGCATCGGGGTACAATGTAATACAAGTGGTTCTCCTGGTAGGACCATCGGGGGCCACAAAAAGATACATATAGAATATTCTTCGAAGTTACAATATTTCAACAATTGTTTCCTTTTGGTGCAGTTGTCATGATCATTCCTCCTATATCCTATAGTTTGGATTCTTTATTGACTATTTTGGGTTATTTTGGACTAATATGGTTGTCATGTAGGGTCCAGTTTTTGTACACTCTCTCCGAGGTTTCGACCCATTCGTTCCTATCACAGGTATTATGTCTGAGCTAGCATATAGGTTAGGATTTAATATCCTCCTGCACTTTGCATAACCTTAATACCATTTCATCTTAACCTTAGATAAGAACCCATTCCATCTTATCATGAAACCTTCTTGCTGCTTTTAGAAGTGACATGGTGTGAATGGTAGAGCTTTACCATACATGGGTACCCTAGTTAGATCTGGTTTTGTATTTGGTGCCCATGCCGACATTTCACCTTTAGGGTGTGGGAGTCCTTTGTATAGTACCGCCATGACTTTGAGCAAGAGCTTCATACTCCTCTTGAACTTTATGTTGGTCATTCTCATGGGACTCCCTTGTATATGTCAAGTTGTAATTGCATTATCATGAGTTTTGCTTGCCTTATTGAGCCTTACGCCGACTTCCATGACTTTGATTATCAGCCATATAGCCCGATATTGTCTCATGTCTATCCAAGTAGAGCCTTTTTATGTATCTTTTGCAGCTTGATTCCCCAGTTTTTACCAGGAGGGGACTTTCCCTCAAGTTTCGTTATCCCGCACATGTTTCCTTGCATTGAGCATAAGCATGTTCCGATGCTTGGAACTAGTTTGTTTGCCGCTTGACGCTCGTCTCCTCCTCTATTTGTAACTATAAAGCACTTTTATTCTTTTTCAATATTTTCAAAATATATGAAAAATTCCAAAAAAAAATCAAAAAACAAAAAAGACGTACAGGAAAAGATGTTATATTTGGAAGAAGTCGAGTCATGTCACCTTTGAACAAAGCATTGTATATCACATCTGTTGGTTGGGTTAATAGTTTGACTTTAGGAGCTGTACTAGTTTCTTTAAGTTTATTTCCACCGGCTTATTAAGCTTCCAGTCCCCATGGAGCCTCTATTCATGCCTCCTGTGTCGCAGAGATGTCCCAACTTTGTATATCGAGTCTATGTTGCCTACATTCAGTCACCATTCGCCTTTATGCTCTTGTTTGAAGGAAGTTGAAACCTGAGTCATCCATTCCTCAATTGTCTTGACTTTGCATGTCATCCATTCCCAGTACTATTACTGGTTCATGCACATCTTGTTCGATTCCTTCCACATTATACAGCATTGCTGAGTACCTCACATTGGATGATGGGGGATGCCTTAATGCCCTCCTTCTAGGGGATTACATCCCATCGACTTCAGATCGTTTATTCTGGGATAGGAGTCTAGAGTCATTTGAGTGCCTTGAGACTTACAGTCATCAGTGGTAGGTTCCCTCGCCATGAACAGTTTCGGGAATACATCAGTGTCCCCTGATCGATGGATTCTTCCAAGTGTTTGACCTCAACACATCTATTCACATTTGTTAGATTGCACTCTAGTACCTTGATTCCCATTTTCATTATCGATGGGTGATCTCACACCTGTTAACTGTATACATCAATGACCAGTAATCAGATGATGGAATACTATGTTCGACCTCGACACCTATATTCACATAGTAGGACATGTACTCATAGCGGTTTGTGTAGAAGACTTTCCATATTGGTGGCATTCCACATATGCTACCTCCTTGATCGTGCTAGTGTTCATGAGATTTAAGCTCTCGTGATTTGATTCCAGTGTATGTCAGATATCTTCAACCATTATGGATATCTCGATCAATTGTATATCTTTAGCCATTATGTATATCTTGATCCTTTAAATATATTCATCATGGAGATTCTGGTTCATTATATATTGTACGTGGCGATGACCACACGTGTCACATTTTGTATATCATACCTATTCATGGCCATTGTACTCTTATGTATCTAGGACTGCTATATGTATTTGCAGTCATATGAGAGATTGATTATTGTACTATACTGATCGATGGCTGGTTATTCCACCTAGTTCTACATCATTCCACTTCTAGGATGGATTTATAATGTATTTCAGCCATCATGTTACCCCTCTGACCTCACACATTAGGGGGAATATGTTACAGCTGATTTTACCACACATGGTAGATCACACATTTATGGTCTTCCCTATCCCTATGCATACTCTTTGGACCCCATGAACCAACATTATATCTTTGATGTTTCCAATATCATCCCTTAAACACCTATTATTTGTTTTACACGACTTTTAATTCCTTTCCCGCGTATATACGCGGATATTAACCTTAAACTCGTGTACATTGAGATGTGTGAAAAATGCCAAATAGTTTGGGAGTTTTCCTTGATGTGTGCTTGATTAAGTTGTCTCTTGGCCTTCAATATGCCTTGTGATCACTCGGATTTGACCCTCCATTACCCCTTTGGAGCAGTATATAAGGAACCCCTTGGATACATTGAAGAGGGGGAATTGAAGAGCAAGAAAACTATAGTCCATTGTTGCCATCGCTTGCTTGTACTTAAGTCTTCATACCTTTTTCCCTTAGAGAACTTTTTGTTCTTCCCAATATTTCATTTGCTTGTGAGCTTGCTATCGAGAAATGGAAGATTGAGGTGGTGGAGGCCTAGGTGGAGGACTCAGTTTCTCCGGCTCGCAAACGTGCCGACAGAGGTTGTCACTTATGTAATCTCTAATTTAATTAATAGAAATATATTTTCCTATCCAATGATGTGCATTTAAATGAGTATTGAATCCATGTATGTGTTTAATTGCTTATACATTATTGATTATATATCCTAGAGTATATCTAACACCATATTATATAGAATGCGTGTCTTGTTTGATGTTGTTGAGAGCAAATCTCTAACACAAGCGGGATTGTTAAAAGCTCAACAGGGATCTACTTCAACCGTCTAGAATAAGGTATGGTTAGAGATGCTTTAGTGTTAGATGTTTTATTTCTCTTGCATATTGGGAAGGGATTGATTTCTGTGGTTTCTCTGTCTGTTGTGGTACACCCCAAGCCATAGGAAGTTTTCTCTGTAACATTATCCCTTTCAGTGGTGGATTTTCCATGTTGATTTATCATTTGATTGCTCATCAAGGCAAGGTTGTGAGCATCAAAAACCCTACTATGAACCTAAATGGAAATACAACAACACTTGATATACAAGTACATGGAGGAATGAAAGTAATGTATGGTGATATTGGTTATCACAAATAAAACAAGAAGACAAATGGGAAAGCATACACATGATTAAGGTGGCCATGCAACAACTGGTCCCAATGCACACATTCTACTAGGATGGATGGATGCTCGTTCTTGGTACCAATTAATGACATTGGTTAATATATTAGATTATATGGATTCGTGTCATGTTTAAAGTTAAAAATACATAAAGGGGGATGGAATGAAATGTACCCTAGGAAGCACCTAGGGAGGATAAATAATGTAATGTTAGGTACCTAGGGAGGTACCAAAGGGGATATCAAACTGTACAAGTATATATTGTGCCAATGATTCCTTCTCTAAGGAGTACTTGATGGTGTTATCTTACCTTAAGAGTTTTCTCTACATTCTTGTTTTTATTGTTGTATGGATGCATTCTATCATTATGAAGTTAAGGGTTTATATTTTATCTACCAAGATTCAATACACAACCATGGAGGACATTCCAACATTTCTTGTATACTTCATATGCATATTTTGGCAAAATTATAATGCACTTAAACATCCTTCATCTCCTAATATGGATCAATATAAAGATTTTTAATTGCAAAATTGTTTAGTGTGCAATTTTGATAATCTGTATGTACCTGATAATGAACCATGGGATTCTCTTTTAAGGAAACACATTCTACTGTATATGGTAGATATTTTAGAAATTATAAGACTCTTAATCACATGTAATGGTTTTTCTTTTTATATTTTGTGTATTGAAGTTCACTACAAGTGGTTTAATGGATATCTTTCTTAAGTAAGAAAGTGGAAGATTTTTTTTTTAGATTTTTCAAGGGAAAATAGGCTACGACATTCATGTCCATTTCTAAAGATTTTCTTTTAATAGTTGAAGAATCAACTTGAGGATTTGAGTTCCTCTTGAAAAATACCAATTTCAAAAAAAAAATTATTCAAATGAGGAAGAAGAGAAGGTGCACAACTAGGTTTACCACCATGTAACCATGAAAATTTTTGACCCATACATGCATAGTTTCTTTTGTAGAATAGTGTGCACAAGATAAGCTAAACTTGACATGGTTTTGTAAGAAAAATATAATGTTTTAAAGGACCTCGGTGGTGCTCCTTTACACTTATAAGTTCACCATTCATTTGATCTAGTCCATAATGTTCCAATACTGAGTGGACCCATGCATTTGATATCCATCTTGGAGAACAATGAAATCCAACACTAAATCTAAATTCTACTACAAAAGGAAAATTTAAAATTGAGCACTTCATCATATGGAAGCACAATTATTGCCATTTAGGAGAAATATGACATATGGCCAGTAAGTATTGCACCCGAGATTCCAAAATTGCTACAATGTCATTCGGATTCTTCATCCTCTTCATCGTCATAGTCATCCTCATCATCGTCATCTTCTTCATACTCATCATCGACATCACCATCGTCATCATTTCAAGGATTTGTACATGGAAAGGACTACCATGTACATGGAAGAGGTGTAGTCAATGGAAGTGCATTTCAGGGATTTGTACATAATGGGAATTTTAACAATGCATTGATTTACATTCATATAAAATGTCATTGATTTGGCATGACAATGATGATGTCAATGATGATGATGATGATGATGATGGCAATGATGATGATGGTGATGATGCATTGTCATAGTCATCATCAATGTCATCATCAATATAATTGTGATAATAACGAGCAAGAAGCCATACTACCTCAAAAGAATGGATGATATAGTCTTATACTTATCAAATCATATCCATACGCTCCATCATAATTATCATAATGCATCATCATCATGTTGTTAGGCCCTATCATATGCCATTAGGGTCTATCAAATGTTGTTGGGGACACACAAATGCCATTAGAGAATTTTAGGCGACATTAAGGTAATTTACCCCTCACTAGGATTAATCAAGATCCAAAAGTGTCATGATTACGATCATTTAGGTTCCAATCCCAAAAATCAAGATCCAAAAGTATTATCACATGAATCATGATATTTGACATTGACATTGATATATCTGATGTTATGTCAGACGTTTTCCAAACACAATTCCTAGCTCTAAACCTAGTGCAATTCCTAGCGTGGTTCCTTTCAAAATTTATGGCATTATTCCATGTGATATACCTGGCGCTATGTTGGATTTTTTCTAGGCACAATTCATGGTTCTATACTTGGCACTATGTTGAATGTTTTTCCTATCGAAATTGATGGTGCAATTCTTGTTGCTAACCCTAGATTAATATATGGTGCTATGCTATTCAGAACGTTTTTTTTAGGCTATTCTTGGCGCTATATGGGATGCTTTTGTCGACTCTAATTGGGATGCTAATTGAGATGCTAATTGGGATGCCAATTATGATGCTAATTGGGACGTTAATTGGGATGCTAATTGGGACGCTACTTGGGATTATAATTGGGATATTAATTGGGACACTAATTGGGATGCTAATTAGCATCCAAAATAGCGCCAAATTTAAAAAAAGGATGCTAATTGGGATGCTAATTGATATGCTAATTGAAAATCTAATTGGGATTCTAATGGGGATGCTAATTGGGACATTAATTGGGATGCTAATTAGCGTCCAAAATAGCACCAAATTTAAAAAATGGATGCTAATTGGGATGCTAATTGGCACGCTAATTGGGATGTTAATAAGGATTCTAATTGGGACGCTAATCGGGATGCTAATTAGCGTCCAAAATAGCGCCACCGTTTAAAAAGAGATGCAAATAACACCATTAAAAGCACCATCCCATGGAAAAGTGTCTACTTTGTTCAAAAAATGATGAAAAATACACTAAAAGTGATAGTGGGTGCTAAAAAGGAAGCTAAAAGAGATGCTAATCACAGGGTTTTTTTGTAGTGTACTAGCTTAAATACATTAATGATACAACTATTAGCTTAAAATCAACTCCAATCATGACTTTTACTTGAATTGTAATTGCCAATATATTATCTTTTAAATTAACTATTAGATACAACTATTAGCTTACTCCTTAACTCCAATGATTCTACAATTATTAGTTTAAATGCAACTCTAATCACATCTATATTCAATAAATATTATATTAACTATTAGCTACAATGATTAACTTAACTCCAATTATTCTACAACTATTAGCTTAACTTCAACTCTAATCACAGTTATATTGGATAACTATTAGCTAACTGTTAGATTATTCCAATAATGATACAACTATTAAATTAAATCTAGATGAACTCCATCTCTTAGCATGAGAAGTTGACCTTGATTGCAGTGAAACCATGCACCAAGAACAATCACTTAGGTAATGTGCATCTTATGTGAGAGTTGAACTCCATCTCTCAGTTGGGAGTGAGTTAATGTGAATAAGGCTTAGTCTAAGATTTATATTAACTTTTAAATTAACTATTGGATACAACTATTAGCTTAACTCCAATGATGATACAACTATGAGTCTAACTTCAACTATAATCTTAACAACCATAAATTAAGTGGTTGTTATATTACCTTAACTATTAGATACAAGTAATTGACACATTCTTTAGTAAATAAAATGATTATCAATATGTCAAATATATACTTCTCCGCATATTTCAAACATTTTAATCTTAATATTATGGTTGTTGCTAGTATATATTTTCATATATATGTGAGCCCTAACATTATACTTATTCTAATTTATGTATAATAACAATTTATGCTATTCTAATTTACACATATCAATCAAAAACTTTAACACAGATTTATTATTCTATTTTGCATGAACACACATATCAACCAAAAACTTTAACACATATTTATAATGAAATGTATATGAATTATCATATTAGATAAATTCAAATTTCTAAATCAAAATAGGAAATATAAAGTAGAACCTACCACGAAAATAAGATCTCAAGGTCGTTGTTCTACCCAACAAACTTTTAGAGCAACCAAATCACTTAGTCTGAAACCCCGAGCCTATTTTCTAAACCACAAGGACAAAGACTGTGAATACTTGATTTCCCACTATTGAATCAAATAGTACAATTCCCCTTCAATCAGCATCATTTTGCTCATTCAATAGATTCTATTTTTATACCCTTTGCCTAGGAATTTGTTCATTTAAGAACCACGTGCTCCATCATACTCTATCTTGAGTTAGACCTGATTTTTAGGGAGAATGCCTCCTCCATCAATTGAGTCTTTATAATTAGTCTTGCCACCTTGGCTCTTTATCCAACATTTGTCATTTCTCCTTGTGGGTCAGCAAACACTCTTTTAACAACTTCCTCCAATTGATTCCTTGTTTATTAATATTTTGTTCAATATTCTTTTACAAAAAATATCAATAATAAAATAATAATGTAAGGTCTTCAAGTAATTATTTCAGTTCTTTGGTATATTACAGTATCCTTGTGGCATATCAAATACCTTTGTTGAAACGCATCTTCATAAAATATCATAGTGATAGTTCATGAACCTTATTGGAAAAATATCTTGGTGATACATCATGCAACCTTGTAGGAAAACATTTGAGTGATAAATCACGTAAAACCAACTTGGTAATGCATCTCATGTGATTGACTAATCGGAATGGATTTCATGTATTTCAAATGGATTTCATGTATCGTGTTGATGGAACATATGCATGACACATTTTAAGTATCTTTGAAGAAGGGATATGTACTTGATGCATTTCATGTGATTGATTTATTGGGATGGATATTGACTTGATTTCCATTCAGTAAGGAGAAATATAGAAAGGATTTCTAGCTCCCCTTTGTCCGAGTGATAGTATTTCCCAAATTGGGGTGGCTCATGACGAAAAAATTATATGTCAAATGAGCACCTACAATTGTGTGGATTGTGGATTTTACACATCCATATTCCTTAATAAGTCAAGTACTCTTATGCATGTTCTTGAGATGTGGTAAACATCTTGTTGAGTTGTAGTTCCTATAATTGAGATTATTGGTCTTGTCAAGATGGTCTCTACAAGACATAATATGTTGGTACAAGGATCAATAATGCATACATTAGCATTTTTTTATATTGTCGAAATGTAACCTGAACTAATATATTGTTACATGCATGCTATGGAATTTATTTTAATGTTGTGGTTTCATGGAATTTGTTTCATGTATCATAGATGAAGAAGAAAGAAATAGAATTTATTTCATGTTCCTTTGAAGTATTTCCTATGATTAATTAGAATTTATTTATTGAATATGTATTTTATGAATCTTCTATAACTATATGTACATGTTTAATACTAACCATGTGTTTGTTGGGAATGTGAAAAAGCATCCTTGTTGAAGAAGCATCTGTGTTTGTAATGTCCCAAAAAATTGAATTTTTTATTTCTTTATTAAGCTAGGAAAAACTACCTATGCTCGACATTATTATAACTTGTGTGGAATGTGTTGTACTTTATTTACTGTACTATAAAGTCGTAAGTTGTTCTTACGTTCTACTTTCATATTTCTCGATGCGGTTATTAATGTATTTGCTTACATTTTCGTGATGTTGATTACTATGTGGATATATGGCTACGCAATGATGTGTATGTTAGATATTTGATTACATCCCTCATTGATTATAACATTTTATTACTGTCGTATACACAATGCTGAATTAACTTTTTTATTGGAAAAAGGGGTGGAGTGGTAGGACTAGATTCCCTTGTAACCACTTGGGAGGTATTGTTTTCTACTTGTCTCGACAGGCTTACTTAGTTCTTACGAACTCATTAGAGGAAATTTGAGGTCTAAAATGGGCCTCCTAAGGAAAATATTAAATAATAGTTAAAATATTAAAATAATATTTATTGATTTTGGAGGAAGAAAGAAAAAAACTACTTTCTTGTTCATATTTTCGACATATCTCTCGGTGTTTTTACTCAAATTTCGAGCGAGAGATCTCATTGGATGCAGGATTTAATTCCGCATCCAACTAATACCCACACTACATACTTTTGATTGACCCCACCTCCCCAAACACAATAAATACCTAAAAAAACGCGATGATGATGGCATCATCATGTTTTTCAGGTATTTCTAGTTTTGGGGGTAGAAGGGTCTATCAAAAGTATGCATTGTGGGTATTCGTTGGATGCATAATTAAATTTCATATCCAGCGAGATTTACTGCTCAAAAGTTGAGTAAAAGAATAGGGAGATATGACAAAAATATGAAAAAAAAGTAGTTTTTTTATGACAAATATGTCAATTCAATCATTATGGTTGACTCATTTTATTGAAATTCTATTGGTTCTTGAATTCCAACTCACAAGAATTGATTGTTGGCGCTTTTTCTTACAACACTCATTTTATACCCCAAATTTCCTCTAATGAATGTATTTCTTTCACTTTGCATGGAGGTTCACTTAGCATCGAAATTTTTTTTATAAAAAATGAACGGCCAAGTAGTCTGTTTCGTCACTGACACTCCGTGATACAGACCTATCCTAGTGGCAATACATTAGTTGTTTAGAAGATATCTATACCAGGATAGTTGGTTTACTAGCCTATGTTACACTGATTATTATTGTTATTATTATGGACTTTATGATAGTGACATGGTCACTATTGCATTTATTAGTTACGTGGCACAGACGTACTATGGTGTAACGACTTAAGACTGTGTTCATGCTCTAATGATATTTTTAATACATGATTCTTATGTTTGTTATAAGGGATTTATAAAAACCTTGCCCTAAAGTATTCCATGGTATATTTCATATGCCATCGTCTCATGGCTTAAACCTTTGGGATTCGATATACATCTGGGGTTTGTGTATAATACGTTGATTTTGGAACAATGTTTAAATGGTGATATGAACTATACCATTATGGGTTTGGGCAATGTTAATGGAGGCTAGGGTGGCAAATTAAATGCGCATGGAGAAAAGTGGCAGCCCAACTTAGGGCTTGGCTCAATGCTTTGGTTGGTCATTGGCACCATGGCTACTCGTGCTCTGATCCTGTGCAGTGTAATGGGGTGAGAATATGATATTTTTCCATCCACTCCTCCTAGCACAAATACCATGATAGTCCATATGATCGCATCATTTGATTATGATCCTAAGGGTAAAAAATTTGTTGAGTCCACCTCGTTGAGTCCACACGAAGCTATGTATGAAAGCATTCAAACTTTTTCTGATGATCCCACAGATGACCTTCATCTAGTGGCTTCGGATCCTTACCATTTACCATACTAGTTATACTTCTCTTCCTATTCTAGATTATCTCTCTGATACTTTTCCTTCCGATGAGTCCATTATGGAGATCATGAATACGAATGAGTCCATTTGGGACGATCACCATCATAGATCCATGTTCCTCCCTAACACCAATTCGGTTAGCCATGATTTTGCATCCTTGTTTCCTACTGATATTGTCAACTTACCCCAAAGTCCTATATTGTTGCAAGATACAGATTTTGAAGGAAACCTTTGCAACATTACTCAGATGAATCCGATTGACATATCATCCAAGACTGATACTATCGAGCATGTTCATGTTGGGCAGAACTAATTAGCAAATGAATCTGAAACATACAAGGAACTTTTTAAATAATTTCATGATATTTTTGCCTGGTCCTATGAAGAGATGTCGGGGATTGACCCATCCATTGTGGTCCATGAGATTAAAACCTATCCCATGGCTAAACCTGCCAGGAAAAAACTAAGGCAAGTCCATCCTCAGAAGGCCATAGCTATTAAAGCTGAAATTGAGAAAATTCTCAAAGATGGGTTTATTTATCCTATACCCCTGATGGAATGTGTATCGAACATTGTCCCTGTCAATAAAAAGCAGGGCACCATTAGAGTATGTATCGACTTTAGGGATTTGAATAAATATTGTCCCAAGGACAACTTTCCTACCTCGCACATCGATCAGATTATCGACAACTGTGCTGGAAGTGTCATCTTTTCATTCATCGATGGCTTCTCTGGCTATAATCAGATTGAGATATTACCCTTCGATCAGCATAAGACAGAATTTATTTTCCCATGGGGAACCTTTTCATATAAGAAGTTACCTTTTGGCTTGAAAAATGCTAGAGCCATGTTCCAGCGCGTGATGTCCTATGCGTTTCCTGATATTAAACATATCGTTGAACCATACCTTAACAACCCCCCTGCTCATTCACAGCGATGGGAGGACCACCTTGTTCATATTAGAGACATATTCCTGAGATGTCATCATTATAATATATGGCTTAATCCACATAAATGTGTTTTTTGCGTTGAAACGGGACATCTGCTAGGTTTTGTGGTATCCAAAGATGTCATCCAGATTGATCCTTTGAAAATTGCCGCCATTTTAGATCTACCAGCCCCAACTAATCTCCTTGAAATCCAAAGTTTGCAAGGGAAGGTAAACTTTCTTTGACGTTTCGTGTGTAATTTCACAGAGAAAATGCACGGTTACATGCGTCTCCTCAAGAAGAACACTCCATTCTTCTGGGATGACTAGGCCCAACGCGCCTTTGATAACCTTAAGCATGATCTGGCACATTCACCCATGATACACCCCCCGGATTATTCAAATGAATTTCTCTTGTATATTGTTGCCTCCGCTACTATCATCGCTATGGTTTTAGTGCAGGAAAATATCCATGGTCAGGAGCACGTGATTTAGTATGCCAGTAAGAATCTCATGGATTTTGAAACTCGCTATTCACGTGTGGAAAAGTTAGCATTTCCCACAGTCATTGTTGTACAGAAGTTTCGTCACTACATTCTTCTCCGCACTACCACCATATTGGAAAGCCAGAACCTGATGTATTACATCCTGACTCATCAAGTGTCTGGGGGAAAGTACTCTGGTTGGATAGTCATACTTCAAAAGTTTGATCTGTAATTTTCCAAAGCCACATCAAAGAAATCCTTAGTCTTTGTCAAGCTTATGTGTGATCTTCCCTGTGCTTTGACAGAATCTGAGCCCAGTGGTTCATTTTCGGATGAATTCCTATTCCTGATTAGCACTATCGATCCTTGGTATGGAGATCTACTTATTTATCTCCAAACACAATGATTTCATCCACATTTATCTCGTGATGATTGCCGCCATATCCGTCACCACGCGAAATACTATCTCATCCTAAATGATACCTTGTATAGACGTGGGATTGACTCTATTCTCTGGTGATGCCTCACCCATGAGGAGGCTGAGCATGTGTTGAATGATTTCCACTTTGGAGCATGTAGAAGTCATTTATCTAGGATGGCTACAGCCTAGAAAATCCTTCACACTGGCTATTTTTTGCCTTCTGTCTTCAAAGACTATCATGAGGCTGTTAAGAAATTCCCACCTTGTCATCTCTTTTATCCTAAAAAGTGTACTCATCCTGCTCTGCTACACCCTGTCATTGCCATTATCCCATTCACCAAATGGGGGATTGACTTCATGCATTGTAAGCCTACCTCAGCCGGGGGGCATGGTTACATCATCGTAGCCATTGATTATTTCACAAAATGGGCTGAGGCCATACCTACATATGCAGAAGATGGTAAGACTGCTGCTCTCTTCTTGTTCAATCATATCATAGCTAGATTTGGAGTTTCGTATTCCATCGTTACTGATCACGGATCCCATTTCCGTAATCAAATCATGGAGGAACTGAGTGCCAAGCTAGGTTTTTTCCATGAAAACTCTATGCCGTATTATCCATAAGCTAATGGTTAGGTAGAGGCCATTAACAATGTTTTGAAAACTATGCTTCATCGGATGGTTGGAGATCATAAATCCAACTGGCACCATGTTCTTTTCTCTGCTCCTTGGGCTTATCAGACTTCTGTGAAAATAGCCACTGGTTTCACACCATTCCAACTTGTCTATGGACTCGAAGCTATCTTACCAATTCAATGTCAGATTCAATCTTTACAGCTTGTCGTCGAACTTCTCCCAGACACTTCCACAAAGGAATAAATATTTTTGTACTTGAGTAACCTTGACGAGACTCAAAGAGATGCTGCCTTGGCTAATGAGGCACATAAGAAATGCATCAAGGTGCAGTATGATAAATCCATCCAAACTTGTGTCTTTAACAAGGGTGACCTAGCCTTGACTTATGATCAGAGATATGACAAACTAGGTAAGGGTAAGTTTGAGTCCATGTGGTATAGACATTTTGTTATTTCTAAGGTGTTAGAGAAGCTTACGAGCTCATTGATTATGATGGAATCCCTTTGGGGAAACCTCGCAATGGGTTGTACCTGAAAAAGGTACTATTCCTAGGTCTTTCTTGGATAGTATCTTGTATATATGTATATTGATTGAATTTCAGTGTGCTTTTAGTATTTTAAAGATGGTTTTGAGTTTAGTGTCCGCATTTGTTTATACCATGTTTTGGTCATGAAAATGGCTTTCCATAGATTTGCTGATGGTGCTTACCACCACACCTTGAATCTCACCTCGGCTGCTTGGGTCCTCTATTCCCCAGCTGAAGATTTGGTCAGTTCAGGAGCGGTTTGTATAGGTCCCTCTACTAATAACATTATCGAGTATGAAGCAGTCATCGATCTTCTGACTGAAGCTTCCTCTTAGGATGTTCGTGATCTAGTAATCTTGATGGACTCACAAATCGTGGTTTGTCATTTAAACCATGTTTACACCATTAGAAACCCCATGCTCCTCCACCTCTTCTGGAGAGTACGTTTGCTAGAAAGGTCATTTGAAACCATCACTTATAGGCATATCCCTAGGGAACATAATGTAGTTGCTGACTCGTTAGCTAATTACATCCTAGATTGGCATATTTCCCATTCATGATGTCAAAATAAAACATGGTACATTGTAAATAAACATTCAAAGACACATAAAACTCATAGAAAATGCATTTTCCATTTGAAACATATAAACACCGTGTAAAAGTATGTGTATATATATATATATATACAAAAAAAATTACAAAAAATAGGTCCCGAGACCTCATCTGAGGCACATAGGCTTTCAGGAAAAATCATCATACAAAATCCTGAATCTGTCAGCTTTCAGTACATATCTCATACACTAGTGGTGCTCGTGATAGTACATCACTACTCGAGCTACCCTATGTAGCAACCTACTGAATCGACTTGATACTCCTGCTATGGATCTCTGATATCTCATTGGGAGGTCATCAATGTCAGCATCTCGGATATCCAAGGTCAACCTCTCCATATTTTCCTCTAGCTCCCTGGTGATATCATCACCTTGTGGTACAAAGCAGGCTCCAGCTTGCTTATCCAATGGAGAAGCTCCTCCCGGTCACACTGCTCCAACATCTGCATGAGAATATATAGCATTAGAGGAAATTTCAACTCAAAATGGGCCTCCTAAAATGAACTAATAAAATAATAGTTAAAATAATAAAATAATAATTTTTAATTTTGGAGGAAGAAAAGAAAAAAACTACTTTTTTGTTTGTATTTTTGACATATCTCCCTATGTTTTTACTCAAATTTCGATCGGGAGAGCTCATTGGATGCGGAATTAAATTTCGCATCCAACGAGTACCCCCTCGACATACTTTTGATGGACCCCACTACCCCAAAAATAAAAAATACCTGAAAAAATGGAATGATGACATCATCATTTCATTTTTTCAGGTATTTCTTGTTTTTGGGGTAGCGGGGTCCATTAAAAGTATGCCAAGTGGGTACTCGTTGGATGCAGAATTTAATTCCACATCCAACGAGCTCTCCCGATCGAAATTTGAGTAAAAACACAGGGAGATATGTCAAAAATACAAACAAAAAAAGTTGTTTTTTTTATGATACCTATCCCCAAATTTATATTAAAAAAGTGTTTAAGACCTATACGGTATTTCAAATTTAAATAAATTTCATTGGCTAACACATGATGACATGGAATTTGAATAAAAATTAAAAGGCCCATTTTGAGTTGAAATTTCCTCTAATGGGTCTCATCACTTAACATAAAAAATATAAAACATCAAAAAACACAAAAACATTTCATCCATTTTAGGGTTTCTTTCTTCTTACTGATGTCACCCCACTGTCCACTAGGTGGGAGTGGTAGGTCAGGATCTCTGGTGAAGTCCCTACCTGTGTAAGCATAATACTCAACCATGAGGATCTAATCTCAGAGCCATCTGAAGAATGGATCACCGAACTTCACCCTTCTCCTACCTACTCCTGTATGATCCATGACCTAGACCCACCTCATCATACGAGGGTCTCGTGCTCTCAGAATCCGGAAGACGACCTGACGTCTCATCTATGGAACCCGCTCAAAGAAGAAGCAAGATAAAATGGAGCCAAAGCCAAACTGCTTTAGCTCTCCCTGTCGACACTTAGTCAGCTGATCTTTGAAGATTAGGAGCATGGCTTCCACCCAGTTGAATACCATGGGTGCCATGGATTCTATGGAATATAGCATGTGTTCCCTAGAATCCTGATGCACACCCTAACTCCCAGGCACCCTCTGCATAGTAAATAGGACGATCCGTAGGGGCCCATTCGTCACTACTCTGATGGGGATTTTCTTCCCCAATGTGCTTGTCCCTAGAGCACAGTGATGATCTATAAGCTCTTGAGTGGTGATATCCCCTCCATAGGAACCTGCCAGTGCGATGGGGGCACCCCGTCTCAAGAGACCAGTCAAGAAGTAGATGTCCTCTACTTCCACTGTAAGAATATTGCCCCCCACCTCGAAATACTGCTGCTCTGGATTCCACATCCATAGTATGTGTTCCAGTAACCACTCATGTGACACCATACTTGGGGTCCAGAAGAAATTCAGGATCCCACAGTCCCATAATGCAGCAATACAACCCTCATTTCTCTTAGCAAAGGCATCATCATTGTCATGTTTTATTTCTTTCCATATCACCATGTTTTGAGCAACCAAGACCTGCCAAAAACAATCATAGCATGCATTATAATCATTCCTAATCATTAAAAATCAAAAGAATGACTTATTATTTCTCATGATATTAGTTTAAAGTCTCCACGGTTGGCACCGCTTGTGAACCATTGGAGACTGTTAGGATATTTAGACACTTAGGAGTTAGTTAAGATCAACTTGTGTAATATATCCGTTAGGTAAAAGTGTGTTTCTTTAGTATGCATTAGTATGCATTTGTAAATATTCTAATCCGACGGTCACGATATGTTCTAGACATAGAGTGATCCGATGGTTCAACTTCTCTTAGATCATACCTACCATTGATCCGTGGCTTAACACCCGATTGGTCTATGATCTCTATTTAAAGAGCATAGAGGGTCCTTGGCTAGTTGATCGATTATGAGAAGCTCATGTAACTTTCTTTCTTTTGCATAATAAATTACTCCGAAGTAGCTATTTGGCCGGGGCCGTGGACTGTTTCCCTCTCGAGGGTTTTAACCACGTGACAAACATTGTTGTATTGATCTGTGATCTGTTTATGTGAAGCGGCTATTCTTGGTGTTCGGTCTTTTGGGAGTACCCTGTGTACCCTAACATGGTATCAGAGCTTTTATGAAGAGCCGCTTTCGGTTTTGATCAAGATCTGTAACCGGTGTTACCAAAACTTTTTAAGGGTTTCTGGTTCTGGATTTTCTGTGCATTTGTGGCCTGTGGGAGCTGTTCCATTGCGTCCGAAGCGCCGTTTCCATTTGGAAATAATTTTCGTTTCACTGAAAACCATTTTCGTTTGCTCCAGAAACACCCATTTCGGCAAATCTGAAGGTATAATGTTACAGTGACGGTTTTGTTTTGTTTTAATCTCTCATATATTTATCAGTTTGTTATTAGATCCTTTTGTTTTAATCTCGGA
>LPNX010823612.1:134084-169115 GCA_001517045.1 Pseudotsuga menziesii | reverse complement strand
TTGCTCCGAAGTAGCTATTTGGCCGGGGCCGTGGACTGTTTCCCTCTCGAGGTTTTTAACCACGTGACAAACATTGGTGTATTGATCTGTGATCTGTTTATGTGAAGTGGCTATTCTTGGTGTTCGGTCCTTTGGGAGTACCCTGTGTACCCTAACAGAGACAGGCAGTGGCACTGCCTGTCAACCCTGTTATAGGCACGGTTCTCGGGTGGTACCACATATCTCGCAAGGGGTAGGCGTGATGCCCACTTTTAAGGTTTTAGGGTTTTCCATATGAGCCCAAAACCCCACCAAAACTCAAAATAAACACTATGAAATGAAAGAATAGGGTGTTAGTTGTTACCTGCGACTGACAGTGCTAAAAACGGACTGTGGAAACTCCCGGTATCAGTTGCTGAAGATCTGGCTAAGAAAGTGCTCCAAATGCTCTCCACTATTGGTAAATAGTGAAATGATTTGATTTTTTACTATTTACATGACTTATATAATCATTTTTGGGTTTGACATACTATAGTTTTGATATAAAATCATATTTTAATCAAAGTTTATCTGTCTTAATCCCTTCATGCTAGTTATAAATGCATTTAACACTTGTTTCTGAGTCAATTGCAGGATAAGAGAACCATAGTAAGAAGCTTTGGAAGTTTGTTTATGGTTTTTTCGCACTTTCATAAAATGGAAAAGGTCAATGAGCGTTCATTATGACACTTTGGTCACTCTTTAAACCTAGTATCAAAGGTCCGAGTCCATTTTAGTTTCTTTCCAGGCTCGTAAAAATTGGCATTGTGCAAAGAAGCATCATGGAGTCTTCTTTTCACCTCTTTTTTAGGATTTTTAAACATGAAAACATCATCGCATCCATTTTTTATTCTTTCCATGCTCATAAAAAATGACATTGTGTAAAGAAACCTCATGGAGTTATCTTTAAACTCTTTTCAGGCTCCCTAAATATGAAAAGATCATCGAGCGATCTTGTCTTCTTCACGCTCGTTAAAGTATTTGAAGAGTCGTCCGTCCGACGGTAGGTTATCTCTTTTTCAGTTCAGATAGGAATATTTATGAAAAAGGAACACTCCAGCCAATCATGACTGGAAGAGTTCTCTAAGGTATGATTTTACACTTTTTCGGGCCTTAGAGACTAAATCATATGAAAAAGGACCCCTTTGGAGTCTTCTTTCATATTCGTTCAGACTCTCTAAACATGAACGATACCGAGTTTTCTTTCAGTGGACTCGTTAAATCAAACATTGAGAGACCCATTTTGGGAATGAACCCCTCCTCTCTTAGGTTCGTAAAACATATGAGTCTATACTTGTCTTCTGACGAGCTATATCGAGTGTTTGTTACCCTCTTTGAACTCATAGAACTGAAAAGAGGCACTCATCGATCATGATGGGGGAAATGGGAAGGGAGTCATTTTGTAAATAATGGCAGTTGTTTGTCATTACCTTTGAACATGGAACTTGTCTGCACATCATGTCAGTCAATTGGGTATTCAGCTGATCTTCGCGATGATCCAATTTCATCAGTCATGTCACTTCTTTGATTCTTTCAAAAGAAAGCATTGTCTACTATCGCATTATGTGTCTGTCTCATCTAGTCATGCTACCAAGTCTTTTTGTTGTGCAGTCTGATGTTGAAAGGGGATTTGAAGAATTTTTACCTCTGCAGTCCACGGAGTCTTTGTGTCAGTATTTTTGAGTCAGTATTATGGTTACTACATTCACATCATTCCAGAACTATGTTCCGAGTTTCATGTTGTTGATGTGGGACTCATCATGGCCCTCCTTCGACGAGACTTTTCCCATTGAAATCAGCTCATCATCCAGAAAATAGTCTTAAAAAAAATATTTGGTACCTTGAGATCTATATGTCTTAATGACAGATTCTCTCGCTCTCAAAATAGGTTCACATCATTGACCTTTGATTGATAGAATCGACTGGGTGTTCGACATCAAGACATCTATTTACACACAGTAGATTGTACTAGGGTACCTTGGGAATCATTGACATTAATGGTGATCTCCCTTACACTTGTTAACAATTCACATCATTGGCCAGTAATCAAGTGGTTTATACCATGTTTGACTTCAAATCATTGTAATCACATGGATAGAATCGTACTTTGTGGAAGACGACACCAAGACCCTGGGCATTTGTTGAAAGCGCTCATCGCTTTTCCCCAGGTTTCGATGGAGTTTTGTATATCTAGCATGGATCCACATTTGTATGGTCATGGCTATGCTCAAATTTGTGTCTGTATGACATAGATCTACATTTGTATATCTGGTAGCTATGTCCAAGTTTGATTCCTCTATCACATGGATCTACGTTGTATTCTAGTAGCCATGCTTGTTTATTCTTGTCATGGATCTACCTTGTATTGATCTGTAGCCATGAGTTGGTTACTTGTGTCTATGAGCCAACATACTGATGAACTACAGATGCCTACTTGACAACATGCTCCGATCGAGCCAAAATTTTCACCTCATAGCAACGACTTGTTCTCTCAAAGCTCTCATTTATCATATCCCTCTAAGATGCATGCTTTGGGGGGCATCCTGTTATACCAAAATCCTATCATCATCATGTGATAAGACCTTTGACATACCTATTTTCCCTTAATCCCAACATTTGGAGTGGAAACCCATGCTAATTGTCAATATTTCATGAAAATTCCCAACACTGCAATTTCCTTGTTGTCTAGGAGCGATACCTTGTTCGCTTTACCTATCCCTTGTTATCCACAAGTAGTGCCACCACTTATGACCCTTAATCCATAAGTGTTTCTTACCAGAACCGCTCTGTCATTGAAGGAGAAATGCAGTACCCTGGGTAAAAAGGGAAAAATAGAAGTTTCTCAAGGCTTCTAGATCATGAGCCTCATGCCCTCCCTTATCCCTATCATTGTGGGTTAGTTGAGCTCAAGATCCCTCATTCTAGGATCTTAGAGGCCACCTCATCAATTAATCTCTCAAGCATCCCTATCCATTGGGCCTTATAAATACAAGCTCATATCCATAGTTGAGGAAGAGAACTCTTGAGGTATTAGTATGCTTTTGGATTGATCACTTGGCCAAAGCCATTGGAGAGCATAGAGAGCTAAATTCAGGGATTATGGGGATGAGAGTGGTTGGTTTCATGGAGATGCATGTCAACACTAAGGCTGGATTGGTTGTAAACTTCTCCATTTTTATATTAATACAAAGTTTATTTCCATCCCACATTATTGTTGTTGTTTGATTTCAAATGTATGTTGTTAGATTCCTTAATCACTAACATGGATTAGTAGATCATATTCTGGAAGCTTTGATGTGTTTGCGTGTTTAAGCTGATTGCAGGTACATAGAGTTACTATCGAAGCATCACATTCCAGGTATATATGGTGTCCAGGGAGGGTCTTCAACCTTTTTCCTTCATTTGTTTTGGATCTAAACCATTTAGACCAGTGGAACACCTTACTGTCTGTAGAAGGTAAAATATTCTAGCTAACAGGTTTTGGTGGGTTTGGCATATATATATAGATTAAATTTAGAAATGCAGAAAAAGAAAAAAGAAAAAAACTTAAATATATATAAAAAAATCAATTAAAATATTAGTCTTCAAATTATAGATTTAGGGATGGAATAATGAAAATTTGTGAGAAAATAATTTTTGATGGTGACTTTAAGTGACATTCATGAAACATTTTAGTAAAATATATTTTTGGTAGGTTAGCAATCTATTAAAGAAAATAATATCATTTATTTATGAGTATGTTTTAAGAGTACATGATGATGACAATGGATCACTCTCATTTATGGTATGTTCTAATCTAGGGTTCCAATTCCTACTAGTCATGATTTGACAGATATTAGCAATTGGGTTTGTAGGATATTTGGACTTACTTTTTTTTACTGTGGTTTTAACAGTGCCCTTGGTCACTTGAGCTGCTTCTTCTTCTACTGCCATATCAACAACACCTGTTGGAGTTTTTGAGGTTAGGGTATCCTCTATCATATGTTCTTTGCCTCGATCAACACTAATTACTGATATCATAGAACAAAGGAATGTGGATTCACAGATGTGAGAGATCCTCCCTATGGGAATAATCACTACAACAAATCTTGGAATTAGTGTCCCATTTAGCGTCCCTTTTTAGTGTAATTTTTTTTTTACATTGAGTGGTCAAAATAGACGCTAAATGGGAGATGTCATGGACAAAACTTAAAGTGTCGCAAAAACATCTTTTCTTGCTTCCTAAATAGAATCCTTTATGACATCCAAAATAGCGTCTCTTTTTTTGCTTCTAGAATAGAATCCAACTTTGCTTCCTAAACAACGTCAAGGTTTGCTTCCAGAATAGCACCCAACTTTGCTTCCTAAACAACGTAGAGGTTTGCTTCCTAAATAACGTCCTTCTTTTCTTCCTAGCAAGTTTCTGCTTTTGCTTCTTAAATGACACCCCCCTTAGCACCATATTTTCATCCTTAATAGCACCATGTTAGCATCCAAATTAGCATCCATTTTTGCTACCACTTTAGCATCCCATTTTGCACCATGTTTTACTTCCAAATATGTACCAATTTTCGCTTCCAAATTTGCACCAATTTTTGCTTCCTTTTTTGCATCATGTTTTGCTACCAAAATGACGCGAAATATTTCTTCTATTGTTGCACCATATTTTTCTTCCTATGTAGCACCATGTTTTGCATTCAAAGTAACGTCTTATTTTGCTACCATATCAATGCCATGTTTGGCTTCATCATTAGCGCCATGTGTTGCATCATTTTTAATGCCTAGTTTCATGTCTCTCATGTTTTGGTCGCTAATTTAGTCATTTTTAGTATTTAACTGATATTACAATATCATTAGGGCATGGAAGAATCGAACCACCAACCTCCTGCTTGTAAGGAAGGCGCTCTTCCATTGAGCTAGAACCCTTTAATTATTTGAGAACCTAACTTACAAAGTCCTCTATAATGGTAAAAAGGATCAATACACAACTTTGAGTATCTAATGGTCGAACAAGACAACAGAGAAAGAGGCTTTTGTAATACTAGAAAAGACACTCATCAACATCAACAGTGTTGCATGTATCAGAAGATGACAATGTACAAGTACCAATTTGCTTACCTAAAATCATGTAGCTTGGGAATTTTGGTTATATCAAGACCTGATAATCCATGTGATTAGCAATACACATTAGTGCATGCACATGACCAAAGAAAAAAGCAATGTTCCACCAGTCTAGCTAGCAGCCAAATTATGACAGCCTAGTTACAAACATGTAATATCTTCCACCTTATTCTAGTAGACAGACAATTATACTATTGGTCCTAGATACATGTGATTACACATGATATAAGTTATAACTTATGTACCAACATAGTTACCTGCATAAGATCAGTTCTAACAGAGTGGGGAAACAAGAGTGAAAACAAAGAGTGTGCCTTGAAACAGATTTTATATCATTGCAATGAATTGTGAATTTCCAATTCAAGCATTTAAAAGCATGAGAATTGACAATTAACTGTAGAAATGCATCTGGGAAATAGCATGAGTGCTATAAGGAAACTTAATTCCAATGTCTTTAAATATTTGTAAGGCGCAGCAGGAATAGACCACTCACTAAGTATGTTGGGGAGTGGGGGTTGAAGGTATTATGGAAGGAATTTTCAGTGGAAACAACATACACTGAGAATCTACAATATCTTCCTGAACATAAAAAATGGCGAGTACAAAATAGTAATGTGGCTGAACTGCACCGAGTGGATAATGGTACTCATTATGATGAAGGGATCAAAGGGATCAAAAAGAAAGTTTAGAGAAAAGACTAGTACCATTTCTAAAATACTGACCATTCCAATAAATCCCTAGGAATGGTTTGTTGGCGTCCATTTCTTGTCATTTTCTGGGAAATTTTCTAGGTTGTATCCTTAAGGAGATGGGTCATCCCCATAAAACAAATGCAGTAACAATCATTTCATCCTATACATCATATTTTATGCCCTCATTTGGATATAAAGGAAACGAGCGTAAATTTTAAGAAAAACCAACAAGAAGCTTAGGTTAGTCTCACCTAATATATTGCTATTAATCAAATACTTAACAGAAGTCAACTATGATAATTCATCTAGTTATCAGTGAAAAGCTAAAGTTACCAGGATATAGATAGATATATGTACATATATGAGAACAAGTTGGATACAATATGGTTGGATATGCATATATAAAAATACATGTAAAATATGTGTGAGCATGTAAAATACATGTATTTCCTAATATTTCCAGAGTTTTAACAAAGTATTTTCCTTGGCTTAATGTATTTCCTAATAAAATGCTCTAAAAAAATAGCTATTGACCCATTTTCCATTTTTCATATGGCATAGAGTTCCTATTCAAAATGTTCTTAAGCTCATAGCTTGGCCCAATGGAAGGGTGATATCTTCAGTGGGGGTTATTGAATAGTTAAAAAATGTATAGTTGTGTTTTTTTCAAAATAAGGCCCAAATTTGTACAACTGACAAAGGTTTTCATATTTTCATATAAATTAAATGTTTACCTCGTGAATATGACCTCGTTTTTGAAAAATCCTATCCTCTTATGTTCCAACAGACTGAATAAAATGCTCCACCTTGTCCAATATTACCTACATGATAAAATGTTCCACATTTTAGTGTGATATCAGCTTAGCTGTAAATGCTAGCTATATCAAAACCAGTTAACACCCTTTCATTCGATGTTCAGTAATTTCAGACACATGAGACATCCTATATCCTTTATAAAAATCCATGTGCATTTGAAATTTTAGAAAGAGAAAACATTATACAGCTTTAATGCCAGCAATTGGATAAAGCTGGTCAAGATGAACTCGGTATCATTTCCATCAATCTAGGGACATGAGACCTTGCGATTCAAGTGATAATTAAAATTTCAAAGGCCACACAACTTCAGATTGCAAGATTTAGAAAACCAAAGTGAAAATATCACAATATCTAGTAACATATAGTGAAGTCCTTTAGTCAATAATATTTTCCAACAAAAATTATATAATAAATGCAATCAGTGTCATAATACGTCACCTGTATCTATCAAATAGCCACCCATTGCACTGAATTCTTTCTTGTATACAGCCATGAGCAAATTAATTGAACTCTGTAAAATAGAAAATAGCCACCAACAAATTATCTTCCTAGAGAATATTGTCACAGAACCAAAATAGAGAATGTGAGCTATAAAAATAGATCTATAATAAACTGTCTACACATTAGAGATAATCATGCTTAGAAGTTAGAACAACAATCAGCTTGGACATAAAAATATTCCAATCGTTTCAACTGAAATGAATTTCACAACAGAATGTAAATTTAGATAATATTTATTCAGCAACTATTTAAGGAATTCAAATAGAATATAGGAGGTGTAACATCTCTACATACAAACCTCATGAATTTCCAATGTAAGCATGTGTGGAAGGAAATCATTTCCAACAAAGAAACAGACGAAGAAAAAATCATCCACAACCCGTTCAAAATCAATCTCTATTAGAGGTTTTGGAATCTTCATGTCATACTCTAAATATTCACGTAAAACTCGGATGTTGACAAACTGCCAAATATTTGATATATCAGAAACAAGTTAGATGTAAAAGTAATAGTAAAACATCCACATGATCTATAATAATCTCGAAACTTGCTTTAATTATCATGACCTAAATGGGACCGTTATTAGTATTAATGCAACCATACAACATTAACCAAAAGAAAAAACCTCCAAGCATGCATGACCAAAATCCTAACATAAAAAATTATACATATATCGGACTTACCTGATAAGGCTTCTTAGGATTAACATTCAGTTCACCACCTTTCTCGTCAAAATCTCCTTGCTTTATTTTTGGCTGTCCTTCACATGCATTTGCAAAATGACCAACCTGACCACAAAGGAAGCATTTGTCTTGTTGTCCAGGCGTAACCACAATCTGCACAATTACATATATAAGGAAAGAGGCAATGTTATCATATTCCTCTCACTATTTTTAAAGACTATAGTAAAAGAGATGACAATGCGATCTGAATGCATTTTAGTCATACAAACCTATCAAGCAATTTAAAATTTTCATCTTAAACAAAGGATGAGCATTAATTTCTATTTTTCATAAAGGACAAACTGTGAAAAGAGAGTCTCTACTTTTGTGGGGATGATTTTGTCACTAACCATGCTTGGATATGGTGCATGTGTAGCATTTCTAAGCATAACTCCTACCCTCAATTCTTTTTGGTATTTGTCTCTCGGTAACACTCAAGAGTAAAGCCTAGAAATGGGGTTAAGTATTGAAATTTGAACATATATGAGTATAACAGTTCAAGGGTTTATTGGGTTAACGTTCAGACGTTTATTGGGTTTGGTGAACGTCATCAACATATAAAACATATCTAGAGATCAATAAGAGTGATATAAATTTGAAAGTAATTCCCATCAGTTCGAAGATAGGAATACCAGAACCTCTTCCCAATACATAGATGCAATAATTATTTCTAAGAATTTGACAATGTATGAACCATTGTCACTTCAAGGCAACGTGATCTAAGAGAATGGGTGGATGTTACAATATGTAATGCACAAAAGTGCAATAAAAAAATCAGATAGCAATAAAAATGTACTCATTAAATCGTTAAAAGCAACACCTAGTGGCTTCCTATGCATGTCAATGCATCATGGCCCATATCAAATGAAAATAAGGACCTTGATCTTAATTCTAAGAAAATAATCATGAGATTGAACTACTACACAACAATGAAGAATATCAATATTTATACTACACTCTGTTCTCTATAAATCATGAGCTCTAACCTCTCTCAAAATTGAGAAGTGCACCTCATGAGTAGACAATGCTAACATGATCAGATCAACATCCTACAGCCATTGGGACAAAGGAATTTACCAACATCCAATTGGGATAAAGGCATTTACCAAGAGAAATATGGCATTTACCACCCTTTTATGCCTGCAACATGCATCACCATCTGAATATGATTCCAAACAAGAGTTTGCCAGGGAGCATTCTGAGACATGGCTGTTACTATCTATTTTGATGCTAATTTCCCTTGAGCTTTTAGGCATGTCAACCCTATGCCTCACCGACCATTCATTTTACATGTAACAAAAATTAAAGTCACATTATTTGAACATAGGATCAACCCAACAAATTTGAAGATCAGGAATATCATTTGGATTCAAGAAAACTAGCAAAAATTCTAAAATGAAACTGATACAAATAGAAAAAGCTAAAAAATTGCTAAATCTTTTACCAAAACAGGAAATTTTTTTGTAGACTATGGAAGTTTCTAGTATTGATAGATCAAGTTTCTGGTATGAAATTGCCATCTTTGTTTATACTAACTGAATAATTGTCAAATCTTGGAAACCATCCCCACTGTTTACTGAGTATGGTTAGCTCATTTCAGCAGTAAGCTTGATTCAATGAGTGTTTTGACTCCTCACTGAGTCTGTGCTAATATTAGAACAACTACAACAACCTCTGAGAATTGTTCTAGCAGACCATGACAACCTTGTACCATCTGTATCAAATATTCTAGATCCATTCCCTTTGTACGTCTCACTCTCGGATCAACTCTCCATATTTGGAGTTGGTTTTCCAAGATTTAAATTATAATAATACTTTACTTTCTGCATATTTCTTTTCATAGGATCGTTTTAGTGCTCCCACTTTGCATTGACATCATTTTTTTATCTATATTCTCTTTGACCTACTTTAGTGGTCATTCATTGAATATTAATATAATTATCTTATCTCATATATCTCTCATGCTCCTCCCAATATCACCCAACAAGGTCCTCTTAGCCCTAGTCACTCCTAAGACAACATCTTCAAACAATGTATTGGTACCTTCGAAGCTAAGGATGTGGCAGCATATACTTTTTCCTCCTCACTCTCTACCTAGTCATATTGTTTTACAAACATATAGTAGATATTTTTCTACTCTTCTTTTTCTTTTCTTTCTTTAATGTACTACTTATTTCATGTATTTCTTTTGTTTTATGCCTTTAAAGTAGCCAAGGGAATTCCTACAGGTTAGTATCACTGATTGTATTTTCTTGTCCCATTGACCTATCTTTTTGGCTATTTGTTGGACACTAAAAAAATTATCTTATCTAAATCCTAAAGCCTCAAAATCCAGAGTGCTAGTTAATGCAATGAACAAAAATTATGCTGAAACATTTTGACATCACCAACATAGATCCTAAATAGAAAGAAATATGCACAAGCAGAAATCCTTCAAGCATGTCTTTATGTTTTTAAAACAGGCCAGCAGATCGAGAGTATGATTCCTAAGTTATCCTTAATCGCTACTCAGATACAACACCCATAACACGAAAAATAAAGGGGAAAACTATGATTTTCTCGAGAGTCAAAACATATGCAATAGTAGATTTCTAGCTTGCCATCTATGCAATTGTAAATCACTCCATCTGAAAAAACCTTAAGAATACATGGATTGATGGGATGACTCATAAATATTGCTCAAAAATATTACATCCATACCTAGGCAGAAAACTATCTCTATGCTTATAATATACTCATGGACATATGCTTAGACCTAGACTTATCCATAAAATAGCTTTAAATAACAGTGTTGATATGAATGCATTGTATACTGGAACACTTGTAAACTTATAGTAACTATTCTAGCTATACAAGTATGATATTCAAAATCAGTCACTCACAACACCTAAATCTCTAAAAGGAATACATATGATTCGAATAAGAGAAAACACAAATAACACTTTCACTAAAGTAAATCAGTTCAATCAAAGAAACTGCAACTCAAGAAAAAGTAGAACAATAAAGCTAGATCACATATTTATGTTCCATCCATGAATACTGCATCATAGTGTCCTCGAGATGGTTCTAGCAGACCACAACAAGCTTGTACCATTGGTATCAAAGATTCTAGATCCATTCCCTTTATACGTCTCACTCTCGGATCAACTCTCCATCTTTGGAGTTGGTTTTCCAAGATTTACATTAGAATAATACTTTACTTTCTGCATATTCCTTTTCATAGGATCGTTTTAGTGCTCCCACTTTGCATTGACATCATTTTGTGATCTATAGTCCCTTTGAACTACTTTAGTGGTCATTCATTGAATATTAATAAAATTATCTTAACTTATCTACTCATATATCTCTCATGCTCCTCCCAAGATCGCCCAACAAGGTCCTCTTAGCCCTAGTCACTCCTAAGAAAACATCTTCAAACAATGTATTGGTACCTTCGAAGCTAAGGATGCAGGAGCAGATACTTCTTCCTCCTCACTCTCTACCTAGTCATCTTGTTTTACAAACATCCAGTAGATATTTTTCTACTCTTCTTTTTCTTTTATTTCTTTAATGTACTACTTATTTCATGTATTTATTTTGTTTTATGCCTTCAAAGTAGCCAAAGGCATTCCTACAGGTTAGTATCACTGATTGTATTTTCTTGTCCCATTGACCTATCTTTTTGGCTATTTGTTGGACACTAATAAAATTATCTTATCTAAATCCTAAAGCCTCAAAATCCAAAGTGCTAGTTAATGCAATGAACAAAAATTATGCTGAAACATTTTGACATCAACAGCACAGCTCCTAAATAGAAAGAAGTATGCACAAGAAGAAATCCTTCTAGCGGGCCTTTAAGTTTTTAAAACAGGCTAGCAGATTGAGACTATGATTACTAAGTTATCCTTAATTTCTACTCAGATACAACACCCATAACACGAAAAATAAAGGGGAAAACTATGATTTTCTCGAGAGTCAAAACATATGCAATAGTAGATTTCTAACTTGCCATCTATGCAATTGCAAAACACTCCATCTAAAAAATGATTAAGAATAAACAGATTGATGGGATGACTCATAAAAATTGCTCAAAAATATTACATCCATACCTAGGAAGAAAACTAGCTCTATGCTTATAATATACTCATGGACATATGCTTAGACCTGGACATATCCATAAAATAGCTTTAAATAACAGTGTTGATATGAATGCATTGTATACTGGAACACTTGTAAACTTATAGTAACTATTCTAGCTATACAAGTATGATATTCAAAACTAGTCACTCACAACACCTAAATCTCTAAAAGGAATACATATGACTCAAATAAGAGAAAAAGCAAATAACACTTGCACTAAAGTAAATCAGTTCGATCAAAGAAACTACAACTCTAGCAAAAGTAGAACAATAAAGCTAGATCACATAATTACCTTCTAGACATGAATACTACATCATAGTGGCCTCGAGATGGTTCTAGCAGACCATGACAAGCTTGTACCATTTGTATCAAAGATTCTAGATCCATTCCCTTTGTATGTCTCACTCTCGGATCAACTCTCCATCTTTGGAGTTGGTTTTCCAAGATTTAAATTAGAATAATACTTTACTTTCTACATATTTCTTTTCATAGGATCGTTTTAGTGCACCCACTTTGCATTGACATCATTTTGTGATCTATAGTCCCTTTGACCTACTTTAGTGGTCATTCATTAAATATTAATAAAATTATCTTATCTTATCTAGTCATATATATCTCATGCTCCTCCTAAGATCGCCCAACAAGATCCTCTTAGCCCTAGTCACTCCTAAGACAACATCTTTAAACAATGTATTAGTACCTTCAAAGCTAAGGATGCGGCATGATACTTCTTCCTCCTCACTCTCTACCTAGTCATCTTGTTTTACAAACATCTAGTAGATAATTTTCTACTCTTCTTTTTCTTTTCTTTCTTTAATGTACTACTTATTTCATGTATTTCTTTTGTTTTATGCCTTCAAAGTAGCCAAGGGAATTCCTACAGGTTAGTATCACTGATTGTATTTTCTTGTCCCATCGACCTATCTTTTTGGCTATTTGTTGGACACTAACAAAATTTTCTTATCTAAAGCCTAAAGCCTCAAAATCCAGAGTGCTAGTTAATGCAATGAACAAAAATTATGCTGAAACATTTTGACATCAACAACACAGCTCCTAAATAGAAAGAAGTATGCACAAGCAAAAATCCTTCTAGTAGGCCTTTAAGTTTTTAAAACAGGCCAACAGATCAAGACTATGATTCCTAAGTTATCCTTAATCTCTACTCAGATACAACACCCATAACACAAAAAATAAAGGGAAAAACTATGATTTCCTCGAGAGTCAAAACATATACAATAGTAGATTTCTAACTTTCCATCTATGCAATTGCAAATCACTCCATTTGAAAAAACATTAAGAATACATGGATTGATGGGATGACTCATAAAGATTGCTAAAAAATATTACATCCATACCTAGGCAGAAAACTAGCTCTATGCTTATAATATACTCATGGACACATGCTTAGACCTAGACATATCCATAAAATAGCTTTAAATAACAGTGTTGATATGAATGCATTGTATACTGGAACACTTGTAAACTTATAGTAACTATTCTAGCTATACAAGTATGATATTCAAAATCAGTCACTCACAACACCTAAATCTCTAAAAGGAATACATATGATTCAAATAAGAGAAAACACAAATAACACTTGCACTAAAGTAAATCAGCTCGATCAAAGAAACTGCAACTCAAGGAAAAGTATAACAATAAAGCTAGATCACATTATTACCTTCCAGACATGAATACCGCATCATAGTGGACTTGATTTACTCCAAGCACTCGTTGTTTTAGCTTTTTCAAAGTGGGTAATACTTCAAAAGCAGGAGGTTCTATACAAGAGTAGATAATATGATTATCATGTCTCCAAAGTCTAGATTGAACACATTAAAATACTTAATGCCAAAAATTCTAATAAATTGTGTGTTCAACAAATAGATTCAAAACATTATAAACAAAAAGAATATCAAATTTAAGACACAAAAACAATCAGAATCTAAACTTCACAAATCTGCCATTACTCACCTAGATCATTGATGCAGACATTTTGAGAAATTCCATTAGTCAATATCTCTTCAAGAAAGCGAAGAGGGTCTACTGTACTAGCTTTATTCAGCTGGAACATTTGCAATGGAAGCATAACAATTTAGTTGCAAAGTATCCCTCTAAAAATGATGAAGCACAGACCTGTATTGCCTTTTAATTCCTGACATTAATATACCTTATATACTTCAGCAATTGAACACTCCTCTTGTGGTTTCATAAGAACCATAGGAGTATCTAAGGAAATAGGAGGTGGGATATCTTGCACAACTTCACAATACACAGAGGTTGTCAAGAGACATGCCATCTTGTCATCTTGTCTTTAACTATAGAGACATGCCATCTTGTCTTTAACTATAAACAAGTTTCATGTTATTAACATCGACATTGCCATCATGATCGTCATAAAGAAAATCTAGAAAGACTCCCAACGGAGGTCCATCTTTGTCCAACACACATTCAGTATACTTAGTAATATAGTAATCATCTGCAAAGGGGTCACCT
This sequence comes from Pseudotsuga menziesii, assembly GCA_001517045.1. NCBI lineage: Eukaryota > Viridiplantae > Streptophyta > Pinopsida > Pinales > Pinaceae > Pseudotsuga > Pseudotsuga menziesii. The sequence goes on along the minus strand of LPNX010823612.1, from coordinate 154,654 downwards.
TGGTCAGTAAATCCAGCCACCGTGACATCGGCTCAACAATAGAATTTACCCAATGACTCTGGATGTGCCCATCCAAATGCCATGTAATGGCATTCAATTACAGTTGCTTCAAGTCCAATATGAATTGCATCTCTGTTTCTGTTCAAAGACCATCAAAAACGAAAATTGCATGCAAGTTCTATATAGTTGTCGAACATCACCAGCTGTTTGGCACCCCTTTTAACCCTTCCACCTGAATATGCAGATCCATTTGGGCTTGATTTAGCAGGAGCAGGGGCCGGGCTCGGAGAAAAACCTTCATAACCAGAAGATTGATTTGCAACTTCTAGCAGGACATGGCTGAAATCTGACGTCGTAGCCACGTCCCATACTCCCAGAACCTTAAACTGGTCCAATGTATAATCAGTCAATATAACCACCATAGAATCATTCTTATCCACTTGAATATGCAAATCCATTTGGGCTTGATTTAGCAAGGGTGGGGCTTGGAGAAAAACCTTCATAACCAAAAGATTCATTCACAAATTCTGGCAGGACATGACTGAAATTTGACGCTGTATCCATGTCCCATACTCCTAGAACCTTAAATTGGTCCAATATATAATTAGTCAATCTAACCACCATAGAATCATTCTTATATGTTCTATTCAGCTTCCCATCTGATATAATAAACCCATTAGTCAAATTCTCAAAATCATCCCCATAGGCCCCCACCAATAAACCTTGACCCCTTAAATCATATCAAAATTGGTCACCATGAAGGAGCAACCATCCAATACATTGATCACCCCTCGAATCTATTGAGGGTGCAAAACCCTACCATGGAGCTATTGAGGGTGCGATTTCTTTTCAAAGAATCTGCATCTGAACAACTTCCCAACATGCCCAAACCCATGAAAACTATGACCTGGAAAAAAAATAGCAATCTCCTCATGTTGACCTCCATCAACGAATCTCACTAGCCCAGTCCAAAGAGATACAAACACGCTAAAAGAAATTCAAGGGAAAAAATTTCTATGCCGCCTGGAAATTGAAAATATTCACATGAAATTATCAGAGTTTAATGGTTTCCCCTAAATTGGTTTGCAGCTGAGACATACCTTTAGGTACATGGAGAGATCTACCACAAATTGGAACCCAATTTTAGCAAGATTGTTAGCTGAGCCGGTCCATGTCGCATAGACTAGGATAAAATGCTCTCTTGATCCCTTAATGTCATTGTTGATCCCGGTGCTATTATTTTTGGTGTTTACCAAGGTCGTGGCTGTGGCCTTGGCTTTCACCATGGCCGAAGTATTCCAGAAAACTTTTCAAAGACAACATATCAAAAGCTCCAGTGATCAAATTTGAAGGGTGGGTTTTAATTTTGATTGGAAGGGCGATTATTCTGAGAGCCCTTCAAAGATGAAGTGAAATATAAACAATTGCACTTCAAATGGAAGAAGTGGAAGAAGTATAAAGTAACTAAACCTTTTCATCAAAAAAAAATACAAAAAATAAATATTGTTTTTCTAAATTTTTATAATTTTAAGCAATTGAGCATCTCTCATATATTTTCAATAAAACTTTTTTTGAAACATTAATTTTTCATATATGTATTATTAATTTTATAGTTAAGTAACATAACAATTATTTTATTGTATTTTTTGGAGTTGGAGTACACTTCATTACATAGAAAAAAACTACTTAGACTATGCGATAACCATATTGGGGCATCTACGTGATCTTATGCATAGTGCATGTTGTAGCTAGATATAGTCTTAAAGAAAAACTAGAACCATGAGAGAATTAATTACTATTAACTATGTGCAAAACGAAGCCACTAAGAAAAACAAGGCAATAATAAACCTACAACCAAATATATATATATAACCAACCAAAAACTTAATTTAAACCAGAGAGAGGAAACAATCCAAACTTGCGAGATGTAAGAATGATGGGGATTGGGCACCTAAGAAAAAATAATACACAACTGAGAAAACATAAATAAATAAAATCCTACATACCAAGCAAGTTAGCAACGCTAGCATAACAGGGGTGAGGACATCTTCAAACAAGGGCTCTTCAAATATTGAAATTTATGGGAGATGAGATCTAAGTTAGTGAAGGTATGAATGAGATATTTATTGTGAATGACATTAGGAGAAAGTGTAATGGAAGAATGGAGCACCACTGACATTTCCCCTGCATTGATGGGGCACCACTAACACTGATGATGGTCTTCACTTGTCTTTCTATTCATCCTTCCTCTCTTTCTTTCCCTCTCCTCTCTTCCTCTCTTTCTTTCCCTCTCATTCTCTATCTCTTCTCCTTCATATCCATCTCTCCATATCCCTCCTACTCTTCCCATCTTCCCTTTCTCTTATCTCTCATCTCCCTTCTTCCATTTCTCTTCCTCTCTCCCTATAGTCCCATAATTCCATAATGTCTACTAGAGAATGATCTACCACTATAGTCAAATAAATTTTAAATAGGTTTTCCTAATGATTTTTTTTGAATAAAAATGATGTAAACATGATGTAAAAATTATGATCATATACCACTTGGAAGATGTAACACATGATGCAAAAGTTGTGTACTTTGATGCTAATACAATGATAATAAATTAAACTACATTGCCAACATGACGCTAATGGTACTAATGACGATGCTAATACAATGCATACTAACTCTAAAATAATGCAAAAAACATCTTTGTAACACAAAAATGACTTTGAAAAGTTGTTTTCCAAACATTATTGATGCAACAAAGATCAAACTAATACAACAAATTGACGCAAATACTTCCGTCTGTTGTAATTAAATGGCACTTCAAAGAGTGTTCATAGAAATGAGTGACACAAATCTAACCCAAAATATGATGTCTCGACATGCTTCACACTTTGTGTCATACAAATTTATTTATTTATTGCAAAAAACTAGACTGCAACACTACTAAATGTGACACTATAACCTTGTATTGTAGTAGTGGATGTTGTGTATAATGCATTTAAGAAGGATATAGGCTAGTCATTTTTATTTAATAAAATAGTGTTTTCCTTCATGTTCTTTTTAGTTGTTTGCTTTTATAGATGTGCTTTCTCATCGATTTTAGTTTGTTGTTGTTCTTAAGCTTACTTTTATTTTGCTTATTTCCAACAACTTTACTTTTTTTTCTTTTTTTACTCTACAAGTGTGATCGTGGCATGAATTAGGCTAAGAGCACTGATGCACATAGCATGGTTAGACCATGTTTTCCGTAGATAACAATTTTCCATTTCCAAGAAACCTTATATTCCTCGATATGGCATCCTACTAAATATTAACTTGTAGCATGCTCAAGTTAACAATTAAAATACCCAATAACTCCACTTGTGCACATTAAATGAGTTGGTCGTGTGAAGTGAAAGTTAGAAATTGCGTCAACCCAAGGAATTGTGTTGACTCAGCCAAGGAAATGAAGAAAAATACATTAAAAGGGGTATGGATGCAAAAAAGGAATCAAAATGGGATGCAATTCACAGGTTGACAATGAGATGAGGAGACATTATTAACCTATAGTATAAGCGTAACAAGTACACTGCAGGTTAACCTATGCCAATTCACAACAATGTTTGTGTGTTATCATTATGATAATTCCTAATGACCATTCAAATCCACATTGATAATTTTAAATGATGGCATAACCATGACCCTTTTATATACACTTAAGGAATATGTGGAAAAAACAAATTGTAGCTAATCCTTAGAGAGATGGATGCATGAGTATTTCCTTGATTCCTTTTCACCCTTTAGTTTTATCATCAATGAGATTAAAACGAATCGACGAAGGGATGTAGAATATAAATATAAGTGATGTGGTGATAAAGGGATGTACTATGCAAATTGTTCATCCCAATAGTGATCTATTTTTCTAAACCCCCTAGGTCCAACTTTACATGATAGGATCCAATTTTCTTGTAGCCCTAATTTATGCATTATTTCTCTTACATGGATTTCTTTGCAACTACATATATCAATAGGAAATAGTTTCTAGGTAGAGATGTTAAATTCAACAAACTTGCCATATGACATGAAAAGAGCTAGTTCAAAATGTTTTGAAAATTAAAGGTTAAAAGACTGAAATATATTCGAGGCTATACTCCTTACTATGAGAAGGTAAAGGAAAATCACATTTCCACGCTTTAGATATGTTGAATTTCAAAACTAAAAAATCCATATTTACCCATGATATCAAATACTATGATCATTATACGAGATATTTGGTTTGTTTCAATGCTTTTATATAAATTGAATGCATATTCAAAAACCCCTTAGGATTTAAAACACTCACTAAAAGTAAATGAAATTTATTAATAGAGATATGTTGTAGTGTAGCTTTAGTGGAAATATAGGTTAATGTTAAACAAGATTCCCCTATATTCTACAAGTTATAAATCCATGTATAAAAAAATACATATTCTACATATTAGCAAGTATGTTAGAGAGTTGGAGCGTTATCCTATGCATATATATTTAATTTAGAGGTTATTCTTTGTGTCTCTTCCTATGTTGGTTTTATGCATGTATATTTTCAAAATGTTCATGTCAAGTCATGTATATATTTTATTACACGAATTTTTGCACTTAACTTAGTAGAATGTTGTTGTAATATATCTATAGGTTATACATATTCTAGTGGAGGTTTCTCAAATGATGAAACTAGACATAGGAAAGAGAGAAATATAAGAGAAGAAAAGGAAACATATCCCAATTAATGAAGACAATACTGGTGACAAGACATTGATGAGTTGTAATTACATATTTTAAGATTTCATAAAGTATTGAAAAATGTGTATTTATTTTACAAAGAGTTGCATTTATAATTCTAATTATTACTTATTGTAATGTGTTTTATGTTGCGAAAAAGCTTAATTAAAGACCTAAAATCATTTCTAAAGATTATAACAAAAATAGAAAGAGACCTAGATATGGGCTACTTGTATTGAATGTAGTGGGGCTAAAATTATAGCGGTCTTAGCCGTAATAGATGTAAAAATGATAGACATTGTATGATATGTCATACATTTTTTAGAGAAATTTAGAATGTAATTGTTATCTAATATACTACATTTTTTGTTACACTTATTTATTCTATTACGTGCATATTGATGGAGTGAGCATAGAGTGCAAATATGACGATGAATAGAGACAAAGACTTGTTTCATCAATATAATATAAAGAAAATACTTTCAATTATGATGATATAAAAGTTACTAATGAAGGGCAACTTTTAGAATACACAATTTCGTCGCTATAGCGATGTTTGCATTTCGACAATATTGGATTTTGTCGCAAGAGAAACAGAACACAATATTTCATCACAATAGCGACGAACGTCGAGATAATTTTGAATTTTTTCAACAAATTAAAATTGTTTAGTGACGAAAGCAATGATTTTACCTGTTTCATGGCAAATTTTTGTGGTACTTTTGACCCATATGTAGTAGTGGGTATACATAAGTATTATGACATGCATCATCATCATGGACATTGACGTTGTCATCATCATCATCATCAATGCCATATGGTAGATCAACATCATCTTAATCAACATCCTCATTATCATCATCAAGTACATCATCAACAAAATCATCGTCATCATTGTCATTATGGTCACACATATTCCATTAGTGTTCTTAATCACTCATCGACATTAGGATTCATGTCATGTAATTGTTAAGGTCATTTATATGCTGTTATAGTCATTACAATGATAATAGGGTTGTTTAGATGTTGTTACAGACATTTAGGTGCCATTAGAAACAATTAGGATCCAAAATTGATACCATATACATAATCATCGTTGACATCCACATTGTCATAATCATCATACAATAAATCAACACCATTGTCATCGTCGTAGTCATCATCAATATAATTGCAATAATAATGAGCAAGGAGTTGTACTACCTCACAAGAATGGATGATATACTGTTATACTTATCAAATCATATCCATATGCTCCATCATAATTATTGTAATGCATCATCGGCATGTTGTTAGGGAGAATCATATGCCATTAGGGTACATCAAATGTTGTTGGGGACACTAAAATGCCATAAGAGCAATTTAGGTAACATTAAGGTAATTTACCCCTCATTAGGATTAATCATGATCCAAAAGTCCCATGATTATGATCATTTAGGTGCCACTATGATAAATCAAGATCCAAAAGTACTATCACATGGATCATGATCATTGACATTGAAATTGATATATCTGACGTTATGTCAGACATTTCCCGAACACAATCCCTAGCTCTAAACCTAGTGCAATTCCTAGCGTTGTTCCTTTCTAAATTTCTGGCATTATTCCAGGTGCTATACCTGCCGCTATGTTGGATGTTTTCTAGGCGCAATTCCTGGATCTTTAGTTGGCGCTATGTTGCATGTTTTTCCTACTGAAATTCATGGCGCAATTCCTATCGCTAACCCTAGATTGATATATGGTGTATGTTATTTAGGACATTTTTTTGGAAGCTATTCTTGGTGTTATATGGGATGTCTTTGTGGATGCTAATGAGGACATTAATTGGGACGCTAATTGGGATGATAATTGTGATGTTAATTGGGATGCTAATTGGGATGCTAATTGGGACGCTAATTAGGATGATAATTGGGACGCTATTTGGGATGCTAATTGGGATGTTAATTGGGATGCTAATTAGCATCCAAAATAGTGCCAACTTTTAAAATGGGATCCTAATTGGGATGCTAATCGAGATGCTAATTGGCATTCTAACTGGGATGTTAATTGGGACGCTAATTGGGATGCTAATTAACGTCCAAAATAGCACCAACTTTTAAAAAGGGACACTAATTGGGACACTAACTGGGATGCTAATTGGGTCACTATTTGGGACTCTAATTAGGAGGATAATTGGGACGCTAATTTGGATGCTAATTGGGATGCTAATTAGTGTCCAAAATAGCGCCAACTTTTAAAAAGGGATGCAAAAAATGCCATTAAAAGTGCCATCTTGTGGAAAAGCATCCACTTTGTCTAAAATATGATGGAAAATACACTAAAAGTGATAATGGACGCTAAAAAGGAAGCTAAAAGAGATGCTAATCACAGGTTTTTGTTGTAGTGAATCCTGTGAGGGACATTCACAATCCTTTCTGATAACATGTCGAACAATGGTGTTATGGCCAAATGCCTAGCATATTTGGAGACTGAAGCCATTTTCAGGGCTCAACTATATGATAAAGAGCTAGATGATTTGGAGATTAAAGTGATTTCCAGGGCTCGACTAGATGATAAAGAGTTGGACCAAATGGGGAGTTTTGTTAACAAACAAATCCATGTTGCCTGCCCAATTAACTTGCTTCAGCCACAGCTTGAGCCAATGTAAGCACGAAATGGATATTGATTGAGGACTGATTTGAGCTCATACCCGCCAAAATAACTTGCTTCAGCAACAACTTGAGCCAATGTGACCACGAAATGGATATTGATTGACTTTAAACATGACCTCATTGAAGAATAAAAAAAGAACAATGAAAAATATGTGCATATCCAATGGTGGTGGATTCTCTACCTTGTTTGGTGGATTTTCTAGTTTGAGAGATAACACAATATAGGCCAAACAATTTATTCCTTAAACTAGTGAATTTTGCATGTACACTTTGAATTAGGATATATGGAAGACAGTGAAGAAATATTGTGTAAATGTATGGAATGCTACAAGTAATGTCGAACCATATGGTGCAAATATTTTTCAATAAACTATATAAAACTCACTTTCAAATTAAATAAACAAAGAATGCACATTTAGGTTATAATATGGCCCAATCATTGTTAGACTAACATAAATTGAAGACATCGAATATATGATGTATATTTAACATGTTCACTATCTTTGTAGGATATTTTATGGTGACAGTAATGATGATGTGCCAAATGATGGTTGAACCCAAAATTAATGTGCTCATTGTCCAAAATCATAAAATATTTGAGGATAGTATCTACAAATTGATTTTATATATTTGAGGTAATTAGTATCTACAAATTATTTATATATTAGCATATTGTAGAACTCCAAGAAGAAGAAGAACAAAGGAGAAATGAGCAAGTGCGCAACTGCAATAAGGGCTATCATCCTAAGAGCTCTTGTATGAAGAAGCAAATTGACATGTTGACCCAACTCCTGGAGAAGAATAACATCCCCCTTCCTGATTGCTCAAAGAAGAGGGAAGGAGGATCAAATTCAGAGGACAGAGAGAGTACATGCCTTAGTTGTTGGCACATCAAGCTCACCTAGCTTCATCATAGACTTTGGAGCTTCTAGACATATGGTTTCAACAAAAGATGCATTCTCCTCTCTTGACATGTCGAAACGTCCACCAATAGTTTTGGGAGATGACTCTCTCACTGATAGTTTGGGGAAGGGAAAGATTGATCTTGACCATGGTAAGTTCAATAATGTGTTGTATGTTCCAGGTCTTGCCTCTAATCTCTTATCAGTGTATCAAATGACTCACACTGGGTCTCCAAAGAAGGTCCTATTCTCCCCTGATGATGTTGAAATCACTGAAATTTCTAATGGTAAAGTCATAGAAAAAGGTGTTGTTGATCACACTTTGAAGGTATACATGTTTTCCCATTCTCTACCCTACTCAAACCCCTCTGCTCTTCTGATTCATGATAATGAGGCAAGCAAGATTTGGCATGAAATATTTGGCCATCTTAACTAGAAGTATCTTTCTTATTTGAGTGAAAAAGATATGGTCATAGGGTTACCAAAGATCAAGTTTTCTAAGGGATTCTGTCAAGGTTGTATCCTAGGAAAACACCCAGAGCACAAATATGAGAGAGCTAGTCATGCGAGAACCTCTGCACCTCTTGAGTTGATCCACAGTGACATTGCTGGTCCATTTCCTCATATGTCCATGAGTCAATCCAAATATGCATTCACCTTCATAGATGATTTTTCTAGGTATTATTGGGTTCACTTCCTAAAGCATAATTCTGAAGTTTTTGACCTCTTCAAAGTCTTTAAAGCCTTGGTTGAAAACCAGTCTGGGAGGAAACTCAAGATCCTCATATCCAACAATGGTGGTGAGTATGTCAAGTCTAAGTTGATTCAGTATTGTAAAGATGTAGGTATTCAGATGTAGCATTCAATCCCTTACACACCACAGCAAAATGGTGTTGCTGAGAGAAAGAACAGGTCATTAAAGGGGATGGCAACTTGCATGATGGAGGCTAAGAATTTGCCACCAAAGTTTTGGGCCAATGCTATAAAATATGCATCCTACATCCATAATAGGGTGCCTCATAAGAAGCTTCATGGTATGACTCCTTTCAAATATTGGAGTGGGCACAAGCCAGATGTGACCCATTTCAGGATTTTTGGCTCAAAGGCTTGGGGTAGAATTCCAACTAAAAAGAGAAAGGCTTTGCAGCCCCAAAGCCAAGAGTGCCTATTTTTTGGGTATTATAAAGATTCAAAAGGGTACAAGTTAAATAAATCCATATTTAGTGTGCAAGTTAAATAAATCCATATTTAGTGTGCAAGTTAAATAAATCGTTGTATGGGCTCAAGCAAACCCCCAGGGCTTGGTATGCCAAGATTGATGGCTTTCTGTTGTCATTGAGTTTTGTTCAATGCATGTCTGATCCTAATGTCTATTTGAAGCTGATTCATGGTTATTTTATGATTATTTTTTTGTATGTGGATGACCTTCTGATTACAGGAAGTTCAAAGAAAGAGGTTTCCTCCTTGAAGGATGTAATGAACCATGCACTTTCTATGACAGATTTGGGATTGTTGAGCCAATTCTTGGGTCTTGAAATTGCTCAATCCCAACATGGAATCAAAGTACATCAGTCCAAGTATGCCCTATATTTTCTAAACAAGTTCAACATGAAATATTGCAAGCCAAGCAAGACTCCCTTCCTTTCAGGAGTTAAGCTTGAAGAAGAAGGTTCTTCTCCTATGGTAAATAATACACTGTATAGGTAGTTGATTGGGTGTTTTCTTTATCTACACACACTCGAACTGATATATATTATGCAATTAGTGTGGCTTCAAGATACATGGATCAGCCTCATGAGATCCACTTGAGAGCAGCCAAAAGGATCCTAAACGTTGTTCAAGGAACAAGAACTCATGGGATCTTCTACAAAGCAAAATCTGATCTTGATTTGATTGGGTTTACTGACAGTGATTGGGCAGGTGACAACACAGATAGGAAGTCTGCATCAAGATATGTGTTCATGCTTGCAGAAGGACCAATCAGCTGGTCAAGCAAGAAGCAGAGTGCCATAGCACTCTCATCTACAGAAGCATAGTATAGAGGAGTTGTAAATGCAGCAACTCAATGTTTGTGGTTGCAAGGAATACTTGGAGAATGTGGCTTCAAATCAGAGTTTTAAACTATTATCTACTATCATAATCAGCACACCATTCGAATCTACAATGATCCAGTTCAAAGATAGTGAACCAATAACATTGAGATCCATATGCACTACATCAGATAGCTTATGCATGATGGTACCATTCATTTACTCTTATGGGCATCTTCAGAACAAGTAGCAGACATCTTCACCAAAGTTTTTTGTGAGAAGACAGTCAGAAATCTCAAATCACTGCTGGGGATTTTTGATCATGTTGTGAAGCATGATTGATGACAATATTTCCAAATTTTGTTTTCTTGTCCATGTTTAAGGGAGGATTTTTCCACTGGGTTTTTCCTCTTTCCTTGGTTGTATGGACAAGCAGTATGTAAAGGGGGACTAAGCCTTGTTTCTAGGCCCTATATTTTTCTTATATTTACTCATAAAGTTAGGCTTAAGGGGGGGTGTAATAAACCCATATTTACCTACCTGAGACATTAATTAAATCATTTTTGTCTTATTACCTAGTTTCCTAGATTCCACTCTATGCTAGTTTCCTTCTACATGTCCTAGAAGTCAACACATGCTAAAAAGTAGTCATGGGGCACTTGGGAAACATACTAGAAACCCATTTTAGCATGTATTCTTTATTCCAGATCCTCCAAAGTGCATATTTGTGTTTTCTGAAAAGCTGCCTGTTTTATTGAGATTTAAGGCAAAAGGAAAAGCTAGACTAGGTGTAGTTGACTTGTTTTTTTCCCACATCATCCTCCCTCATTTTCTCCTAATAAAAGCATGTATGAGTTTTATTTCCATCCCTCGTTAGCTTTCCTACTTGACTTATCCAATTCGTGAGCATATTGGTGGATTTGAAAACTGCTTTATGCACCTATGGGGGATTTGACTACATTTAGTAAGCATGTTTTTGACCTTTTCGAATGGAATCCTTATATGAATGGAATCCTTATGCATTAAAATATCTCATGTAATTATATATTTCAGTAGCATATTACTTCATAAGGTTGGATATTTTACACTTACTCAATACAGATTAGTGTTATGCTCCAATTTCAATCTCCTTTGGTGTTAATTTTGCATATTTTATTAGCAATTTTGTGAGTGTAATTGTTCTATCTCTTGGTTTTGATTTCCATAGTAACAACCTCATTGACACAACTAAATTTTCAATACAAGTGGACAAAATAGAGGACTGCCCCACTAATTCAAGTTAAACCAATGAATGCTCAAGGATAAGGTGGCATGTATGGATCAAATAGGTGAGTCACACCTCAAATCAATTGTTCAAAGAAAAATGGTGAATTCTTCAAGGAAAAAATTCTAAAATTCCCAATTTTCCCAATATTTATCAATTTTTTTAATATAACAACTTTTGGGAAATCGCACAGACACTCTGCTTCTAATGTCATTGAAATAGAAAAATTATGGGAATTCTCTCAAGATATAATTTCTCTCGAAGACAAAACATGCTTCCAAAAAAATGTCCCTTCAAAAATGTTAAAAAGTACCACCTATGCTTCTAAATGTGTGTACAAGGAGGGTAGTCATCAATTGCAAACTATACATCATCAATACAATCTAATCCAAGTGTTACACCATATAATGTATGACTTAGGATGCCATACTATATAACATGCAAAACATTAACAGAAAATTCTATTAAGTCTGATTTTATAATAAATTACTAATTAACTATCCCAATAAACTTAGAATGACCATGGTATAACTATAATTGATCTATATTTCCATGTTTTACCTTTACAACCAAGTATATTTCCTATATCTTTCTAAGTAAAGTAAGGGTGACAAAGTGAATGTGATGTTAAGGAGAGGGTTTTCACAAATTAACTATCATATGAAGGTGTTTGAGTTTTAATTCTGCCCTTAGCTCTCAAGAGTTAGGGGTTGATGATTTTTCTTCCTTATGTGTGCCATGGAAGGGAATAAGTTTCTTCTTGAGTTACCCTCTCCTTGCATATATTTTTATGATCATTTTTTATTATTTTTTAGTAAGAATCTCTTTCTTTGTATTTTTCTTTGATAAGTTTGGACATAGGGATCATGGCTTTTGCAAGGAGGCATAGCTTGTAGTTATCATTTATCAACATTTACCCTAGATTACTTCAACTCTTTTGACGTAAGCACCATACATAGGAAAAGTATGTAGACGCCTTAAAATGTGACATGTAATAAATTAATTTTGAAATGAATACATGATGGAAATGGGTAAAATGGTTGGAGAAACAGCATGATATGATAAATGGCTAGGTGAAATTTTATGAATGACATGAAATGTAGGTAAAACATAGACCCTAGGGGTACACCTGATTAATAAGTTACAAACATAATATAGGGGATAATTATAACCACACCATAATGCATCCTTAGCTATGAGACACTCATCTAAGATACATGAGTCATAAATTATAGAGTTACACCTTTCACCTACTACGCTCATGTATACACATAAGGAAGTATTAGAAATGAGTTAACTAGAAATGGTATGTCACCATGCGAGTGAAAACTACATGTGACTGTCAATCTATGAAACATGGAACACATCATGGTGAAATGATCAATATAAAAGTAACTATATCAAATTTCCATGGGAAAACCATAGATATCATATTCTGAACTACTGGATGTGATGGAATATCACATAGGAAATAATGATCAAGTCACCCCATAAATGTAAGCAGGTAACTATGATGCACTAAAATCAGAATCCAAGCACAAAAAATTAGAACTCATCCAAGATGCATAAGGTTTGATACCAATGACATGAACCCCAATCAGAGGATAGGATTATGCACTAATTGACTTTCAAAAATGGCTTTAATATCCCCCTGGGTTTAACCCGAATTGACATTTTGTTGCTTAACCTTCCCAACCCAGCTCAAAATATGGATCTGCAACACACTTATGGGTATTAAAAATTGATATAATAGGATTATAAGTATTCAGAGATAAGAAAGGATTCCAAACACTCTGAAGTGGGAACATTTACTAGAATCATCACACCCAAATTGGGACTTGTGTCATTTTCAAAGGCTCCTAATGAATCCACTGAGTGTATTTATACTCGAGGTATGTTTCTACTACAGTGGGAAACTTCAAGTAATACCAATAATTCTTAGAAATATAGAATTGTGAATTTGGAGGAAAAATAAGAAAGTTGGACTGCACAAAAACATTATTTCCAAATCAATCCAAACACAAGGACTCCCAAATTTTTTATATCAAGGTAATGAGGAGTCCAATTTTTTCTTATCTACATTCATAAACTTACATAATTATATTTGGACATACATAAGTCAAGATATTGCATTTTCATCAAAACTAGTCAAAATTGGAGGCACGTTCAGCATAGGTAAATAAAACTTTGAACATGAATCCAAAAATTGCAGAACTAGATCTGAAGATTTATTAGGGTGATTCTTAAAAGAGTAAAAAAATATTATACATGTTTTTCTACATCCCAGGAGTCCAATGGATCTTCTACAACATAAAATGCTTCAAAATATCATCAAAAATGGCATAGAAAGGCAATATTATCAAAATTGTGGAATATTATTTTCCACCACCATTACACTTATAGTAGATAATCTATAAAATGTCTACAAAAACTCAATTAATTAAGTTGGTTTCTTCACTCCTCAATCAATAAATGATTTTCTCATCACCCTCATGGATTTACAAGGGGCACATCTCCCATGCATTGAGTAGAATAAGCAACTCATGTAATTTTTGAATGAACAACAAGATAACCCTTGATATTGTTCCTTTATGTTCCCTTTAAGATTTGATAGGACTCCAATACCATGGAAAAATACCATGGATGAGTGAAAATCATTCTCCTTAATGCACTTTGACCAAGTTTTCCCACTTATCCAATACCATGGAGCAAACCAAAACTATCAACCATGCATGTAGTGGTTATTAATGGGCCATAATTGTGCCACTACCTCCATAAGTGCACCCTATGGCCTCCTTTACCACGTCCTCCCTTCATTTAGTGTACCACTCTTCAATACAAGCACCAAATACTTAGTTTGGCCCAAAACCATGCACTCCAAACCCATGAACCAACAAATAATTGATGCTCAAGAGATCCAATTCAAAATTATTCTTGTGGAAATTTGGATAAAGTCCCAATCAACCAATTGGTGTTCATAAATTTTCCACAAGTGGTCTAGTGTTCTCTCGAAGTCATTTCCATCTTTTAAGGAAACCCACCAACATGCTAGTTGGAAATATTTAATATTTTACCACTTCTTCAATTTTCCAAGCAATTTTGTCCACATTTTTTTTCCAAGTTTGTTCACGTCCTTATCTTATTCAACCAACTCCTTGGGCGCCCTTTGACCCATTATTATCCACAAATAATATTTTTCTCAATATTTAGGCCAACCTTAGAAAATAAACATGTTCATAAGCTAGCCAAATAATTCCCAAATTAATATTTTCCTTAGGAACTCGAATTTGAGAATTACTTATTCATGTGGCCACATAGGAAAATTTTCCAACCTTTGACACCTCCTAGACAATTCTTCAATAAAATATCCTAGGTGACTAAGGCCAAAACACCATAGAAAAAAATAGGAACATGATAGTAACATATAGCTCTAACTATGGAAGATGTACTCAAGTATAGAGTGCATTAAAACCTCAAAACTCTATGCTACTCCAAACTCCATGGTACAAGAAACATGAACAACAATTAATCATATAAGAGCTCGATTCAATGATCTATACATGTTAATACTCAAACTAACATTAGTACTGTGTGGCAAGATGATCCCACAAGAATATATATGTTAATCCCTTTTTGATGGCACATTTCACCATATATTGTGGCACATTACTCCATATATTGTGGTGCATTACATATTATTTATGTAGGTTTGGGTCTATTAGTGGGTTTATTAGTTGTTATTGTACACCTTTATCTCCTATATATAGGAAGGAGATATTCTCATTTTAGGCATCATAGGCTTGTCTTGTGTACTCAGTAGATTGTGTAAGTAGGCTCCTCCCTCAAAGACGATTGATATTTATCTCATATATTCATATTATAGGTGTGGATTACTCTCTTATTATCTATTTCTTCTATTTTTATGCTATATCTGAGACTTGGTTGCATAACATTTGGTATCAAAGCTCTTTCCTTGGGACTACCTTCTGCAAAACGATTCATCTTGGAACTTTCACTACAAATTTTTTTCTACAAGGATTCCAAGATTGATGTTAACAACCCACTTCCAAAATAGGCCTAAATATCTTCAATCCGAAATTCAGATCTTGATCCATTACATTTTCAGAGATAATTAGAGAGGACTCTAGGGTTTTTTACTAGTAATACAGCTAGTCCAAAACAGGTGTCCTTGGGAAAAAGGTCATATATGAGGAATCCAAGATCCAAATGGAGTAAGAATAGTTGCATATGAAAGAAACCGGACCAGGGTATCTATCGTAGAAGTTTCATATACAGAAACAAAAACAGGTGACACATGGCATACAGTACAAGTTCACTATTTTGGATATACCAAAAATAAGAAGATTTGGTATATTTTCAATAACGTTTTGTTGGCTCATCCAAATTAGGCCATACCTGTGGCATTGGAAATAGGAAATATCAAGTTACTACAGCCCTAAGTTTCAAACTCATAGGAGTTGTAATTCAAATTTTACCTCAGTTACAATTCATCCCTAAAATAGTCTTCCAACTGAGGTTTGAAAAAGGTACGTCGTTTTGCATTTGAATAGATTTTAGTAGAAGGCTATATTTGTGGTAAACCCTAAGGTGTGATATTGTTAAAAATTCCACAAAAAGGAAGTGGAAATAATCACACTCCACTCAAACCCCCAAAGGATTCATCCCCGACATGTGAGGAAATGGAAGACATTTCTTTTAGTGTCCAAGTTGGAAGATATGATTAAAGGAAATGTGAAAATTGATGACTTTCCTAAACTAGAAAATAATGTGGATGCTAAAGAGGATCTCAAAGGGATGGCTAGTAAAGAAGATATTAAATACTTGAAGTATTTTATCAAGGATATCAAACATAACTTTATTCCTCAATTATCTACTCAAGAAGAGGATAAGGAGGGAAAAATGACTTATTATAGTCACGTCTGGAGAAAATTGAAACAAAATTGGAGAGTAGGAAGTTGGAGTCCTCAAAAGTTTATGATTCACTACAACAGCATGGGTTTAATTCAGGTTCAATAAACTACTTTATCCTAAATATTGACATGATAAATTTTGATGGCCAGGATCCAATCATGTGGATTTTTCAGATGGATCAACTCTTTGATCTACACCAGGTGCCCACTATGAAAAAGGTAACTATTGCATCCTTGTATTTAGAACCTGATCAATTTGTATGGTACCAATGGATTTGTGACCGTAAAAAGGAGTCTATTATCTCTTGGTCTTTATTCACCGAAGAATTGATTGCACATTATGGGGATATAAATATAAACGCTATCTTCAGTCAGTTGGTAAATCGCAAGCAAAAGGGTTCAGCTATAGATCACATCAAGCAATTTCAATAGCTAAGTCTCAGAGTGAAGGATATTTCATAAGATAATTTGTTATATCTCTTTATTGGAACCTTGAAAGATAACATTCAGCATGAGGTGCATCTCTTTGAACCATATTCTCTAGAGAAGGCTTTCATGATGGAAAGGAAGGTTGAAAATAAAAATATGGCAATGACTACTAGAAAGGCCTTCTCCAACACATATAGAGAATTTCAAGTAATGATTGTAGATGGAGGAACTATAAATTGCTAAGGGAAATATCGTAATATCAATCTGGCTATGGGGGAATATGTATCGAATAGTCCAATGATTGCTATCTCAATGAGTGGTTCTTATGTTGTCTTGGGTATCCAATGGTTATAATCATTGGGAATAGTGTCTTTTAATTTTCAAAAACTTTTCATGAAATTTTCATGGGAAGGTAAATAATATGAGTTAAATGGTATCACAGGAAAACCAAGCAAGGTTATAAGCTCTAATGGTATGCCAAAGTTGTTAAAAAAGGACATCAAGGTATAGTTGCACCATTATGCTCATTAGATGTTCAAACCTCAAAGTTCCCTATCTCTCCAAATCTCCAAAGGGTCATTAATAAGCATTCCAAGGTATTTGAAGATATTCCCAAAGGTCTTCCACCTATTCATGACTTTAATCATGTTATCCACTTAATTCTAGGGAGTGTTCATCCTAACATCAAACCTTACCAATATCCCTATAGCCAAAAGAGTGAAATTGAGTGTATGGTGGATGAAATGTTAGAGGCTAGCATAATTAGGCCTCGCCAAAGTTCTTACTCTACACTAGTGGTAATGGTACACAAGCCAGATTGATCATGGTGTATGTGTCCTGATTATAGAGAGCTCAAAAATATCACCATTAAAAATAAGTGTCCCATTCCCGTCATTGATGAATTGTTAGATGAATTACATGGAGTAATTGTCTTTGCAAATTTGGATCTTTGTTCCGAGTATCATCATATTCGAATGAAGGATGAAGAAATCCTCCAAAAAACATTCAGAACTCATGTAGGTCACTATGAATTTTTGGTCATGCCATTTGGTCTAACAAATGCATCTTCCACATTTCAAGGTTTGATGAATTTTAATTTCAAGCCTTTCCTTAGAAAATGTGTGCTAGTATTCCTTGATGATATACTAATCTATGGAAAGTCTTGGGAAGAACATGTTCAACATGTTGACAGGGTACTGCAACTACTAAAGGAGAAAGAACTGTATGCAAAACCCTTAAAATGTTTCTTTGGGATAAAGGAGGTAGAGAATTTGGGTCATATTATATCTCATGAAGGTGTCAAGGTAGACCTTAAAAAAATTAAATCCATGATGGACTGGCCGATTCCCAAAACCCTAAAGAATCTTCGAGGATCCTTAGGTCTAACAGGGTACTACCACAAGTTTGTTTGGAACTATGGAAGACTACCAACTCCTCTAACATCATTACTGAAGAAAGATGCATTTTCTTGGACTCCAGAGGAAACTTGAGCCTTTCAACAACTCAAAGAGGCCATGTGTAAAGCTCATTTTTTAGCGACACCGGACTTCACAAAAACATTTATTGTGGAATGTGATGCTTCAGGAAATGGAATTGGAGTTGTACTAATGCAAGAAGGACACCCTATTTCCTTCACAAGTCATCCAATAAAGGGAAAGAACTTAAAAACACCTATTTATGAGAAGGAAATTTTGGAAATACTACATGCCTTGAAGCAATGGCACCCCTACCTTATAGGGAGACATTTCAAGGTTAAAATTGATCATGATAGCCTTAAATACTTCTTGGAACAAAGGCTATCTCTAGAAGAGCAACAAAAATGGGTAACAAAGGTGTTGGGATATGACTTTGAAATCATCTACAGAAAGGGGAAGCAAAATGTTGATGCAAATGCACTCTCCAGGAAATATGAGGATGTTAAAGCATTAATCTATGCTATTTTGATCATCCAACCAGATTGGATAGCTGAAGCAATGGATGAATGGAAAAATGAATAAAAATATGGACATTTATTCAAAATATACAATAGGATCCTATTGCCTCTAATACATTTAGGTGGAAAGATGACTTGATATGGTACAAGGATCACTTATATCTTGGTAAGAGTTACCAGCTCAAGCAAAAGGTACTTTCTGAATTCCAATATTCATTGATAGGAGCACACTCATGTTTCTTAAAAACCTACCACAAGGTAAAGAAATATTTTTTGGGGATGGTCTTAAGACTGGAGTTCAAAAATTTGTGGCAGAATGTTTGGTTTTCCAACAAAATAAAGTGGAAACAATTAAGACCCTTGGTCTCCTACAACCACTTTCCATTCAAAGCCAAAGGTGGACATAGGTCTCGATGGATTTTATCACAGGTTTACCAAATTCTGAAGGAAAGAGTGTCATCATGGTGGTTGTTAATAGACTTACTAAATATGCACACTTTTGTGCACTATCTCACCCCTTCAAAGCAAGCACAGTAGCCAATTCTTTTATGGATAAATTACAAAAACTACATGGTACTCCTAATATTATAGTAAGTGACAGGGATCCCATTTTCATAGGAACTTTTTGGACCAAATTATTTTCTTGTTTGGGTACTCAACTAGCTTATAGTTCATCTTATCACCCTCAATCTGATGGACAAACAGAGATAGTAAAAAAAATTTTGGAACTGTATCTTCTATGTTTTGCAACTGATAAACAAATAGAATGGGTCAAGTGGTTACCCTTGGCAAAATGGTGGTATAATACTTCCTTCCATACATAATAAAAAATGACCCCATTTATTGCACTGTATGGCTACCATCCATCACATATTCACTAAGAGACTCTAAGGTTCAAGCAATGGAATACCACATGGAGCATCAACAACAAGTTATTCAACTCATAAAGAACAACCTATATCTATCACAAAATCGAATGAAACAACAAGCAGATCAACACCGTAGTGAACGAAGCTTTAATGTTTGGGATTGAGTGTTTTTAAGACTACAACCATACAAACAGATGTGCTTGAAGAATACCAATAAGGATAATAAATTATCACCTAAATACTACAGTCCCTACAGGGTGTTACAAAATATTGGTAGTATGGCCTACAAATTGGAACTACCTGCAGCTTCACAAATCCATCTAGTTTTCCATGTTTCCTATTTAAAGAAGGTAATCGGTGACAAGCTACCAGTTCAAATTATATTGCTAGAACTTGATGAGGAAGGAAAAATCATCTTAGAGCCTGAAGAAACTACTGAAATATGAACTAGACAGCTTTGGAATCGATAAATTTCATAGTATCTCATTAAATAGAAGAACTTATCCATGTAAGATTCAACATGGAAACATGAGTCCTTTATACAGCAGTAGCGAGAACTAATTCAGCATTGAGGACAACATGTTTTGAAAGGGAGGGTCATGTTAAGCCCTTAATGATGACACATTACACCATATAGTGTGGCGCATTACTCCCTATATTGTGGTACATTCTATATTATTTATGTAGGCTTGGATCTATTAGTGAGTTTATTAGTTGTTCCTGTACACCTTTATCTCCTATATATAGGAAGGATATATTCTCATTTTATGAATCATAGTATCTTATCTTGTCTTGTGTACTCGGTAAATTGTGTAAGGGGGTTCCTCCCTCGA
>LPNX010823612.1:23148-133858 GCA_001517045.1 Pseudotsuga menziesii | reverse complement strand
TATAAAGGTCTTCCATATGCTCAACATATCTAGAACGGATTCATCAACAACTCTATCAGCCATAACTTTTTTAAGGTGTACTTTGGGTTCCAACCATTGGAAGACATTAAAATATCTATACCTATTGCATCCAAATTGAAATAATCATCCCATGCTAAGACAAATATAAGTATAAAATCCAAATTTTTTGAATATATCCAACACATTCAACAATAAGTTCATGATATCCTACAAAAATTCAATGCCAAGTACAAGCAATGAAATGGGCCAACACTAGGTAACAAGCTTCAAGTTGATGATAAGGTATGGTTTAATTTGTAGCAAGAGCATATAACTAATCCCCATTGTTATATGAAGCCATCTTTGCCACACATGGGAAGGATGATAGGTTTGAATTTGATGCACTGTACCATACTAAAGTTATTGCTACAATAGGAAAACCTTCAAGTAAT
Source organism: Pseudotsuga menziesii (assembly GCA_001517045.1). NCBI lineage: Eukaryota > Viridiplantae > Streptophyta > Pinopsida > Pinales > Pinaceae > Pseudotsuga > Pseudotsuga menziesii. Next base: position 133,406 of record LPNX010823612.1, on the reverse strand, counting down.
ACATAACATTTAAAAGGATTTTTTGATACATGGAACAATAATAGATTGGGACTTTCAATAAAGAAAAATAAATAAATAGGTCTAGATGGATACACATACTCTAATTTGAATCAAATGCACATATGAAAAAAATGCACATATTTTTGTGTTTGACAGTAGCTTAATAGTGATCAATTGGGGTAGAACAAACAACAAAGTAGCATCATATTCATTAGATGTGTAGTATAAAAGAATTTCAAATGCGGTGTGCCAATGAATTTGTCTTTTGAGAATCCTCAAAGATATTGGAGTTGTGTGGGAAAACGAAACAAAAGTATTATGCAACTACCATGAGCAATTCAACTAGGAAATAATTCAATATTTCATGCAAGTGAAAGTAAAAATTCAATTACAAATTTATAAAACCCATAGATTAGTTAACATGTATCTTCAATTAACCCCAAGCAAGGATAAATTTCAAATTATCAATAATTCTTAAGCACAAGTGAGAGTGATTTGAGGGATTTTCCATTAATGTGGAGTGCCAAAAATGTAGTGAGAAATTTTAGTGTTGATTCTAACTATGAAAAAGTTCAAATTGAATTAAAAAAGGTGTATAATTGGCACAAAAAACACGACACAATTTCTATTGCAATTTAGTTCAAGTGCATTAAATTATGGTGCAAATGCCAATCTAGCACAAGAATTTAATTGATACAAAATTGACATGGAACAATCTTTGGACAAAATTTGGCTTGGTCAAGATTGATCAATACCCCATTCAACATTGATATTGGTTAGCTCGGTACCTACCTTTATGGAGAGTGTATGGAATACTTGGTCAACTTTGATCAATCACAAAAAGTATAAACATGTAAATGCCTCATCCATTGATCCAAATTGGATCAATATATAATTTTTCATCTATTTTGGTTCTTTCTAGGTGGAAGAATTGAATGAATTGGCTTGTAGGGACCATTTTATGGGTAGGTATAACTTTTCATATTTGAGGCCGAAAACATTAAATGATGTTTTTTGGGGTCAAAAGTTTGTAAGCATAGATTCCAACCACTAGATGTTGTTCTAGACTCTAATATATTTCCAATAGTGCAAGAATCACCTCATTTAAAGTCTGTATGAGGAAATTATGCCTCCTACAAGTTTATCTATCCAATTAACCACCATGGTACTGAGTGGATTCCATGAAAAATATCATTACTCACACATGTGGAGCTAGTAACATGTGGAATTTCAAGCACATTCTAGAGGGTTAAAAACTTTAACCCTAATCAGGAGTTGAGGCATGTAAAAATCCTAAAACTAACCTTAGATGACCATTGATCTATGTTAAATGCCATGCCATTAGGAGGAGAAGGGGTTCCATTCTAATGATTTTATTGTATTTTTACATAGCTTAGAGACAGTAAGGGAGTATATATTGATGCATAACATAGAATGTAGTAGATATTGCAGTAGTCATGGATGCCACATTGTTAGACGTAACTATAGAGTGAGTACCACTTTCTTTGTATATACATTGCATATTGGAGAATAAAAGGCAAGTATATAAATCACTTATGGTTGGGATTTTCACAATAATGGGTTTTACCAAGTTGTTATTTGTGTGGATTTGTTATTTTTATTTAGTTATTTTCCTTCCAGTTCCATTTCATTTATCATTCTATGGAATTCAGCTAACGAAATGAATTAAGTTGTAAGATCCATTGTGACTAACTTTTTCGATGGAATATAGATGGTATTTTATGAATCATATTGGTATCAAAGGATTTTCATTTTGGTTTTTGTGGGAAATTGCAAGATCTAGGAGTTTGGTAAATAAAGAAAAAATATTCAAACCCTAGATATGGCAAATGATTTTAATGAAGAATCGAGGGGTGAATATGAACAGTAATTACAAATATGGAAATATAATTTATTTATATCTCATGCAATATGTCAATACTCACAGTCGCTTTAACTCAAAGTTTGGATCAAAAGGGAAATCAAGAGACAAATGTGATCCAAAAAATGAGTTCAGGAAAGAGCTCAAGAAAGAGCGGTAAAGTTTTTGTGTTATATCCCCTTTCCAAATGTTACTTAAGATGGAAGTGAAAGTGGATATCAAGCCCTACCAAGGTGAGATCGATGCTTTAAATTTAATCATTGGTTGCGACAATTATAGCTTTATTTTAGTATCCATAACATAAATGAGGAGTGAAAGATTTCATTTGCTCGATTAAAATTCGAAATGCATGCATTAACCTAGTGGGAAATCCACACTAAGGTCAAACTTAGGCTAGAGGGTGATCTACCTATAACTAAGTGGGAGGATTTCAAAACCCTCAAAAATTCCCAATTCTACCCTATTAGGTGTGAAGAGCACCAATGGATCCATTATCATTACTTGAGGAAAAGGAAAGGATAGAGTGTGCAAGAGTACACCATCGAATTTAGGAAGAGAACTATTATGTTGGGTAACTAACCTAGGAATCTAGATATACTCCTCCATTATTTGGGAGGTCTACATAGTCATTTATGAAAGCAAGTGACATTATTCAATACCAGTAAAAAATATTAGAGTTGTTTGTAAAAAAAGTACCTAGAGAATATAGGCTACATGAAAGGAAATACAAGTAATTCTAAACAAGAAGAGAACCAAGACACTTCCAAGGAGGGGAAGAAGAAGTGGAAAGAAAAATATAAGAACACAACAGCCATGGAACATCGGTGAAAGGATATGAAAAATCATTGTGATCGTTGTAACATCGATTGGTGCAGGTGGGTCGATCACAACCAATCCCAACCAGCACTTCCAGGATCTAGTGGCTCCTACACTTAGCAGGACTGCCAAATTTAGCCTAATAGCCAAGTTCTGCTCTAAAAATGCCTCCACACAATTTTCCTTCGCAATCGTCGTCCCGCAACTCTATTTCCGCAACAGAGTTTTCGATGTTGGGTTACGGGATGTGAGATCTCAAAACACCTAACGTTGCACCCCGCGGCTTTCCTTCTGAAATGAACTTCCCAAAATCAGGTTTCTGGATGCAGGATGCGAGATGCCAACTTCTCTAAGTTGCTCCCCCAAAATTTCCCTTCCGAAATTCTTCCCCCGCAATTCTCCTAGCCGTTAGATATTTTTTGGCCTTCACTCCGACCGTCAATATTCTCCCTGATGCGGACCTCTCAGATCTCCGTGGATCTATTAACTTCCTCACAACTTCTGTTGCAAGATTCTTCTAGGCCATCAGATCTTGATCTACGGGCTCAATCTCCACCGTTCGTTCTCTGCAAAAACTTGTTAAGGAAGAAAACCTACGGGTTGCACTGATTGATCATGAAATTAATCAATCTATCCTGAAATCATCCTGATTCTTTAGCCTAACACTCTTATGCATGGATCTACACTCTACTTCAACTATTCAAGCAAGAAATTGATGCATGAATATAGTAACTTCTCAAAAATACACAAATGTTCATGAAAACACCAAAGTCGTCTCTGCACATATGCATAGTTCAAAATAGCACATGCATAAGGGATAACAACCCTACAAACACACGTATAATCCTTCTATCAAGCAAAAAAGGAAAATGCACATAGCTTGGATCTCTCTCCTTTCATTTCTTCAAAATATTTCCAAGTAGGAATCAGACATAGGCTTGTTCTCTTCTCTACAAACTCGGAATTCTAAATGTTGAAGAGAAGAACCCCCTTACCTTCTCTAAACTGTCTATTTATGATAAAACTACAACCTCCTCTATTTAGTGGTCCTACAACTGAAAAAAAATGCTACAAGGCATGATGAAAACGTCCTTGTCTGAAACAAACTACCAGCAACTTGATCTCCACGGAGGGAGTCATGATCTGCAATGATTCCTACACCACTAATAATACTATGACTCAACACAAAATGGTTACAAAAGATGCCACAGAATGAGACCAACTCATCACATTTCTAGCATGCCATGATTCTCCTTCATCAAACTCGCAAGGTAGAAAAATTATGAACCCATGTTCATTAGATCAACTACAATGAAACCCTTGGCTTCCAAATCTGCAGCGCGCATCCAAGTAGAATCCTCTGTTGGTCACTTCTTCCACTTGACCAAATACTCCTGATAGTCCTTCCTCCTTGTACTCTTCGTCACTCTAGTGTCCAAAATGGCCTCAACTTCCAATGGTTGTGCCACAGGCATCTGCCCCACCCATTGTAATTCTTCATTAGGATCTTCACCTTCCGCAAATGTTCCAATGTCACCTGTTACATAAGGATATGGATCGGATACATTAAATATTGGTGAAATACTCACTCCAGTAGGCATCTCTAACTCATAAGAATTTTCTAAAAAATTTCTGAGTATTCTACAGGGTCCAATCTTCTTCATCTTCAGCTTGTTATACTCCCCTTTTGGAAATATGTCTGTCCTTAGATATGCTAAAACCAAATCTCCTACTTCATAATTCTTCTTTGGCCTTGTAACTGGTGTTACTCTTCTGTAACCTTGCTTTCCCTTGCTCCTGGAGTTCACTGATCCTCATACCAAACTCTTCTCCATCAGCACTTCGTTTCTCCAATTGACCTAATTCACAAAGTTCACTGTAACACCCCGGTTTTGACCCCGATGCATTAAATATACATGATACATATATATTGTAAATAAGCATGGTGTGGAGCTAAAGGCAAAGGCCCCACCATCGATTTGGTTGTTTTATGTTTCATCATTTGGAATTGTTGCCAATAGTATATTGGGATATATGGCACATATTAAGTTGTGGCATCATGTAACTATGCATTTTAATTAAAAGGACCCCAACCAGCTATGTTGATTCAACTATATTGAAAAGCGCATGATTTTCCTAAGGATAAGGGAGGGGATTGTTAAACCTGGAACCCAAGGGTAAAATCCATGTGTCAACCACCTATCTAAAGAACCCTAATGTTAGTTGAGGGTAGTTATTTACTGGGTAGTGGTGGGTGGCAAGCTTGTACACATGCACCCTCCTCCAGCTAGATCATTCCATTCACATGGGGGAAAGAAAAAACAACAGGGAACACTTCCACTCTCCCACTCTCTCCATTTTTTCTCACCTTCACACATTGTTTGGGAAAAATGATCCATCATTTTTGTTGTTCATTCCTCACGGGCATGATTTATCTTCATTTTCCATCTCATGCAGAGACATCGTTGTTTTCCTTGGCCTCACGCACTGATTGGGCTCGGTATATATTCTTCCTCTGGTCTATGCAGAGAATCGACTTATCTTTTTCCCTTATCAAAATGTGAAATGTTTTTGTGTTTTTCATTGTGAGATCAGCTGTAAGTTACCATTGAGTATTTTTGGCCACAATAGGGCCAAGAATGACTCAGGGATTTGTTTTCCCTTGTCAAAGCTGTAATTGTTGGTTTTGTTGCGTGCATGCAGTGGTTGGTCTTTGGACTGTAATGGGGTGGTGATGAGGGCCTGGTTTTCTTGACAAACCTGGTGGGTTTGGGAACCCCACAGATAGAGCTAGAGGGTTGGTTTTCTTCTCCACAACCCCTGAATAGCACTGGAAGGGAGGTCAGGGCCAGAGGGACTGTGTAGCAGAGAAAGGACTGATTTCCTTGTGTTGGGTGTGTGTGGGTGTCCGAGAAGTCAGGTTAGTTCTAGTGTAGGTTTCCTTAGCTCTTCAATGAGATCACCAGTTTAGCATTTAGCCTTTCCCAGCTCTTGGATGGCCTGATAAACCCAACTGTGTTTGCTTGGATGATCCATTGTCTACCTGACAAACCCAACTATGTTGACTTGGTATGTTTTGTTATCCTTGGCTATGTGTAAGCCTACTAGTTCCTTATTCCTTTGGGAATCATGCTCGACTCAGGGGTGGCAGTGTTGCTGAGAGATTAAGGAGAACTCTAGCCTATGGTTGGGTGGAATGTTGCAATGTAGCTGGTTGCGGGACAGTTCTTATAAGATAAGTATTCTTGACTAATCTATTTTACAATCATATTTACTGCTAATGAATTATGATGATGGACATGTTGAATGCTTAATTGTATGTTTTGCTTCCACTAAGTATATGTATGATTATGCATCTTAGTATGTTTGATGTCTTAAGCATTTTCCTTTAGTTTATATGTATGTACATGTTCATGAGGCCAGTTTCCTGGATTTTTGGTGTATGGTAGCATCCTCTTCGTCGGTCAGAGGGTCGGGGATATTACAATGTGTATCAGAGCTTATTTTGCAGCATGGGCCTGAATGGGCCATGAAGATGCAGTGACAGATCCTATAGACTGCATCATGGGCCTCTATAAGCCATGAAGAACCAGTTAGTAGAGGCAGGTTGCCTTCTACCCAATAGAGATCAGAAATCAAGACAGAAAAAACTTCAAAATTTTTTCTAAGTGTTGGAACTGTCTGCTCATCAGAAGACTAAGTGGGAAGCTATTCTGATGTAGCGGAGAGCTAGTCGGAAGGCCACCCGATGGAAGACATTCAGAAGAAAAATTGGGAAATTTTTTCTAAGTGTTCGTCGACCGTCGATAAAAATTAGCAGAAGTTGGAGCTGCAGTTTCGATGGAGAACAGCCGAAGACCGCTGAAATGTCAGCCCTTTTAGTTGAAATATCCTCCATTATCGACCATCAGCCATCGGAGAAGGATAGACGACACGATTGTTGAAACGATGGCTCCATAGGGCTAAGGATCGTCGAAACGTCGATGGCAGAAAGGAGAAGGTTAGTTGCTTGGACCACCGACGCATCGACGAAGTTTAGAATATCAGACCGCTAAACGTCGCCGAAGTTTAGTTGATGGCGCAGTCGATGAAGTGGAAACCATCGAAGGAAGATAAAGGAATTTTCACTGAAAAATAGATGATGAAGACATCACAAAGTCGATGGAAATTAGACGATAAGGGCACCGACACGAAGGAGAAAAGAGAATTTTGAAAAATTCTCTAAGTATAGGAATCGTCGACGGAGATCCCGTGAGGACTGTCAAAACAATGGCTCACTTAGTCGGGGCCATCGATGAAGTTTAGAGGATGAAGCAGCCTATGCGGTGGCAAGAAGAAGAAAATTTTCAAAAAATTTGTCTAAGTGTTGAGATCATCAACGATCAGCGAAATTTAGAGGATGAAGGTGTCGATGCGTCAAAAGAAGTTTGTTCTCTGTACCGCTGACACATTGAAAAATATTAGAAGATTGGAGCACCAATATGGCGGAGAAGTTTAGTTGAACGGACCGCCGATGAACGTTGAAAGAATTTAGCTGTTCATGCATCCACCGTTTTGGCTGTCTAATGGACTATCCTTCCGACGGTTAGAGCCTTCAACCACTAATAGTGGATAGAGCTTTCGATAGCCAGTGAGTTTATGGTCCGCAAAACCCACAGTTTGTTCGCTGGCCACCGTTGCAGCCGCCTAAGGAACTATCCACCCGATGGATAATAGTTATGATTTTTTATATGGTGTTATGGAGTTAATTTCCTTAGTGATTCCATAGGGGTTGATTGTTCCAACCGCTGATAGGGTTATGGCCGAAGAAACCATAAGGATTGCAACCCGCCGTTACGGCTTCCTAAGGAACTATCCACCCAATGGATAGTAGTTATGATTGCCGATACGGTGTTATGGAGTTAGTTTCCTCACCGATTCCATAGTGGGTAATGTTTCTGATCATCATCACATCGGAGGAATCAGTTGATGAGGTCGTTGATACACAATAGTCCTTGGCATCGTCGATAGTAGTCCAGAAGCTTAGACAACTGAAGATCCGATACAGCAGAAAATGTTGGTTGTTAGGGCCGCCAATGAGCACCGAAGAAAAATTGTGGATTGGGTCGCCGAAGTGTCAAAAATTTAGTGCGAAAGAGATCCAATTGGGAAAAAGGAAAATTTGGGTTTTTCCCAGTGGGATTTCTCAGCAAATTCAGCTGTTTTTCAGTAAATTTTTAGGCGGATTGTCAGTGGATTATAGGGCTGAATAGGAAGAACAATTTTTGTTTAACCTGTTAGAATAATCAACCCATAGTTAGCTACCTTAGACATTAAATTAATCATTTTTGTCTTATTTTCCTAGTTTCATGATTCCACCTTATGCATGTTGTCATCTACACATCCATAGTGGTCAAACTTGCCTATTTTGACTCATGGAGTTCTTGGGAAACCTCAAGGAATTAATTCTACTTCATTCCTAGCCTCCTAGGCACCCTTCTGCTTTTTCCTCTTTATTGCCTGCTTTTTCAGTGCTTTAAGGCAATTGGGAAAGTTTGACTAGGTGAGGTTAACTAGTTTTTTGTCCTCCACATACTCCACTCTTTTCTCCTATGAAAAGCATGTATGAGTTGTCCTTCCATCACCTTTTATCTTTCCTAAGTGATTTTTCCAATTCGTGAGCTCCTTGACTGATTTGGAAACTACTTTATGCACCTATGGGGGATTTGCTTAATTTTAGTAAGCCTGCTTTTGACTAGATTTGAATTGCCTCTTCATGCATTCGAATCCCTTATGTAATTATTTATTATAGCAACCTATCATGTTACAGGTTTGGCTATTGTACACTGAGTTAATACAGTTTAGTGTTCAACTCCATATTCAGTATCTTTTGTGAGTGATTTTGCATGTACAATTGATAATTGTTGTGAGTGTAATTGTTCTATCACTGGGTTCAATTTCCACATGGTATCAGAGCCATTGTAGATCAATTTCTCTCCTTCAAATTTGTTTTGCGGGTTCGACATCAGTGACTGGGAGCCTTCTACTAACAGCCGGGACAATTTCTGAGCTATGGATCAATCTTAGAAGATCATCTTGACTCCCTTCAATTTATTTGAATGGAAAGCAGAGATGGAGATACTGTTGAGATCGAAATGCCTCTATAGGGTGACTATGGCAATAGAAGCAGAGCCCAATGTAGCTGCAGAGAAGATAAAATGGCACAACAGGAGGGATGAGGCCTATGGTCTCTTGTGTCTAAGTATTTCCAGAGACCTCCTTTTCCATCTTGATGGATTGACATCACCGAATGAAGTATGGGAGAATCTTGTTGATCTTTTTGGAAAGACAGATGAGATGAGGGGACATCAAATTGAAAATGAACTGATCTCCCTGAGTCCAAATAGCTTTGAATCCCTGCAACTCTATTTCTCCAAGTTCAAATCACTTGTTTTGCAGCTAAAACAATGTGGGGTCGAAAAGAAGGATGATTAGATAGTCTTGGCCATACTCTTGAAGCTTGGCCCTAACTATTCAGTGTTTGTTTCGACCTTCTATGCCACAAAGTTGACAGCTCGAACCTGGAAGATGCCTAGCCTTGTAGATTTCATGGAATCTCTCACACAAGAACAAGATAAATTGGTGATGATGGGCACCATCAAACCATCCAAAGACCAAGCTCTGGTTGCTGGAGATTCAAGGGTGGATTCAAAAATAAAAAGAAAGCTAAAAATCCACCTGAGCAAAAGAGAGACAAGAACAAGTCTCCGGAGGAGCCACAAGGTTCCAAGAAGAACTACCAGAAGAACAAGAATAAAGGAGAAATGAGCAAGTGCGCATACTGCAGTAAGGGAAATCATACTGAGAGCTCCTGCATGAAGAAGAAAATAAACATGCTGACCCAACTCCTAGAGAAGAATGGCATCTCCCTTCCAAACAGCTCAAACAAGACGGAAGGAGGATCAAGTTTAGAAGACAGAGAGAGAGTTCATGCATTGGTTGCTGGCACATCAAGCTCACCTAGTTTCATCATTGATTCTGGAGCTTCAAGACACATGGTTTCAGCCAAGGAGGCATTCTCCTCACTTGACATGTCGAAAGGTCCACCAATAGTATTGGGAGATGACTCTCTCACTGAAAGTTTGGGAAAAGGGAGGATTGATCTTGATCATGGTCAGTTCAGCAATGTGTTGTATGTTCCTGGTCTTGCCTCCAACATCTTATCAGTGTATCAGATGACTCACACTGGGTCTCCAAAGAAGGTCATATTCTCCCCTGATGAATTTGAGATCACAGAGATCTCAACTGGTAAAGTCATTGCAAAAGGAGTTGTAAATCATACTTCGAAGGTATACATGTTCTCACACTTCCTACCCTACTCAAACCCCTCTGCTCTTTTGATTCATGCTAATGAGGAAATCAAGCTTTGGCATGAAATATTTGGCCACCTAAATTACAAGTATCTTTCTGATCTTAGTGAAAAAGATATGGTCATAGGGTTACCAAAGATAAAAATTTCCAAAGGAGTCTACCAAGGTTGCATCCTAGGAAAACACCCAGAGCATAATTTTGAGAGAGCTATTCATGAGAGAACCTCTGCACCCCTCGAGTTGATCCACAGTGATGTTGCTGGCCCATTCCCTCATATGTCCATGAGTCAGGCCAAATATGCATTGACTTTCATAGATGACTTTTCCAGGTATTGCTGGGTTTACTTCCTAAAACACAAGTCTGAAGTTTTTGGCATTTTCAAAGTCTTTAAGGCTTTGGTTGAAAACGAGTCTAGGAGGAAACTTAAGGTCCTCATATCTAACAATGGTGGTGAGTATGTCAAGTCTGAGTTTATTCAATATTATGCAGATGCAGGTATTCAGATGCAGCATTCTATCCCTTACACACTACAGCAGAATGGTGTTGCTGAGAGGAAGAACAGATCACTGAAGGAGATGGCAACATGCATGATGGAGGCCAAAACTTTGCCACCAAAGTAATGGGACAAAGCTATAAACTGTGCAACCTATATCTAGAATAGGGTGCCTCATAATCATCTTGATGGTATGACTCCTTTCGAAGCATGGAGTGGGCACAAGCCAGATGTGACCCATTTTAGGATTTTTGGCTCAAAGGCTTGGGCTAGAATTCCAACAGAAAAGAGGAAGGCCTTGCAGCCCCAAATCCAAGAGTGTCTATTTGTTGGGTACTCTAAATATTCAAAAGGGTACAAGCTGATAAATTTGAGCACAAACAAATCCTTCATCGAAAGGTGTGTTCAGTTTCAAGAAGAACCCCTAGCAGCAGTGGAAGTTGGAGAAGCCTCTTCACCACCAGATCCTATGAAAGTAAGTGAAGAGTTTGTTGAACATGCTGATTCTGATATGTCTAATAGTGATGATTTTATTGCATATCCTAACAGCCCTAGCTGGGAATCCCAATGACCCTAGGAGGAATAGATCTCAATTTGAGAGTGCTCTGTGCATGAAGGATCCTATGTTTGCTGAGAAATGCTATCTGATGGTGGAATTAGATCCTTATACATATGAAGATGCAGGAGGAGATCCAAGATGGCAAGTAGCCATGAAGGAAGAGTTCAACTCACTCCAGAAGAGCAACACTTGGGAGCTAGTTGATCTTCCCCCGGGGAGGAAGCTAGTTCAATGTAAGTGGGTGTACAAGACCAAATTTGCTGCTGATGGTTCACCTCTGAAGTACAAGGATAGATTGGTATCCAAGGGCTACTCATAGGTTCATGGCATAGATTACAATGAGACCTTTGCACCAGTGGCAAAGATGGACTCCATCAGGCTAGCCTTAACCATTGCAGCTTCAAAGCAATGGGAGGTACATCACATGGATGTAAAGTGTGCCTTCCTGAATGGAGATCTCACTGAAGAGATATACATGCAGCAGCCTCAAGGATTTGCTACTAACCCATCTCTTGTGTGCAGGTTGAGAAAGTCATTGTATGGGCTAAAGCAAGCCCCCAGGGCTTCGTATGCCAACATTGATAGCTTCTTGCTATCACTGAATTTTGTTCAGTGAAAATCAGATCCAAATGTCTATTTGAAGTTAATTAATGGTTCATTAATGATCATTGTGTTATACGTTGATGACCTTCTCATTACAGGAAGCTCAAAGGATGAGATTGCTTCCTTGAAGGGTGCAATGAACCAAGCCTTCTCCATGACAAATTTGGGGCTCTTATGCCAATTCTTGTGGCTTGAGATTGCTCAAACCAAAGCTGGAATCAAGGTGCACCAATCCAAGTATGCCTTGGATTTGCTGAACAAATTTAGAATGAAGGATTGCAATCCAAGCAAGACTCCTTTCCTTTCAGGAGTGAAGCTTGAAGAAGTTGATTCTTCACCTATGGTAAACAATACACTGTATAGGAAATTGGTTGGATTTTTGTTGTATCTTACACATACTAGACCTGATATTTCTTATGCAGTAAGTGTGGCTTCTAGATACATGAATCAGCCTCATGAGATCCATTGGAAAGAAGCCAAAAGGATCCTTAACTTTGTTCAGGGAACAAGGACACATGGGATCTTCTATAAAGCAAAATTTGATCTTGATTTGATTGGGTTTACTGACAGTGATTGGGCAGGTGATAGCACAGATAGAAATTCCACATCAGGATATGTGCTCATGCTTGCAGAAGGGCCAATCAGCTGGTCAAGCAAGAAACAGAGTGCCATTGCACTCTCATCTACAAAAGCAGAGTAGAGAGGAGTTGTAAATGCAACAACTCAATGTTTATGGTTGCAGTGGTTACTTGGAGAGTGTGGCTTCGAATCAGAATACTCAAATACCATCTATTGTGATAACCATAGTACCATTCGAATCTGCAATGATCTAGTTCAGAAGCAGAGAACCAAACACATTGAGATCCATATGCACTACATCAGAGAGCTTGTGCATGATGGCACCATTCACCTACTCTTCTGTTCATCTTCAGAACAAGTAGCTGATATCTTCACCAAAGAATTTTGTGAGAATACCTTCAGCAATCTCAAATCACTACTGGGGATTGATGATCATGCTATGAAGAATGAGTGAAGACAAGATTTCCAAATTTTGTTTTACAGTCCATGTTTAAGGGAGGATTTTCCCACTGGGTTTTTTCCTCTTTCCTTGTTTAAATGAACATGCAGTATGTAAAGGGTGACTAAGTCTTGTTGCTAGGCCCTATAATTTTATGATATTTTACTCATAAGTCAGGATTAATGGGGGGTGTTAGAATAATCAACCCATAGTTAGCTACCTTAGACATTAAATTAATCATTTTTGTCTTATTTGCCTAGTTTCATGATTCCACCTTATGCAAGTTGTCATCTACACATACATAGTGGTAAAAATTGTCTATTTTGACTCATGGAGTGCTTGGGAAACCTCAAGGAATAAATTATGCTTTATTCCTGGCCTCCTAGGCGCCCTTCTGCTTTTTCTGCTTTATTGCCTGCTTTTTCAGCGCTTTAAGGCAATTGGGAAAGTTTGACTAGGTGAGGTTAACTAGTTTTTTGTCCTCCACATCCTCCACTCTTTTCTCCTATGAAAAGCATGTATGAGTTTTCCTTCCATCACCTTTTAGCTTGTCTAAGTGATTTTTCCAATTTGTGAGCTCCTTGACTGATTTGGAAACTACTTTATGCACCTATGCGGGATTTGCTTAATTTTAGTAAGCCTGCTTTTGACTAGTTTCGAATTGCATCCTCATGCATTCAAATCCCTTATGTAATTATTTATTATAGCAACCTATCATGTTATAGGGTTGGCTATTGTACACTCAGTTAATACAGTTTAGTGTTCAGCTCCATATTCAGTCTCTTTTGTGAGTGATTTTGCATGTACAATTGATAATTGTTGTGAGTGTAATTGTTCTATCACTGGGTTCAATTTCCACATAACCAAAATTGTTATTTTATGATTTTTCTCCAACAAAAGGTAAGTAGTTCTGATTTATATCAATGTATGCATCTAACAGTTTTCTACTAACACGTTTGCAGAATCATAGTCACCTTCAAGGGCAGTATTTCAGAAATTGCAGTTTGGTAAGTAAGTGGTGATTCAGTCATGAGAACCCATGACGGATATGATGCTCCAGATTCCTACAAGTGTGCGAGACATGCCACAGGAGAAAATGTCCGTAATGGAAATGATGACATAGATTCTAATGGAAGGAGATTCCAAGAGACACCGTCAGATGTTGCAGCCACCATGAGAAGCTTGATTAAAGCCCAGGAAGAGTAGCATCAGTTGAATGCTGCTATTCTATAGAGTTTGACAGACTTGCAAAGAAAGATAGACTCTGGACAGGGTACAACAAGACTAGAAGGTAGTAAGAGAAGTACTAGGAGAAGGAGAAGGACTTCTAGTGGATCATCTAACTCTGAAGAATCTAGTGGGGATACAAGCTCATCTTCTCATAAAAAAAGAAGAAGGAGACACCATAGGGATCGCTCTCGGGATGAATTTAAGAAGGATAAACCTCCTACATTTGATGGTGAGATAAATACTGGACAAGAGGCTGAAGCTTGGCTCCTTGGGACAAAGAAGTACTTTCAAGTACAGGACTATTCAGGAAACATGAAGGCAAGAGTTGCCATATTCAATCTGAATGGAAGAGCATCCATTTGGTGGGAACACTTCAAGCAAGTAAAGAGGATCAGTGAAAGGAAAGTTAAGTGGAAACAGTTCAAGAAGTATTTCAAGCAAAAATACCTCTCTAACAGGTATTATGATGACAAGATTAAGGAGTTCCATGAGTTGAGATTGGGACAGAAGACCATGGATGAATATGTAAATAAATTCTTGGAATTGTTGAGGTATGTCTGGTACATCAGAGATGAAAATTGAAGGTCCAGTGGTTTTTGAGTGGATTTCCTCAGTCTTATAAAGACAGAATTGAGTTTTATGAACCTAGAACTCTTGAAGAAGCAATAAGGAAGGGTAAGTATCGCTATGAGCAAAGCAAAGGTAAACCTGATTACCATAAGGCATGGAAGGACAAGAAGAATGAGAAGTTTGACCAAAGAAAGAAAGGTTTCAAACCTTTTAGATTTAGGAATTAGCAGAAGTAGCCATCCCAAGCTACGAGTAATCCAGTTGGAGTGACAGGTGGAAAGCCTAAAGATCCACAACAGAATAAAGGACAATTCAAATGTTGGAAATGTGAAGGACCCCACTTGCGCAGATATTGTCCACTCAAGAATGAAAGTGCAAGACCAGCTTACAACATGCAAGAAGCAGAAACAGTGTCTCAAGTAGCAAGGGTAGTCCCTAGGATTTATGCAGCACTAGAGGACTACCAGGCAGATCACCTGTCAACTATGGTTGAAGTTGCAGGTAATATTGTTGAACAATCTATTTCTATTTTGATTGACCTTGGTTCTACTCACAGTTACATTACTCCTAGAGTAGTGGAGATTTGTGCTTTTAAGAAAGTAAAGCATATAAAATATTGGTTAGTTCATCTAGCCACTGGGACTAAGAGAAAGGTTAGTGAAGTGGTAGAGAAATGCCCATTGGTCATGAATTGATTAATCACTTATGTAGATCTGAATGTTCTACCACTTGGTTCCTATGATGTTCTCATTGGAATGGATTGGTTAGAACCTCACAGAGTGAAGCTTGACTATTACTACAAGACTTTCGACTGCATGGATGAAGAAGGAAACCTAGTAGTTGTGAAAGGTATTCCAAAGGTAATTTCAGTAAGGCAGGTTTTAGCAATGCAGTTGAAAAAGTTCTGTAGGAAGGGTTTCTAGTTGTATGCAGCTCATATTTTGGAGACAACAGGAGATGAAACTCCTAGGTTGGAGGACTATCAGGTGTTATAGGAATTCAAGGATGTGTTTCCTGATGAGATTCCAGGTCTTCCTCCAAAGAGGGGCATTGAATTCACAATTGAGCTTGTGCCAGGAGTAGCACCAGTGTCCAAGACACCCTACAGGATGAGTACACCATAGATGCTAGAGTTGAATATGCAACTGCAAGAGTTGTTGGAAAGAAGTGTATCCGGCCTAGTGTGTCTCCTTGGGGAGCACCAATTCTATTTGTAAAGGAGAAAGATGGCCTCTTTGATCAAATGAGAGGAGAAAAGGTATTTTCCAAGATTGACTTGAGGTCTGGTTACCATCAGGTGAGAATCAAGGATGAAGGCATTCATAAGATAGCCTTCAAAACAAGGTATGGATATTATGAGTTTGTAGTGGTACCATTTGGTCTCACAAATGCACCAGCTACATTTATGTGCCTTATGAACAGTGTCTTCAGTAGGTATTTGGACAAGTTTGTTCTTGTTTTCCTTGATGACATTCTTGTTTATTATAAGAATGAGGATGAACATGAAGAACATTTGAGGTTGACATTGCAATTGCTCAGGGAGCACCAGCTGTATGCAAAACTAAGCAAGTGTGACATCTATAGACATAGAATTTAATATTTGGGTCACATTATCTCAAAAGAGGGTATATCTGTGGACCCTAAAAAGATTGAAGCCATTATGAATTGGGCTACTCCAAGAAATGTGACAAATGTAAGATCTTTATGGGACTTGCAAGATACTAAAGGAGATTCATTGAGGGATTTTCCAAAGTTGCACATGCCATCACTTCTTTGCAAAAGAAGGGGATAAAGTTTGAATGGACATCGAGGTGTGAAGAAAGCTTCCAGTAGTTGAAGAAACTTCTCACCAGTGCACCAGTATTGAAGGTTGCAGAACCAAAGAAATATTTTGTGGTATGTACCGATGCATGAGGACAAGGGCTTGGAGGAGTCCTTATGCAGGACAACCATGTGATATGTTATGAGTCGAGAAAGATGAAACAGCATGAGAAGAACTATGCCACTCATGATCTAGAGCTTGCATCCATAGTACATGCTCTCAAGATGTGGAGGCACTACTTGATGGGTAGAATATTTGAGCTCAGGATAGACCATTGTGGTCTGAAGTATCTATTTGATCAGCCTACTTTGAATGCTAGGCAATCCATATGGCTAGCGTTTTTATGTGAGTTCGATTTTGAAATCAAGCACATAAAGGGAAAAGAGAATAAGGTAGCTGATGCATTCAGCAGAAGGGTGCGGGAAATGCATGTGGCATTCCTTAGTATTTGCCAATCAGATTTGAGGCAGTAGATTGTTAATTGTACTGTCGGAGATGAATTGTATGAGTTGGTAAAAGACAAATTGCAGTAGCAAGGTCTTGAGAAGAGGTATGAAGGATACAAATTTTAAGAGGATGGACTTCTTACTTATAAAGGTAGAATTTATATTCCAAATGTAGCAGATTTGAGGAGAGTTGTTATGGATGAAATCCATCAAGCTCCATATTCTGGTCACCCAGGATACTAAAAGACAATTGCTACAGACAGGAAGCGGTACTTCTGGCCAGGAATGAAGAACGATATGGCTGAATACATTTCAAGGTGCATGAAGTGCCAACAGGTAAAGGTTGAGCATCAACACCCAACAAGCTTGTTACAGCCTTTTCTAGTTCTAGAATGGAAATGGGAAGTTATTTCCATGGATTTTATTACAGGATTGTCGATGACTTGGAGACAACATGATTCCATCATGGTTATGGTAGACAAGCTAACTAAGGCAGCACATTTTATACCGGTGAAGTCTATGCATAAGACTGATGACATTGCAAAGATCCTCATGAAGGAGATTTTCAAATTGCATGGATTACGGAAAGCAATACTCTTTGACCGAGATGTCAAGTTCACTTCCAATTTTTGGAAGGGGTTTTTTGTAGATTTGGGTACAAATCTAAACTTCAGCACTGTATTATTATTCTTGCACATTGGTCTAGGAACAAATAATCAATCTCATCAAGAAATAATCAACAAATAACTCAGAAATGGTGTTAGTCGGAACCGGAATTGGTTTCTTCTCTGTATATTTAATAAAAAATGAATGGTTACAATAACAATGTCAAGCAATAGCTTGAATCAATGAGGAATTTGAATACCTAAGGAGGTCATTCGAAATCAATGAGTGAGTTGGGCTTAACTGACTGTAAGCCATTGGTTCACACTCAGTTAACCACTTGACCAAAACCCTAATTGACTCACCAAACCCTAACTGAAGTTGGAGTGCAATAAATGACTGAACCTTAATTGAAGGAGATCAAACACATGTCATAGCAACCCAACCATCAAGTACTATGCTCCATGACTTCAATGAACCCCGATGAGGTTAACTGAAGCTGAACTGATCATCAGAAGTTGGTGGAGGTGCCCCTGTTGACTCTAGATCATTAAATAATAATAAATAATCATTAAATAATATATTTAATGAGAGGAGGCACCTTAACTGACTGGTTGAACTGATTGTAACCACCAGTTAGAAATTAGGTGCATTAATATCACTCAGACCACCCCCGGAGTGCTCCAGTTAGCCTCCTTGACTGTAGGTAGGCATGGGTGTGATTGGATGATGGCAATTAATGCTCCATTAATGTCAATTAATGTCAATTATACTTAGGATAGTGGTTTAACTAGGTCAATTTGACCAAAAAGGGTGTGTATGGTGGTAAATGTCTCCAACACCCCCCCTTAAGCTATACTCAGGAAGAGTTAGAAAACATAGATGCATAAAAATGATAGGGCCCTATAAACTAAGGCCATAGGTCACCCTATACAATGCTAAAACTGAAACAACGCTCAAAACAAATTAAGTGATGAAAAGAGGGAAAACCCACTGGGAAAAACCCCCCCTCAAGCTGAACACTGAAAGTAGTTTGAATCACCCTGATGAACTCACCCCCAACAGTGAACAAAGGTAAGTGAACTTATTTTCTAAAAATCTCTTGGTGAAGATGTCTACAACCTGCTCATCAGTCGGGCGGTATTGCAGAATGATGATCCTATCATGCACTAGCTCCTTGATGTAGTGCATGTGAATCTCTACATGCTTGGTCCTCTACCTGGTAATTAGATCCATGGATATCTTAATAGCACTCTGGTTGTCACAAAAGAGGACAATGGACAAAGTACTACCAAGATCAAACTCTGAAATAATGCCTTGCAACCAAACTACTTGGATGCAAGCATTCACCGCTCCTTGATACTCAGCCTCTGCTAAAGATAGTGCTATGGCAGCCCAATTTTTGCTTGAACGGAAAATGGGCCCACCAACAAACATCAATACATATCCAGAAGTTGAATTATGATCAATAGAATCACCTTCCCAATCGAAATCTATGTATCCAACCAGCTCTAGCTCGGATTCTGCAGCATAGTGAATGTCGTAGGTCCTGGTTCCCTGAATATACTGGAGGATCCTCTTGGCTACCTTCCCATGAATATCATGAGGCTGCTGCATGTATATTTATGTATCATTCATGGAATAACAAATATCGGGCCTAGAATGTGTCAAGTACAACAAGCTACCAATCAGATGTCGATAGATAGTGCAGTCCATGGGAGGTGTGTGTTTTACTTCTTCAAGGCTGATCCCTGAAAGGAAAGGGAATGGTGCAGGCCTACATTCAGCCATGTTAAAATTGAATAACAGGTCTGAAGTGTATTTGGACTGAGTGACCATAATCCCATCAGAATTTTGCTCAATTTTGAGCCCCAAAAATTGTTCTAGAAGCCCCAAATCACTCATTTCAAAGGCATTGTGGAGAGCAGTTTGGATGGCTGAAATGGAGGAAATTGTGCTACTTGTGATCAGTAAGTCATCAACATATAAAACAATTATAATTATATGACCATCATTCTATTTTAAATACACATTTGGATCTGATCTACATCTCTGAAAGTTTTGCGAGAGAAGAAAGGCATCCATCTTGGAATACCACTCTCTTGAAGCATGTTTTAACCTGTATAGTGACTTCTTTAGCTTGAAAACCAAAGATGGATAAGTGATGTATCCCTAAGGATGCTTCATTTATATCTCCTCATGAACATCTCCATTCAGAAAGGCTGACTTAACATCCATGTGATGCACCTCCCAGTGCTTGGATGCTGAAATAGCCAAAACAAGGCGGATGGAGTCCATTTTTGCAACTGGTGCAAAGGTGTCATGGTAGTCCACTCCTTGGATCTGAGAGAAACATTTTGTTAACA
Organism: Pseudotsuga menziesii; assembly: GCA_001517045.1. Lineage (NCBI taxonomy): Eukaryota > Viridiplantae > Streptophyta > Pinopsida > Pinales > Pinaceae > Pseudotsuga > Pseudotsuga menziesii. Next base: position 113,648 of record LPNX010823612.1, on the reverse strand, counting down.
TCCTTGCATTATATTTGTATGTGCTTCCATCAGCAGCAACATTTTTCCAAAACACCCACTTGCATTCAAACAATTTCCTTCCCAGAGGAAGAGAAACTAGCTCCCAAGTAGTCTTTTTCTGAAGAGAATTCATCTCTTCATCCATGGCAACTTGCCATCTCGGATCATTCCAAGCATGGTAGTAGGATTTTGGATCTAAAATAATCATCAAATAGCAAGTTTAGGATAGCAAATTATCAGAACAAGAGAGCGCAATACCTTCTCTTTGGAAATCAGACCGGGTTCTCCTTCGATCATCTGGATTTCCAATGTTGTCTCCTGCGGAGGAGAGTGTCTATTGGGCCCATGTAGGAAGATGATTTTTCACTTCAGGTTCTGATTCAGCATATGATGATTTCTGCACATTGATATCAGAAATCAGAGGATCCAAATCAGGGTCATCACCCCCAATTTCATCATCCAAATATTCAGTAGAATAGGAAGGAAATTCAGCAGTTTTCTCCTTCACTAGTTCCATCTCCTAAAGAGGCTCATCGAACTTGACACTTCTGTCGATGTTGATCTATTTGGTATTGATATCCAGAATCTTGAATCCTTTATATTCATCAATATACCCAGTAAATATACATTCTATGCTTTGTGGTTGCAAATCCCTTCTTTTATCAAGCGGAATTCGGGCCCATGCAGTGGACCCAAACACCCGTAGGTTCGACACATCCAGCTTGTGTCCAAAGAATGCTTCAAAAGGAGTTTTTCCTTTAATGGATGAGTGTGGAACCATTTTATGAATGTATTCTATATCATGCATGGATTTATCCCACAAATTTTCAGCAATCTTCTTTGACTCCAACATACAGGTGGTCATCTCCTTGAGAGACCGGTTCTTCCTTTCCGCTACTCCGTTCTGCTGGGGAGTGTAGGGAATTGGATGCTAGACCTGAATACCACTTTGGGAGAATGTGTACAGTAACTCATTACTAACATACTCCCCTCCATTATTATATCTCAATATATTGATCTCAAGCCCGAAGGCATTTTCGATCAAGGCCTTCAATTCAGAAAAATTTTCACATACTTCTGATTTCTTTTTGAGAAAGAAAACCCATCTATACCTTGAAAAATCATCAATAAAAGTAAGGAGGTACCTTGATCCATTCATGGATGTGACAAGCATAATACCATTGATATCATAATGTATCAACCCCAATATGCTTGTAGCTCGTTTTGCCTTCCCCCGATCAAACTTGTGCTCAGGGTGTTTTCCAATCACACGACCCTTGCAGACTCCCGTGGTTGCCTTGATGACCGGGAGGCTTTCAACCATAGATTTTTTCTGTAATTGCTGCAAATATTTGAAATTAAGATGGCCAAACCTCTCATGCCACAACCTACTAACCTCATTTCCATGAGTTAGCAGAGCAGTGGGCTTTGCATCCGCAACAAAGTGAGAGAACTCATAGGCTTTTGCATGATGATTTGCAAGGCCTTTTGCAATGAGTTTCTCGGATGCAATTTCTGTTATCTCAACATAATTTGGGATGAAAGAGACTCTCTTAGGCATTCTTGTATGTGTCATCTGATAGACACTAAGGAGATTTGCTGCTAGAGACGGTACATACAAAACATTAGAGAAAAACCATTTTCAAGATCTACAATACCTTGTCCTTCGGAAATGATGGTGGAGTCATCTCCCATGTGGATGGAGATGGATTTTTTGGTCTCCAAGTATGAAAAGGAGTCTTTTTCAGCCATCATGTGATTCAAAGCTCCAGATTTATTCAGCAATGCTTTGGACTTTGAAGTGCTTTCCATGAGGGCATGACCTTTCTCATGTTGTGGTTCCCAATCTTGCTGATCTCTCCTCTGAAAGCTCTCTAGAAGATTGATGTGATTCCTCTCAAGGAGAGAGGTTGATTCATCAAGAATTGTCTTCATGTAGGCATGTTCAAGGTGAAAACCCTTCCCGCAGTAAGAACACCTGACTTTTTCTTTCCCATTGTGCCATTTTCCTTTGTTCTTCCTTGAACCAGAAGATTCATCATGCTGCTGGTTTTCAACTCTAGGCTTGGAAGCATCAAATTTAGTTTTTTTATTTTTCTGCTACTTTCCTTTACCCTTAATATCTTTGGGCCCCAAGACATCGAGGGCTTGATCATGGGAATATCGGATGATCCCCATTTGGACAAGCCCGCCATGTTCATTTGTTAGGGACTCAATGAAGGCATTCAGTGTAGGCATCTTCCATCCGGGGGTTGTGACCTTCCCCGCACGGAATGTTGAAACAAAAACTGAATAATCAGCCCCACATTTGGAGAGGATGGCAAGGATGAGCTGATCATCCTCCTTCTCCATGTTGCACTTCTTCAAGAGTAAAACAGTATGCTTGAACTTTGTAAAGAAATCATTTAGAGTCTCGAAATTGGAAGGTTGGAGAGACATGAGTTCATTTTCAAGCTGGTAAACCCTCAAGTCATCATGCTTTCCATATAGAGATTCCAATTTGTCCCATGTTTATTTAGGTGTCTTCAAATCCATAAGATGGACGAGAAGGTCTTGAGAAATAGAGAGGCACAAGAAACCGAAAGCTTCATCCTTCTTGTTCAAGAATCTTGATTTTTCTATGGCGGATCCAAGCTCAACTTCAGTGTCCATTGTGAATCTAAAAAGTCCTTTGGAGTGTAAATGAATCTCCATATCACTTTTCCATGAGTGGAAATTGTATAGAGTCAAGAAATCTGCTGAGGAGGAAATCTGGATGTGCTATAGCGAATGCTTCACCTGTAGAAACCTAAAAAATCAAAACAGAAAGGGAAAAATAAGGTCGGACAGCCTGCACATTCTAGGCTTTCATCACACCCAGAATAGTCAATCAATAAAGCTTGATCAACAAGTTATTTACTTGGGATATTGAGTGGTAAGCCTTGGCTTCTGGTGCAGTGCTGGAATTTTGAGCTATTGCTCACTTTTCATGGAGAAATATGTCAAAAAGCTTGTTTTTGAGAGATAGATCTTCATCCCGCCATATGATTTGATACCATATTATTCTTGCACATTGATCTAGGAACAAATAATCAATCTAATTAAGAAATAATCAACAAATAACTCAGAAATGGTGTTAATCGAAACCGGAATTGGTTTCCTCTCTGTATATTTAATAAACAATGAATGGTTACAATAACAATGTCAAGCAATAGCTTGAATCAATGAGGAATTCGAATGCCTAAGGAGGTCATTTGAAATCAATGAGTGAGTCTAGTTTAACTGACTGTAAGCCATTGGTTCACACTTAGTTAACCACTTGACAAAAACCCTAATTGACTCACCAAACCCTAACTGAAGTCGGAGTGCAATAAATGACTGAATATCAACTGAAGGAGATCAAACACATGTCATAGCAAGCCAACCATCAATTTCTAGTGCTCCATGACTTCAATGAATCCCGATGAGGTTAACTGAAGCTGAACTGATCATCAAAAGTTGGTGGAGGCGGCCCTGTTGACTCTAGATCATTAAATAATAATAAATAATCATTAAATAATATATTTAATGAGAGAAGGCACCTTAACTGACTAGTTGAACTGATTGTAACCACTAGTTAGCGATTAGGTGCATTAATATCACTCAGATCACCCCCGGAGTGCTCCAGTTAGCCTCCTTAACTGTACGTAGGCATGGGTCTGATTGGATGATGGCAATTAATGCTCCACTAATGTCAATTAATGTCAATTATACTTAGGATAGTGGTTTAACTAGGCCAATTTGACCAAAAAGAGTGTGTATGGTGATAAATGTCTCCAACACCCCCCCTTAAGTTATACTCAGGAAGAGTTAGAAAACATAGATGCATAAAAATGATAGGGCCCTATAAACTAAGGCCATAGGTCACCCTATACAATGCTGAAACTAAAACAATGCTCAAAACAAATTAAGTGATGAAAAGAGGGAAAACCCAATGGGAAAAACCCCCCCTCAAGCTGAACACTGAAAGTAGTTTGAATCACCCTGATGAACTCACCCCCAACAGTGAACAAAGGTAAATGAACTTATTTTCTAAAAATCTCTTGGTGAATATGTCTACAACCTGCTCATCAGCCGGGTTGTATTGCGGAATGATGGTCCTGTCATGCACTAGCTCCCTGATGTAGTGCATGTGAATCTCTACATGCTTGGTCCTCTACCTGGTAATTGGATCCATGGATATCTTAATAGCACTCTGGTTTTCACAAAAGAGGACAATGGACAAAGTACTACCAAGATCAAACTATGAAAGAATTCCTTGCAACCAAACTGCTTGGATGCAAGCATTCACCGCTCCTCGATACTCAGCCTCTGCTAAAGATAGTGCTATGGCAGCTCGATTTTTGCTTGACCAGAAAATGGGCCCACCAACAAACATCAATACATATCCAGAAGTTGAATTCTGATCAATAGAATCACCTGTCCAATCAAAATCTATGTATCCAACCAGCTCTAGCTCGGATTCTGCAGCATAGTGAATGTCGTAGGTCCTGGTTCCCTGAATATACTGTAGGATCCTCTTGGCTACCTTTCCATGAATATCATGAGGCTGGTGCATGTATCTTGATGCAGCATTCATGGAATAACAAATATCAGGCCTAGAATGTGTCAAGTACAACAAGCTACCAATCAGCTGTCGATAGCTAGTGCAGTCCATGGGAGGTGTGTGTTTTCCTTCTTCAATGCTGATCCCTGAAAGGAAAGGGAATGGTGCAGGCCTACATTCAGCCATGTTAAACTTGAATAAAAGGTATGAAGTTTATTTGGACTGAGTGACCATAATCCCATCATAATTTTGCTCGATTTTGAGCCCCAAAAATTGTTCTAGAAGCCCCAAATCACTCATTTCAAAGGCATTGTGGAGCGCAGTTTGGATGGCTGAAATGGAGGCAATTGTGCTACCTGTGATCAGTAAGTCATCAAAATATAAAAAAATTATAATTAGATGACCATCATGATGTTTTAAATACACATTTGGATCTGATCTACATCTCTGAAAGTTTTGTGAGAGAAGAAAGGCATCCATCTTGGAATACCACTCTCTTGAAGCCTGTTTTAACCTGTATAGTGACTTCTTTAGCTTGAAAACCAAAGATGGATAAGTGATGTATCCCTCAGGATGATTCATGTATATCTCCTCATGAACATCTCCATGTAGAAAGGCTGACTTAACATCCATGTGATGCACCTCCCAGTGCTTGGATGCTGAAATAACCAAAACAAGGCGGATGGAGTCCATTTTTGCAACTGGTGCAAAGGTGTCATGGTAGTCCACTACTTAGATCTGAGAGAAACCTTTTGTTACCAGCCTTGCCTTATATTTGTAGGTGCTTCCATCAGCAGAAACATTTTTTTGAAACACCCACTTGCATTGAAACAATTTCCTTCCCAGAGGAAGAGAAACTAGATCCCAAGTAGTGTTTTTCTGAAGAGAATTCATCTCTTCATCCATGGAAAATTGCCATCTCGGATCATTCCAAGCATGGTAGTAGGATTTTGGATCTAAAATAATCATAAAATAGCAAGTTTCAGACAACAAATTATTGGAACAAGAGAGCGCAATACCTTCTCTTTGGAAATCAGACCAGGTTCTCCTTGGATCATCTGGATTTCCAATGTTGTCTCCTGCGGAGGAGAGTGTCTATTGGGCCCATGTAGGAAGATGATTTTTCACTTCAGGTTCTGATTCAGAATATGATTATTTTTTCACACTGATATCAGAAATCAGAGGATCCAAATCAGGGTCATCACCCCCAATTTCATCATCCAAATATTTAGTAGAATAGGAAGGAAATTCAGCAGTTTTCTCCTTCACTAGTTCCATCTCCTAAAGAGGCTCATCGAACTTGAAACTTCTGTCGATGATGATATATTTGGTATTGATATCCAAAAGCTTGAATCCTTTATATTCATCAATATACCCAATAAATATGCATTCTATGCTTTGTGGCTGCAAATCCCTTCTTTTATCAAGCAGAATCCGGGCCCATGCAGTGGACCCAAACACCCGTAGGTTCGACACATCCGGCTTATGTCCGAAGTATGATTCAAAAGGAGTTTTTCCTTTCATGGATGAGTGTGGAACCCTTTTTTGAATGTATTCTATATCATGCATGGATTTATCCCACAAATTTTCAGCAATCTTCTTTGACTCCAACATACAGGTGGTCATCTCCTTGAGAGACCGGTTCTTCCTTTCCGCTACTCCGTTCTGCTGGGGAGTGTGGGGAATTGAATGCTGGACCTGAATACCAATTTGGGAGAATATGTACAGTAACTCATTACTAACATACTCCCCTCCATTATTATATCTCAATATATTGATCTTAAGCCCGGAGGCATTTTCGATCAAGGCCTTCAATTCAGAAAATTTTTCACATACTTCTGATTTCTTTTTGAGAAAGAAAACCCATGTATACCTTGAAAAATCATCAATAAAAGTAAGGAGGTACCTTCATCCATTCATGGATGTGAAAAGAATCATATCGTTGATATCAGAATGTATCAACCCCAATATTCTTGTAGCTCGGTTTGCCTTCCCCCGATCAAACTTGTGCTCAGGGTGTTTTCCAATCACACAACCCTTGCAGACTCCCGTGGTTGCCTTGATGACCGGGAGGCTTTCAACCATAGATTTTTTCTGTAATTGCTGCAAATATTTGAAATTAAGATGGCCAAACCTCTCATGTGACAGCCTACTAACCTCATTTCCATGAGTTAGCAGAGCAGTGGGCTTTGCATCCGCAACAAAGTGAGAGAACTCATAGGATTTTGCATGATGATTTACAAGGCCTTTTGCAATGAGTTTCCCAGATGCAATTTCTGTTATCTCAACATAATTTGGGCTGAAAGAGACTCTCTTAGGCATTCTTGTATGTGTCATCTGATAGACACTAAGGAGATTTTCTTCTAGAGACGGTACATACAAAACATTAGAGAAAATCCATTTTCAAGATCTACAATACCTTGTCCTTCGAAAATGATGGTGGAGTCATCTCCCATGTGGATGGGGATGGATTTGTCGGTCTCCAAGGATGAAAAGGAGTCTTTTTCAGCCATCATGTGATTCGAAGCTCCATATTTATTCAGCAATGCTTTGTACTTTGAAGTGCTTGCCATGAGGGCATGACCTTTCTCATGTTGTGGTTCCCAATCTTGCTTATCTCTCCTCCAAAAGCTCTTTGGAAGATTTATGTGATTCCTCTCAAGGAGAGAGGTTGCTTCATCAAGATTTTTCTTCATGTAGGCATGTTCAGGGTGAAAACCCTTCCCGTAGTAAGAACACCTGACTTTTTCTTTCCCATTGTGCCCTTTTACTTTGTTCTTCCTTGAACCAGAAGATTAATCATGCTGTTGGTTTTCAACTCTAGTCTTGGAAGCATCAAATTTAGTTTTTTTATTTTTTTGCTGCTTTCCTTTACCCTTAAGATATTTGGGCCCCAAGACATCAAGGGCTTGATCATGGGAAGATCGGATGATCCCCATTTGGACAAGCCCATCATGTTCATTTGTTAGGGACTCAATGAAGGCATTCAGTGTAGGCATCTTCCATCCGGGGGTTGTGAGCTTCCCTGCACAGAATGTCGAAACAAAAATTGAATAATCAGCCCCGCATTTGGAGAGGATAGCAAGGATGAGCTGATCATCCTCCTTCTCCACGTTGCATTTCTTCAAGATTAAAATAGTATGCTTGAACTTTGTAAAGAAATCATTCAGAGTCTCGAAATTGGAAAGTTGGAGAGACGTGAGTTCATCTTCAAGCTGGTAAACCCTCAAGTCATCATGCTTTCCATATAGAGATTCCAATTTGTCCCATATTTCTTTAGGTGTCTTCAAATCCGTAAGATGGATGAGAAGGTCTCAGGAAATAGAGAGGCACAAGAAACCGAAAGCTTCATCCTTCTTGTTCAAGAATCTTGATTTTTCTATGGCGGATCCAGGCTCAACTTCAGTGTCCATTGTGACTCTAAAAAGTCCTTTGGAGTGCAAATGAATCTCCATATCACTTTTCCATGAGTGGAAATTTTATAGAGTCAAGAAATATGCTGAGGAGGAAATCTGGATGTGCTGTAGCGAATGCTTCACCTGTAGAAACCTGAAAAATCAAAACAGAAAGGGAAAAATAAGGTCGGACAGCCTGCACATTCTAGGCTTTCATCACACCCATCATAGTCAATCAAGAAAGATTGATCAACAAGTTATTTACTTGGGATATTGAGTGGTAAGCCTTGGCTTCTGGTGCAGTGCTGGAATTTTGAGCTATTGCTCACTTTTCATGGAGAAATCTGTCAAAAAGCTCATTTTTGAGAGATAGATCTTCATCCCACCATATGATTTGATACCATATTATTCTTGCACATTGATCTAGGAACAAATAATCAATCTCATTAAGAAATAATCAACAAATAACTCAGAAATGGTGTTAATCGAAACCGGAATTGGTTTCCTCTCTGTATATTTAATAAACAATGAATGGTTACAATAACAATGTCAAGCAATAGCTTGAATCAATGAGGAATTTGAATGCCTAAGGAGGTCATTCGAAATCAATGAGTGATTCTGGCTTAACTGACTGTAAGCCATTGGTTCACACTCAGTTAACCACTTGACCAAAACCCTAATTGACTCACCAAACCCTAACTGAAGTCAGAGTGCAATAAATGACTGAATATCAACTGAAGGAGATCAAACACATGTCATAGCAAGCCAACCATCAAGTGCTAGTGCTCCATGACTTCAATGAACCCCGATGAGGTTAACTAAAGCTGATGGGATCATCAAAAGTTGGTGGAGGCGCCCCTATTGACTCTAGATCATTAAATAATAATAAATAATCATTAAATAATATATTTAATGAGAGGAGGCACCTTAACTGACTGATTGAACTGATTGTAACCACCAGTTAGAAATTAGGTGCATTAATATCACTCAGATCACCCCTAGAGTGCTCTAGTTAGCCTCCTTAACTGTAGGATAAGGCTAAGTTAGCCTCCTTGACTATAGGTAGGCATGGGTGTGACTAGATGATGGCAATTAATGCTCCACTGATGTCAATTAATGTCAATTATACTTAGGATAGTGGTTTAACTAGGCCAATTTGACCAAAAATAGTGTGTATGGTGGTAAATGTCTCCAACACATACCATCCTCAGATAGATGGGTAGACAAAGAGAGTTAATCAGGTGCTTGAAGACATGCTTTGCATGTACGTGATGGATAAGCCAACCAAGTGGGAAGATTACTTACACTTGGTAGAGTTTTCTTATAACAATGGACAGCGGGCATCCTTGGGGATGAGTTCGTATGAAGCTTTGTATGGAAGAAGGTGTAGGACACTAGTGACTTGGGATAATCCAGTGAACAGGATTGTGCTTGGTCTGGAATTGCTTAAGGAAATGGAGCAAGAGGTTGTAAAGATCAGGGAGAATCTGAAAGCAGCACATGACAGATAGAAAAGCTATGCAGATAAGCATATAGTGAACAGGGAGTTCAGTGTTGGGGTTCATGTATACCTCAGAGTGAGGGCAAGGAAGAGTTCCTTGAAGCTTGGAAGTTGTGCCAAGTTGTCACCAAGATATTGTGGGCCATTTGAAGTGCTTAAAAGAATAGGGCTAGTTGCATATAGACTTGCATTGTCTGCTAGTACTGTTGATGTATTTGTAACTTCGGAATGTATTCATCTATGTATCTTATGTATTGTAACCCGATGTTTATTCCGGGATGTATCTATTATGTAATTGAGTCATGTTGTCATGCCTCGATGTTCCGATCGGGAGGATCTATTATGTAAACAAGTCATGTCAAGTCATTGTGGGTAACCCTCCAATTTTCTAAGGGTTAAAGTCCCTGCAGTTCCGAGGCACTGGGGTTATTAGACTCTCCTAGTAGAGGTCGGACCTAGTAGGGTTTTAGTCATGCCAGGATTCATATAAATAGAGAGATGAAGTCTCTATTTAGTATGCAACTCATACACACTCAAGTGTAGCACATAGTTGAGAAAGGAGAAGACACTAGGGCTAGATAAGAAGAAGTATACTGCTGTCAGAGATCACTTACTATTTTGGGATTTTCTATTTTGGTGTTGATTCTATATCTGAAGAAGTTGTGGGGTTTTCTCCTTTATGGTTACCCCAAGGAAAAACACTGTGTTCATTGTCTCTTGTGTTTGATTGTTGTGCTTGTTATTCTCTCTGTTAAAGATCCTAATAATGCTAGCTTAATGTTGAAAAACTAACATGGTATCAGAGCTAACCTGAGAAGAAGACACTGTGCAGCTGCGGGAACTAGGGCTTTCTAGTTTGTGGATCTTCCTCCAAATATTTTCAGCAAAATTAAGGTGGAATAACTCTCCTCCTTAGGGCGCATCTTTCTATCAAAGCAAAATCCAATTCTAAGGTTTTTCAATTTTGAACTCGACACTGCTACCGGCAATTAGGGCTTTTCACAGAAGAGGATTTTTTTAGTGAGCCCAGGCCTGGATTGATCTCCTCCCCAAAATCGAAGTTAGGGATAAAGTTAAAGGCATTTGGGTGGATTGAACTCCAGAAAAGAAAAACCCTAATTTGCTCGTAATCCAGTACTGCAGGATTTCAGCTCAAGTTTCAAATCCGACATCTTGAACCTGGTAAGATCTAAAATATTTTGTATTTCCATTTGAGGTTCTCAATTAAGATGTCTCATCATACCAAGCTTGATGAAAATTTTGAGGGAGCTGATAACTTTCGAGCCTGGAAATATAGGATCTCCCTGGTCCTGCAAGAAAATCAGTTAGACTCCTACATCCATGAGGAGGTTCCAGTTCCAGAGGTAGATGAGGCAAAGGCCTTACATAAGAAGAATATGGTTATGGCAAAGAGGATCATTGTTGATTCTATCAAGGATCACCTTATCCCACAGGTGTCCTCTCTCAAGAAACCTAAAGCTATGTTTGATGCCCTCACCAAATTGTTTGAAGGGAAGAACATAAACCAGAAGATGACTCTAAGGAATCAACTGAAGAATGTGAAGATCCAAAATGCAAAGACCATCCAGTCTTACTTCACAAGGGTTTCTCAGATCAAGAAACAATTAGAAGCAGTAGATGAAGAAGTGGAGAATGCAGAAATTGTGATGACCACCTTGAATGGTCTCCCTAGGACATGGGACTCTTTCATTCAAAGGATCTGTGCTAGAAAGAAGTTAGTCAAGTTCAGCAGACTATGGGAAGAATGTTCTCAAGAAGAAGCTCGGATAGCAGCTCGAGAAGAGAAGATGTGAAGTGAATATCAAGCTCTCACACTACAATCCAAGAAACCCATATCTAGCCATCACAGAAGTAAGTACTCTCATCACAGGAATAACTCTAGAAAGCCTAGAAACAGATCTAAGTTCATTTGCTATACATGTGATGAAAAAGGACACTTTGCTAGAGATTGTCCTAAGAACAAAAGTAGCTCTCACAAGAAGAAGGGAAGCAAAAAAAGACATCATGCTCATGCTGCAGAGGATGATGAACCATCCAAGAAGAGATCCAGATATGAAAGTGAATATTCTTCAAGTGAGGATGAATATGTTTTGATCTCTACTATCACGAGATGTATGTGGTCCTATGTCATCAATCTCACTAAGCGGGTACGCATATTATGTTTCTTTTATTGATGATTTTTCTAGGAAGACAAGGGTTTACTTCATGAAGAATAAAGATGAAGTATTCAGCAAATTCAAGGAATTCAAAGCCTTGATTGAGAATAACACTAAAAATAAGATCAAGACCTTTCGATCAGATAATGGTGGAGAATTCACTTCGAATGAATTCAAAGAACTATGTAAAGAATCAGGGATTAAGAGGGAGTTGTCCACTCCTTATAATCAACAACAGAATGGGATTGTGGAACAGAAGAATAGAACTATCATGGAAGCTGCAAAAGTAATGCTTCATGATCAAGATCTTCCTATGCATCTTTGGGCGGAAGCTGCCATAATAGCTATGTATGTACAAAACTGTACTCCACATAGAGTACTCGAGAACAAGACTCCTGAAGAAGTCTTCTCCGGCAAGAAACCAAAAGTCAGCCATCTCAGAATATTCAGTTGTCCTGTGTACATACACATTCCAAAAGAGAAGAGAACAAAATTAGATCCTTCAGGAAAGAAGGGTATATTTGTGGGATACTATGAATGCTCGAAGGCTTACATAATCTATTTCCCAAGATACAAGAAGATTGACATCAGCAGGGATGTGACATTTGATGAAGACACAGCTTACAACAAATCTATAAAGAGACCTGCTGAAGAAACTGAAGAAGCAGAAGCACCCAGAATTCATGACACAACCATGAATGAAGAAATTCAAGAAGAAGATCGAGAATTTGAAGAACCACAAAGACCTGTAGATCCACCTCTAGAGAAGAATCCTCACAAGATGAAACCTTCTTGGGTATGAGAACTTATCCAAGGTGCAGAAAGATAAGGGGCTCCAGAAGAGAATCACAGAGAAAAACGAGGACCAGATCCTACTCTGAGTATGTAGCTTTACTATGTGATTTCATTGATAAAGAACCTTCTAGTTATGAAGAAACGGCGGAACGGAAAGAATGGAAGGATGCTATGATCGAATATTATCAATCAATCATGAAGAATGATGTTTGGGATGTTTTCCCAAGACCAAAAGAGAAGTTAGTTGTAACTTCCAAATGGATCTACAAGATCATTGTTGCAGATGGTAGCATTGAAAAGTATAAGGCAAGATTTGTGGATTGGGGTTTCTCTCAGAAAGAAGGAATAGATTATGAAGAAACCTTTGCCCCTGTATCTAGATACACTTCCATCAGATCAGTACTTGCTCTGGCTGTAGTGATGAAATGGAAGATACACCTGATGGATGTCAATACTGCTTTCTTGAATGGTGTAGTAGAAGAGGAAGTGTATGTAGAACAGCCACTTGGTTTTGAGACACATGACAGGGAGTCTCATGTGTGCAAATTGAAGAAATCCTTGTATGGTTTGAAATAGGCACACAGGACATGGTACGGTAGGATTGATAGATTTCTATCCAGTTTGGGCTTTACCAAGAGTAAAGCAGATTCCAACGTTTACTACAAGGTTGAGGATAGCAACCCAGTGATTCTTCTACTATATGTAGATGATCTATTTGTGATAGGTACGGATGGGTTGATTGTTGATATGAAGAGAAAGCTTGCTGCTGAGTTCGAAATGAAGGACTTGGGTATGATGCATTATTTTCTAGGTATGGAGGTGTGGCAGAGTGTAGGTGGAATCTTCCTTGGACAAGGGAAGTATGCAGAAGAGATCCTAAAGAGGTTTGGGATGATGGACTGCAAGACTATGACCACACCTATGGCATCAAACCTGAAGCTATTGAGTGATGCTTCATCAGAGATGGTTGATGCCACGATGTATTGTTAGATGATTGGGTCCTTGATGTACCTTACGAACACGAGACTAGACATTTTCTTTGCTGTGAATACCGTGAGCCAGTTCTTGACAGATCCGAGAAATGTTCACTTGATTGCTGCAAAGAATATTATGAGGTACCTGAGGGGTACAGTTGATTGTGGGCTCAAGTGCGAGGCAAATCAGAATATTAACCTGGAGGGTTATGTTGATTCAGAGTGGGCAGGAAGTGCCATCAATAGGAAGAGCACTTCAGGATGTTACTTTAGTATGGGATCAGGTGTGATCTCTTGGTTTAGCAGGAAGCAATCCTGTGTGGCACTTAGTATAGCTGAAGCGGAGTATGTTGCAGCTTTTTCAGCTAGTTGTGAGGTAGTTTGGCTACAGAAGCTACTGTCTGATATATTTGATCTCCAGTTGGATGCTACTTGTATACATTGTGACAACCAGAGTTGCATGAAGTTTCCAGAGAATCCAGTGTTCCATGACAAGTCGAAGCATATCGAGATCAAGTATCACTATATCAGGGATATGGTGTAGAGGGGAGCAGTGAAGCTCCAGTATGTTGCGACGAAGGAATAGAAAGCTGATGTATTGATGAAGCCATTGGCTAGGCTAAAGTTTGAGTACTTCAGGGATAAGCTTGGTGTTCTCCAGATCAAGGTTTCCTCCAAGAGAAAGTGATGACACCCATAGCCATTCTGACATGGTGAGAGGATTGGTTCCTTCCATGGTCAGATGTAAGGGCTGAGCCATTTTGTCATGGTGAGAGTATTTGTTCCTTCCATGTCAGATATGAGTGCTGGTAATTCTATCGAGTAGGACAGATGTAAGGGAAACTACCATTCTGGGAATGGAGGTACCTGGTCAATTACCAGGAAAACTCAGTCTAGGACTGAGAAGCCATTCTAATGTGATAGAGGAATGTGTTCCCACTTGATCAGATGTAAGGGCTGAACCATTATGTCATGGCTAAAGGATTAAGTTCCTCCCATGTCAGATGTGAGTGTTGGACATTCTGACGAGTAGGTCAGATGTAAGGGCAACTACCATTCTAGGAATGGAGGCACCTGGTCAGTTACTAGGTAGCTCAGTCTAGGACTCCAGGCCATTCTGATGCAATGATAGGATTAGTTCCTTCATGATCAGATGTGAGTGCACACCTTTTTGATGTGATGTGTTCACACATGGTCGAATGTAAGTGCAGATCCTTTCCGACAATATGAGTTTGGATATAAGTGCTAAGCCATTTTGGCACGATGTGTTTACACATGGTTAGATGTGAGTGTTGTGCCTTTTCGACAAGATGGGGTTGGATGTAAGTGCAGTGCCTTTCTGACAAGATGAGGTTGGATGTAAGTGCAGAGCCTTTTTTATGCGATGTGTTTACACATGGTTGAATATAAGTGTTGAGCCTTTCTGACAAGATGCGGTTAGATGTGAGTGCTGGGCCTTTTTGATAAGATGAGGTCAGATGTGAGTGCTGGGCATGCCTTTCTGACAAGATGTGGTCAGATGTAATATTTGGGTGGGCCATTCTAACTTAAGTGTCAGATATAAGCACTGATGAAGAACTACATGAAGGGTAGGCCTATAGGATTGACTCTGTAGAACTTCCTGTGATGAGAAGAATCGAGATAGCACCATTATGAGATAGCATATGATGATCCAGACTTGATGATGATCCAGATCAAGTAATTCAGATGATATTATACAGACTTGATGATGATCTAGATCAAGTGATGATCCAGTTGTGATGATGATCCACACTCAATGATGATCCAAATCAAGTGATCCAGATGTGATGATGATCCAAACTTGATGACGATCCAGATCGAGTCATGATCCAGCAATGATAAGCCAGTAGTCATTATGATGCAGATCCTATGATGAAGAAGACTTGAAAAAGAAGATGACTTGAAGACTCAGAAGACTCAAACTCGAAGAAGACTTGAAGACTAAGAAGACTTGAATATGACAAGATGTTCTAGTTGATGCAGAGAAGAAGACCAGTGCTGAAAATTGTGTTGAAAGAATACCATCCTAGTTAAGAGGGAGTGTTGATGTATTTGTAACTTCGGAATGTATTCATCTATGTATCTTATGTCTTGTAACCCAATTTTTATTCTGAGATGTATCTATTATGTAATTGATTCATGTTGTCATGCCCCGATGTTCCGATCGGGGGGATCTATTATGTAAACAAGTCATGTCAAGTCATTGTGGGTAACCCTGTGATTGTCTAAGGGTTAAAGTCCCCGCAGTTCTGGGGCACTAGGGTTATTAGAATCTCCTAGTAGAGGTCGGCCCTAGTAGGGTTTTAGTCATGCCAGGATTAGTATAAATAGAGAGATGGAGTCTCTATTTAGTACACAACTCATACACACTCAAGTGTAGCGCATAGTTGAGGAAGGAGAAGACATAGGGGCTAGATAAGAAGAAGGATATTGCTGTTGGAGATCACTTACTATTTTGGGCTTTTCTATTTTGGTGTTGATTCTATCTCTGAGGAAGTTGCGGGGTTTTCTCCTTTATGGTTTCCCTAAGGAAAAACACTATGTTCATTGTCTCTTGTGTTTGATTGTTGTGCTTATTATTCTCTTAGTTAAAGATCCTAATAATGCTAGCTTAACATTGAAAAACTAATAAGTACTAGGGCTCATAATGTTTTTCATGTTTCTTTGCTTAAGAGATATGTGCATGATCCTAACCATGTGATAAATTGGGATGTGATTTAGGTGGAACCTGAGGGAGAGTTCCAAATCGAGCCAATGCGCATCCTCGACAGGAAGGTCACAATGCTCCGGAACCAAGCCATAGGGCAGGTAAAGGTGCAATGGGAGCACTATGGACCTAAAGAGGCTACATGGGAGCTGGAGGATGCCATGTGATTGGAACATCCATTTTTGTTCAATTTTGCAGAAGACTGAGGTTGTACAGTGTAGCATTTTGTTCAAATTTTGTAAAGCACTGAGGATAGTGATATTGAAGGGGGAGGGGAATGTAACACCCCGGTTTTGACCTGATGCATTAAATATACATGATACATATATATTGTAAATAATCATGGTGCAGAGCTAAAGGAAAAGGCCCCACCATCGATTTGGTTGTGTTATGTTTCATCATTTGGAATTGTTGTCGAAAGTATATCAGGATATACGGCACATATTAAGTTGTGGCATCATGTAACTATGCAGTTATTTACTAGGTAGTGGTGGGTGGTAGGCCTATACACACGCACCCTCTTCCAGCTGGATCATTCCATTCACATGGGGGAATGGAAAAACAATAGGGAACGCTTCCACTCTCCCACTCTCTTCAATTTTTCTCACCTTCACGCACCGTTTGTGAAAAACGATCCATAATTTTTGTTGTTCATTCCTCACGGGAAGGATTTCTCTTCAGTGTCCATCTCACACAGAAACACCACTATTTTCCTTGGCCTCATGCACCGATTGGACTCAGGATATATTCTTCCTCTAGTCTATGCAGAGAATCGATTTCCCTTTTTCCCTTATCGAACTGTGAAATGTTTTGGTGGTTTTCATTGACATATTGGTTATAGGTTACCATTGAGTTGTTTTGGCCATGATAGGGCCAAGAAGGACTCAGGGATTTGTTTTTCCCTGTCAAAGCTGTAATTGTTGGTTTTGTTGTGTGCATGCAGTGGTTGGTCTTCAGGATCTAATGGGGTGGTGATGAGGGCATAATTTGCTTCACAAATCTAGTGGGTTTGGGAACCACACAGACAAAGATAGAGGGTTGGATTTCTTCTCCACAACCCCTGAATAGCACTAGAAGGGAGGTCAGGGCTTGAGGGACTGTGTAGCAGAGAAAGGACTAATTTCCTTATGTTGGGTGTGTGTGGGTGTCCTAGAAGTTAGGTTAGTTCTGGTGTATGTGTCCTTATCTCTTCAATGAGCTCACCAGCTTAACATTTATCCTTTCCCAGCTCCTAGATGGCCTGATAAACCCAACTGTGTTGGCTTGGATGATATGTTGTCTACCTGACAAACCCAATTGTGTTGGATTGGTATGTTTTGTTATCCTTGGCTATGTGTAAGCCTGCTAGTTCCTTCTTCCTTGGGGAATCATTCCTGGCTTGGGGGTGGCAGCATTTTTGAGAGATTAAGGAGAACTGTCTGGGATCCGACCTTAAAGGTCCTTAGTTTTGGCAACTCCGCAGTTTTGGTGCAAAGCTTGTAAGCAGAGTTGTGGCACAAAATAGTCTTAGGGGTTTTGGGGTTGGGTCGAAGCCCCTCTTTTTGTAAATAACCCATGGTTTAAGTCCAGGGTTTATGTTTTTTGGGTGCCCATGGTTTAAGCCCATGGTATTGTAATAATTGCACTTGTATAAATAGGCACTCATGTAAAGGAGTCTAGGGTTGTTGATGTATGATGATTTGATGCAAAGAAGCTAAGGCCTATTTTAGGGTTTAAGGTTAAGTCCCAGCTGAGTGCGTGGATGACCTCTACGGCTGTGTGCACAGAGGGTTTTTGTAAGAAGGTTAAGTCCCAGCTGAGTATGTGGATGACCTCTGCAGCTGTGTGCACAGAGGGTTTTTGTAAGAAGGTTAAGTCCCAGCTGAGTGCATGGACGACCTCTACAGCTGTGTGCGCAGAGGGTTTTGCAAGAAGGTGCTGCAGCTAAGTGTGCAGCTTGGGTGATTGAAGAGATCTGCAGCTGAGTGAGAAGATCAGAACTGTGTGTTTGTAAAGAGTTGAATATAAACGCAGTTCTGTGGATGTAGCCCCTACACTGGGGGTGAACCACGTATATCTTGTATTGTGGTGGTTCTTTTATGTTGTTTCTGTTATGGTTTTATGCTTTTAATAAGTAGATAAGTGATAAAGTAAGATAAACTATTAAGCATTAACTTCGCTGTGAATTCCCAGTTAAGGGTTGAGCAAGAAACTGTCTTTTATCTAAACTGCGAAGCTATTTAAGTGAATGTCGAAGCTATTTATTGCATGATTATTATTTTTTAAGACTAAAGGTACAGTAATATCCCTCTTGTGCCTACAGAAACCTGATTCTGCGGCACCCCATAGCTGTTTCGGGTGAGACTGCAACCTGTTCGCAAGTTGTTGCCGAAAGGGCCAACACTGTGGGTCTCTTTGTTGGTGCGAAGATAAAAGTATAGAACTCGGGTCTGCCCTAAGCCCAACAAATTGGTCACATTGCCGGTTGAACCAGTATCTGCTTCAAGAGGGATCTACGTCTTACCTAGAGGGATATGTTTTGGAGGCCCTTAGTAAAAGAAATCGGTGATTGGATCGACGATACTTATCTGAAATTTGCTGAACAAGAAAACAAAGATCCTCATCGTAGCTCAGATGACTTCTTGTAAAGGTACGTTTTTACTGATATTTATGAAATTTTCTTTGGTAGTATCCACATAGAATTGCACCAGTGGTTATCCAGGTTGACAAAAAGAAAGACAAACTTCAAAGAAGATCAGTTTCCTGCCTGGACCCCGAAAAGAATTACGCTGTTGAAAAGGGTGAACAATGCAGTATCAAGAGCTGTTGACTTCTAGACAATGCGAACCCTTGAAGCATTTGTGACGGATTTTGCCATCGACACACATACTTCTTTCAGCGAAGCAGAAAGACAGTTTTTCAAAGGACCAAGGGGTAAGTACTTGAATTCATTTAGTTTGAAAATTAAAATGCTCTTGGCCGAGAAACGCATATTGCTTATCGAATCAGATTGCTATATTTGTTGCTACTAACCTATGTTTGGAAGTCAAAGTGACTGCGATGACCAAAGTGGTTTTCTTTGCAATGGTAAAAGATACAAGAGAAATATTGGATCCAATACCCTAGGCGAGAATACCAATTATACTCTATTAAGTCCAGAAGACTCTGAATCTGAAGAAACCCCTTTTGTTAGAAACCCTCCTATAACCTCGCAGCGCAGATATGTTATCCCTGAGAACCCGTCGTAGTCTGAAAGTAACCCTAGCCCGAGTAGTCCTATCATATGTCAGTCTACCTCATAAAATTCCCTTCCTCCTATTACCAGTATTCTCCCTCCTCCTCCCCCTCCCCCACCCCCTTGATCCACTATGGCTCATGTGAATGATGATATCAAACTCCCAGTATTTAAAGGAACTGGATCAGAGGATCTAGAGCAGTTTTGGTTTTTATGCGAAGCTATTTGGACTGCAAAGAATATTATGGATCAAAATACAAGAAGAGTGCAGCTAGTCACCTCTTTCAGAGACCAAGATTTGACCTGGTTTATGAAATTTTCCAGTACTCAGAACTATATCTTGGCTGATATTAAAAGAGAAAATGATCAAAGAATTTAAGAAGCCTAAATCAGAGTCAAATTGTATAACTGAATTGAAAGAAATTCAGCAGAAGCGAGGTGAATCAGTTTGCGACTTTGATCAGAGGTTCAAAGTTCTATTGGATCAAGTTAGTTTCACTATTGGACCAGAACAGCATAAATAATGGTTCATTGCAGCATTATTGCCTCATATCAGGACCCCACTGATGCAATAGAAGGTTGTTGATCAGCAAGAGGCATTGGAAATCGCCATGAAACTTGAAACAGCTCCTGTCGTAGATAATTATGGAATAGCCCAAATACAGGCACAGTTAGCAGAAATGGCTTTGGAGCTTTACGACATGAAGAAAGGGAAATATCTTTGAGAAGAGGTTTGGTGTACATGATGTAGGACAGAAGGTCATGACAAAGAATAGTGCCCTGCAATAATAAATTACCTGAATACTGGTGCACCAAACCCATTTATCCCTAATGTCCTATATTGTGAGATCTATAGAACAACTGGCCAGCATCGACCTGAAGATTGCTACCTATTGCAGATATATGTTCAAGTCCCTAAGAATCCTTACTGCAAGTTCCGTAACTCAGTTGGACACAACAAAGATGAATGTCATAGCTTTGACCTCATGAGAGAGCGAACCTATGATGCTTATAGGATACAACCCGATGCACAAGGCAATGATGGATATGGTTACCGTGGTAGTACATCAGGTCGAGGTAATTTCAGCGGTCGTGGTCGTGGTGGTATGCTTGGAAGAGGTCGAAGCCAGGTTATTTGCTATAATTGTAATCAGGCAGGACATCTAGCTAGAGACTGTCAGAACCCAACTACGACATGTCGATACTGTAGAGCAGTCGATCATGTGATTGAGCAATGCCCACAGTTGGTAGCCAAGATACAAGAAAGAAATGGTGCTCCTACTCAGAATGTTCAAATGATTGCTGTAGAGAAAAGATATGCCCCAGCCCTTAACATTATTACAAGGAGTGGAGCTACGACACAAGTGCAGAATAAGGAGAAACAGCCTGACGAGGCCTAGGTCTACAAGACCCCAAAGAAAATTCCATCCTTTGATGTTGGAAGAGAAAAAGGAACATTTATGGAAGCTAAAAAATACTTTATTGATATGAGAACATTAGTAGCAGCTACGCAACAGCATCAACAGCAGCTACACTTTCAAGAAGCTCCACCAGATCAAGTAGGTACACTAACATCATTTTTACAGAGTTGTATGAAGCTGTTAAGAAATCAGAATGCTTTGCATGAGTTACAGAAAGTTATTGCATCCTACGAACCTCAGCGAAGCTCTGATAGAGGAAAAACTGTTAATAGAGTTAGAAGGACTGGAAGAGAAATGAGATTGCATGCTCAGATAGGAGATTATGACATGACTGATATCATTTTAGACCTGGGATCAGAAGTGAATGTCCTAACTAGGCAGACTTGTGAACAAATGGGAAAACCTATGCTTGAATGGTCCCCTATACAGTTGAGATTAGCCAATCAGCAGAAGATTGTGCCCTTGGGAATATTCCCTAGTGTACCAGTGGACATTGATGGTGTTAGTACCTTAGCAGATTTTGAAGTCATTGAAATAATTGATGATAGCAACCCCTATGCAACCTTGCTAGGAATTGAATGGGAAATAGATAATAATGCAGTAATCAACCTTAAGAATAGACAGATGACTTTTGATGGAAAAGGATTGAGAGTCATAGTACCCTTGGACCCTTCTCAAGGAGAAAGGTACACAGAGCCAGTCAAAGATGAAGATCAGGATGTTTTGGATCATATCTACAACATCACAGCTAAAGAAGAAGACTATGTTAACCCTACTACTGAAGGTATAATGGATTGGCAGTGTGACAGTTCGTGCATGACAGACTCAGACGAAGGCTTAGAGAATTGGCAGAATCAACTTTATGAACTACATGGACATCGATGTGCAAGAATTACCAAGTCTATCAGATGGCTTGGCTCACAGACAAAGATCTTACCCACTTTTGATGGCTTGACAGACCCAAAATATTTTATGGTACAATTCTCAAAGCAAGTACCAGATTCACAGAAAATGGAGACTCTAGATTCAGTATTTAGAGCCACAGCTTCCAGATGGTGGAATGGTCATAAAAAGTATATTCATCGTTGGGGAGCTTGTCAAAAGTTTCTACGCCTAAGATTCATGGATCAACCTCAAGATGTACGAAGCAAATTTAATGGTAAGACTAGCCCTCAGGAACATTTGGCGTAGTGTTATGAAGCATGGAAGCATGTCCCTTATGAAGAATGGGTACATAGGTTTGTCCACACTCTAGAACCTGTAGCAAAGAACTCGTATGCGGAGGTTGAGCTTCGCCATGGTACTGTAAGTTGGGATAGTCTTGTTGATAGTTTTGTGCTTACATTTTCTATTAATGAGGTTTTCCCTACTTTGGACGCAGCTATTAGGTTGATCCATACTAAGGTGTTTGATGATAAAGAAATACCTGAGTACCAACCTGATTGGAAGGAACAAGAAGCTAATGCAGTAGAACACTATAACCTCGCCATTGATGAAGACGATGATCCTCACAACATTAATATTCCTGAGTCAGAAGGACAATTTGAAGTACATGGACCAGCAGTCGAATCACCTGAAGTAACTCAGCCCTTGAAGTCAAGGAAAGTAAACATTGGATCAGAAGAAATGCCTAAGTATGCTACCATTGGAGATTATTGGGACGAGGAAATGGTGAGTAAAGTGACTGAACTTCTCCATGAGTATCAGGACTTATTTCCAATGAAGTTCTTAGAAATGAAAGGTATCCTTGGTGATATAGGAGTGATAAAAATACCTTTGAAAGCTGATGCAAATCCTGTAAAGTAGCGCCCTTATAGGCTGAACCCTAAGTATAAAGAAAAAGTCAGGATGGAGCTAGGTAAGATGCTCGCTGTAGGAATCATTGAGGCTGTCGAAGAAATTATGTCGTGGTGTCTGGATGTGTCGAAGGTATGTATTGTGTCGAAGGCCCTTATTGTGGAGAAGCCAAAGTTACTGGTTGTGTCGAAGAAGAAAGGTGTGTCGATGCTTAAAAAGAGACCGTTGGAAAAAAATAAGATTTGGCGGTGTCGGTAAGTTAACTACATTAACTGTCTATAATGATGAGATTTTTGGAAATCTAGCACCGTTTGGACACGATCTCTATCAGATTTGGTGTCTTCAATGCACAGTTATGGAATATTTGGTTGTTGGATTCTATAAGAAGACACCTAGGCTTGCGAATTTTGCATTATGCATTTTCTTGAGTTTTACAGTTCAGTCCATGTCAGCTGATCGCGAAGTTCAGGAATTGTTGAAAGAATTTGAACAGAGGGATATGCAGAACCTTATGAGCAATCCACCTGCATCGACACCCCGCGAAGAGACTCTCCCAGCGTCGAATCAACCAATGCAGACACAATCTACCAGGAAGAATTTTAAGCCAGAAGTTCACTCTAAGCGGAACGAAGACAGACACAAGCTATCAAGAAATACACTGGAGGATCCCGAGATGAATCCTTTTGGTTCGGCAGAGGTCCCACCTAAAGGATTTGAAGACTTCGGTGAGGATGAGAATGTTGCATTGCAACGTCCACCATATCTTCCGCCTGTTCGACCAGGAGTTTAGCCACCTCGGTGGAACGCCAAGTTCACATTACGCACCCCTTTGCTGCCACAGGGTGTGCAGTTGGTCGGGACAATGACAGGAAAAATAGACCGCCTCAAGTATGCAGACCACGATACGAATGATCATGGGAAATTTACACAGTTCGCACCTGGAACATACTTGCACTTAGTCCATTATCCGAAGACTAAAACGACGTTGCTTGAAGTGAAACAGTGGGCTGCTGGCTTGCTGAAGATGCTAAATGTCCCCCACTTTGGTCGCAGCACGTAGGTTACCGTGGTGGTCAAGAAGCTATTGGAATTGGTGCATGATGGGCACCTATGGATAGGAGACTAGAGAATTCCTATTAATGGAGAGCTGGTTCATAGGATCACAGGCTTGCCGAAGGCAGGGCCTGACCCGGGGATTGAATTTGTTTCAAATCATGAAGATACAAAGCTGGCACAGCACATGAAGGACCGCTTCATCCTGATGAAAGGAAAGCGAGGGTATCAAACCTCGACAATTCAGCACCAGAACATTCGCTTCACCGCAGAGCTCTTAGCATTCAAGCTAATGCAGAAGTGCAGACCGAATGAAGTATCTGCCCCGATTGTCAGTATTGCTGTGAACTATGCCGAAGGCTACAGTTACAAATGGGCAGAGTACATTGCTAAGGAATTCCTCGAAGATGTCCGCGATGCGCAGGAGAAAGGTAGACCCTTCCATTACTCATGGTTGATAGTGCTTATTGCATTGGTAGGATGGAGAGAACCTACCGAGGCACAGTTTGTTGATGTGCCTCCGCAGATGCCTGGCACAGCAAGGTACGCATCTCTGTGGGTGTCGCAGGATAAAGCCTTACAACAGATGATGAAATACGTGTTCTCCTTTTACGCAATGAACATTTCCTATGAGATTCTGAAGACATCGTGGCTCAGTAATGAGCTATTTTCTCAGTATGCGGGAGTGGCCAACTTCAAGGCTGACATGCACAATGTCTTCATCCAGGCCCACGCAGATGATAAACACACATGCTGGAAGTTTCCATACATGGTGACCCAAGAAGAAATCCTCGCAATAGTTAAGCAGTGGCCGGCTGAATGGATGAAGGACGCAGGCAGGGACAAAGCCTAGAATACCAGTACCCCTAGTAACCAATGTGGGCGCAGGTCCTAGTCAGACGCAGCAGCATGACCCAGACGTAGCAGCATAACCCACTCGAAGAGAGTGAAGAACAAAGTGAATCATAGGAGAGCGAAGGTGACCAGGGTGGAGATGACGGAGGTGATGAAGAAGAAGAAGAAGAATCGGTCAAAACCATCTCAGACCCCAATCGCCCAGATAAGCGCAAGTCTCCAGAGGTAGCGGAAGTGACTAAACCTCAGCCCAAAAATAAAGCGAAGGCATCAAAGGGTAAGAATATTGTCGAAGATCCTGCTTTGACAAGTGAGGAGCTTGACCTGGCTCTGATGAAGTCCATAGAAGTGTTAACTAAAAAATGGTCAGAGTTTGCAGCTACGCACCTTGATGCGCTCACTGGTGTACCGCAGCGAATTACAGAGCTGAAGGAGTTAGCAGAAAGATCAGCGACTGGCACTGCAGCAAGTAGTGCCCCAGTAAGCGCGCAGCCAGACACAAGACAATGGCTAGCTAGAGATAATAGAGGACAAGTACCAAGTGCAGCCCTCATAATAATTGACGCAGCATCTCGCTCTCAGATGAGCATGGCAGTTGGGATAGATTACACCAAGTTGTCTATGGTGGAGCTACATCTTTGCCAATTGGCAATCATGAATGAGATCCGAGAATGCGATAGCTTCTTGCACAGGTAGTTGGAAAATACCACGAAGCAGAGTGAGAGCCTTGCAACACGGTTGGACGAAGATGCGCAAAAGAAGAAGGAAGCAGAAATCAAGTGGGATACACTAGCGCGAGCATTGGATGAGGCGTGTCGAAGTCTCCCTGACTTCGACATGCAAGATGAAGAAGAACCAGAGCAAACAATAGTTAAGATGAAAGACTATGCACAACAGTCTCGAAGCTAGATCAAGAAAATGAAAGTAGAACATGAGGCTCAGATTGCGCAGCTTCAACTTCACATTATTCCTGAGAGTCCACCAGAGGTTAAGGAGCAGCGTCGTAGAGACATTCAATCCTCAGCAACAAAGATCTCAGATCTTGTGATCAATGCAGCAAATCTACTAGATGACAGTGTCGAGGCCTGGGAAAACTTGCAGGATAACCCAGAAGTAGAAAAGCTGCAAGAAACCATCAAGGAGCGACAGACAAAGCTGGATGCATTCAAAGCAGAGATTAAGACCTTGCCTCCTATGTAGAAGATGCTTAAGGTCAAACAGAGCAATGAGCTCCAGCAAGAAATTGAGGTGTGCAGAAGGAAAGAAACACTGTTGGTGAACTCTATGCAGCCCCTTATTAACGAGGCTCTAGAGTTGAGCACTGCTGTGGACAACCAGATCAAAGTCCTGAAGGAGTATGATGCATTCGCAAAGGAAAAGGCCAGCGAAGCATCTGCAGCAACATTGCAGGAGATAGCATAGAACGAGCAAGCAGCCGAAGACATCATGCGCAACCTCAACAAGCAATTTACTATCTTCGCCAACAATATTCTCCCACTGGAAAAGCAGCAGAGTGTCCCAGGATGGGACACTGGTGAGTCTTAGGGGCCTGTTGGGGCTCTAACCTTAAAGGTCCTTAGTTTTGGCAACTCCGCAGTTTTGGTGCGAAGCTTGTAAGCGAAGTTGCAGCACAAAATAGTCTTAGGGATTTCGGGGTTGGGTTGAAGCCCCTCTTTTTGTAAATAACCCATGGCTTAAGTCCAGGGTTTATGGTTTTTGGGTGCCCATGGTTTAAGCCCATGGTATTGTAATAAGTGCACTTGTACAAAATAGGCACTCATGTAAAGGAGTCTAGGGTTGTTGATGTATGATGATTTGATGCGAAGAAGCTAAGGCCTATTTTAGGGTTTAAGGTTAAGTCCCAGCTGAGTGCGTGGACGACCTCTGCAGCTGTGTGCGCAGAGGATTTTTGTAAGAAGGTCAAGTCCCAGATGAGTGCGTGGATGACCTCTGCAGCTGTGTGCGCAAAGAGTTTTTGTAAGAAGGTTAAGTCCCAGCTGAGTGCATGGATGACCTCTACAGCTGTGTGCGTAGAGGGTTTTGCAAGAAGGTGCTACAGCTAAGTGCGCATCTTGGGTGATTGAAGAGATCTGCAGCTGAGTGCACAGATCAGAACTGTGTGTTTGTAAAGAGTTGAATATAAACGCAGTTCTGTGGATGTAGCCCCTACACTGGGGGTGAACCACGTATATCTTGTGTTGTGGTGGTTCTTTTATGTTGTTTCTGTTATGTTTTTATGCTTTTGATAAGTATATAAGTGATAAAGTAAGATAAACTGTTAAGCATTAACTTCGCTATGAATTCCCAGTTAAGGGTTGAGCAAGAAACTGTCTTTTATCTAAACTACGAAGCTATTTAAGTGAATGTCGAAGCTATTTATTGCATGATTATTATTTGTTAAGACTAAAAGTACGGTAATATCCCTCTTGCACCTGCATAAACCTGATTCTGTGGCACCCCATAGCTGTTTCGGGTGAGACTGCAACCTGTTCGCAGGTTGTTACTGAAAGGGCCAACACTGTGGGTCTCTTTGTTGGTGAGAAGATAAAAGTATACAACCCGGATCTGCCCTAAGCCCAACAATAACATTGGCCTATGGTTGGGTGGAACGTTGTAGCGACGTGGCTGGTTACGGGACAGTTCTTATAAGATAAGTATTCTTGACTAATCTGTTTTGCAATCATATTTATTGCTAATGAATTATGATGATGGACATGTTGAATGCTGAATTGTATGTTTTGCTTCCGCTGAGTATATGTATGATTATGTATCTTAGTATGTTTGATGTCTTAAGCATTTTCCTTCATTTTATATGTATGTACATGTTCATGGGGCCAGTTGCGCAGATGTTTGGTGTATGGTAGCGTCCTCTTCGCCAGTCAGAGGGTCAAGGATGTTACATTCACATGCTCTTCTTGGATGCATTCCATACATAATTTGAAATGGACTCATCCATGTACTCCTATTTAGTGAATCATTATAGGAAAACTCAGATTGATCCAATACTCTGTCCCACTGCTTAAGACTCTCCCCAATCAAACTCCTCAACATGTGCCCCAGACTCCTATTGACTACTTCGGTCTTTCCATCATACTATGGGTGATATGTTGAACTGAAGTTTAGTCTAGTAACCAACTTCTTCCATAAGGTCCTCCATAAATGACCTATGAACTTCACATATCTATCTAATACAATGCTTCTAGGTAAACCATGTAGCTTCACAACTTCATTAAAGAATAAGTTACCAATGTGTGTAGCATCACTAGTCTTGTAACATGGAATGAAATGTGCCATCTTCGTGAATCTATCCACCTCAACAAAGATAGAATCATGTCCTTTCTCATTTCTTGGTAAACTCAAAATGAAATCCATACTCATAGAATCCCAAGGCCTAGTTGGAATAGGCAATGGTGTATACAATAATGTGTTCTGGCTTCTCCCCTTAGCATGTTGGCATACTCTGCATCTGCTTACAAACTTCTCAACTTCAGACCTCATCCTTGACCAAAAGTATAAATGTCCCAATTGTCCAAAGGTTTTATCACTTCCAAAGTGACCTAACATACCGCCATTATGTTTCTCTTGTATCAAGTTCTCTCTCATAAAACACCTTGGTACACATAGTTTACTATTTTTAAAGAGTAAACCATCTTGAAGGGTATACTCCATCCATGGCTCTCTAGCCACCTCCACTGGATTCTTACAATCCCTGTAAGCTTTCTGGAAATCAATGTTAGCTTCATACAAATCTATCAAATGCTCAAATCCCAAGACTTGGATCTGATTTTCTTGCATAATCAATAGTCTCCTACTCAAAGCATCAGCTGCTCTATTTGACTTCCCACTTATGTGTTTCAACACAAAGGTAAAGCTCTGTAAGAACTCAACCCACTTGACATGTTTCAGGTTCAACTTAGGTTGTTGCAATATATACTGCAATGCATGGTTATCTAAATATAACACAAATTCTATATGCATCAAGTAGTGCCTCCAATGCTTCATTGCTTGAACAATAGCATAAAACGCATTGTCATAAGATGAATAATTTTGCTTGGCATCATTCATCTTCTCACTGAAATATGCTACAAGACTATCCTCCTGACTAAGTACAGCTCTGATTGATACTCCACTAGCATCACACTTCACTTGGAAAGGGTGGTTGAAGTCTAGTAACTTCAATACTGGCTATTCAGTGATCTTCTTCTTCAAGAACTAAAAACTCTTTTCAGCCTCTGTTGTCCATTGAAATGGTTGTCTATATTTCTTAATTGTCTCATCGATAGATGCACAAATACCACTGAATTTCTTTATAAATTTCCTATAGAAACTTGCCAATATGCAAAAGCTTCTTACCTCAAATATGTTCCTTGGTGAATGCCAATCAATGATTGCTTGCACCTTTTCTAGATCCATCTTCAACCCTTCTCTGGAGATAACAAAACCCAAATATACTAGCTCTATCTTCATAAATGTGCACTTCTTCACATTTATCAGCAACTTTTCCTGTTGCAGCCTCTCTAAAACATACCTCAAATGCTTTAGATGCTCTTCTTCTGTTTGGCTGAAAACCAAAATTTCATCAAGGTAAAATATCACAAACTTACCTATGAAATGTCTCAAGACTTCATTCATCAATCTCATAAAAGTGCTTGGTGCGTTGGACAATCCAAATGGCATGACCAACCACTCATACAACCCATCATTTGTCTTAAAGGTTGTTTTCCACTCATCTCCTTCTCTGATTCTGATCTAATGATATCCATTCTTCAAATCCATATTTGAAAAGCATGTTGCCCCACTTAGGCAATCCATCATGTCATCCATCCTTGGTAATGGAAATCTATATCTGATAGTGATCTTGTTAATTTCTTTGGAGTCAGTACACATCCTCCACTCACCATCCTTGTTCAATGTTAGTACTGTTGGTACTACACATGGACTCAGACTCTTCTGGACCAATCCCTTGTCCAACAATCCTTGGACCTGCTTCCTCACTTCTTCATTCTCTTGAGGTGTTAATCTGTATGCTGCCTTGTTTGGTAAGTTGGCTCCTAGAATAAAATCAATCTGATGACTTATATCCCTCCTTGGTGGTAATTCATTGGGTAAATCATCCACCACAATGTCACTAAACTCACTTAGCATCTCCTAAACCTCCTCAGGTAGATATGCCATGTTGGCATTCATCATCACCACTCTTGGCTTACATACTACAGCATAGTTCAACTCTTCTTTCACAACCTGCTACAGGTATTCCTTCCCTGACAACAATATAACTTTAGGTGCTGACTGTCTTGTTGTACTATCTTCTTGCAAAGGGTGTAGTACATGTGTTGTCCCATTCTGCTCAAAACTATGACAGTTACTCCTACCATCATGAGTTACTTTCTTATCAAATTGCCACGGTCTGCCTAATAGTATATGAAAAACATCCATGGGAATCACATCACACAGAATATTGTCCTTATATGGACCTATTTGGAAATCAACTACACACTACTCACTCACCAGGATTTGATGTCCTTTATGTAACCAAGATACTTTGTATGGAATAGGATGCTTGGTATTCTTTAAACTCAACTTTTCCACCATCTCTATGGAAACAAGATTGCCAGTACTCCCACTATCAATCACCATCTTACAGCACTTCCCTTGGACTCTACACATAGTCCTGAATAAATATTTCCTTTGAGAAGACTCTACTTGCTCCTTCTCAGGATTCAACAAGACTTTATTCATCATCAAGGATTCTCCTGTCTTTGGAAAAACTTCCTCTACCATCGATTGTTCTTGCTGCTGCTCATTCTGAGCTACATAGGCTCCTCTCTGTCTTATGTCTTCTTTTCTTGGACACTCAAATGACTTATGCCCCAACTGGTTGCATTTGTAACACTGAACGACAATTTCTCTGCCTCGTCCTCTACCTCTACCTCCTTGGTAAGGTCCTCTTCTGTTAGAATCGCCTCCTATACCATGTTGTTCTTACTAGATAGAGTTACTGGACTCTCCTCTCTATGTTCCAAATCTTCCTCTTCCAATCACTTGTCCTCATCCTCTGGTTGAACCATGACCTCTGTTGAAGCTCTGCTTCCTCATTATCTTTTCCTCTGCCCTCAAGGCACACTGATATGCCTCCTCCATCATTCTGGGTGATATCATACTGATCTCTTCTTGGATATCCATCCTTAGACCATTCACATATCTAGCAGGCTTCTCTGCTGACTCTTCCACATATCTAGCCCTTAGGTTTACTTTGTATAACTCTTCAGTGTATTCTCTCACTGTTAACAATCTTTTCCTAAGGTTTTGCATCTGTCTATACATAATTAACTGGTAATATTTGGGCAAGAACTTAGCCCTCATCTTTTCCACCATTCTATCCTGGCTTTTTATCAATGGCTTATTCTTCCTTCTTATTTCTATTTGTACACTATACCACCACAAGGATGCATGCCCTTTTAACCTCGTCACAGCCAATCTGACTCTCTTGTCTTATTCTACCTCATCGTACTCAAATTACTTATCCAGCTCATTGATCCAGTCAATGAGATATTTCGTGACGAGACTTCCATCATAGGTAGGCAACTCCGACCTCCACCTTGAAGTCGCTCCCAGAATAGACCTAAAATATATTAACTCTAGTGTATTCTGCATAGGTGTAGGTTCTTCTCTTTGCTCTTCATCCTCAGGTTCACTTACATCCCCTACTTCTGTGTCTCTTCGTCTGTTTATTTCCATGGCTTCTAGATGTTTCCTTAACTCCCTCATTTCCTGTAGAACTTTTGGGTTCCCTCCTGGTCGACCTCTGTCATGACCTCTTGCTCTTCCAATGCATGCATCCATCTCCTCCCATTAAGCCTCTACAATAATAGTTCTCTTTCACACTGTTACAGCATACCTCACCAAGTTTCTTCTCATCCCTTTCTCTTTTGGAAATGCTAGTCTTCTATCCAGAACCTCTTAAGCACTCTTATTTTCTCTTCCCAGGATTCTACGGCTACGCTTCTCTCTTTCATGAGATTCTCCTTGCTCCTTTAGAAATTCTACCCACAATCTCAACTGTGGAATTCCTCAATAGGAAATATCTTTCAGCTCTGATACCAAAATTGGTGCAAGTGGTTTGATCACAACCAACCCCAACCAGCACTTCCAAGATCTAGTGGTTCCTACACTTAGACAGGACTGCCAAATTTAGCCTAATGGCCAAATTCTGCTCTAAAACTGACTCCCTACAATTTTCCTCTACAATCGTCATCTTGCGACTCTGTTTTCACAATAGAGTTTCCACTATCGGGTTGCAGGATGCGGGATCTCAAAACACCTAAGGTTGTGCCCCACAACTTTCCTTCCGAAATGGCCTTCCAAAATCGGGTTTCGGGATGTGGGATGCCAACTTCTCTAAGTTGCTCTCCCAAAATTTCCCTTCTAAAATTCTTACCCCGCAATTATCCTAGCCGTCATATCTTTTTTGTCCTTCACTCCGACCGTTGATCTTCTCCTTGATGCAAACCTCTCAGATCTCTACAGGTATGTTAAATTCCTCACAACTTTCATTGCGGGATTCTTTGGGCCATCAGATCTTGATCTACATGCTCAATCTCCATTGTTCGTTCTCTACAAAAACTTGTTAAGGATCAAAACCTATGGGCTATGCCAATTGATCATTAAATTGATCAATCCATCCTGCAATCGTCTCGATTCTTTAAACTAACACTCTTATGCATGTATCTATGCTCTACTTCAACTATTCAAGCAATAAATTGATGCATGAATACAGTAACTTCTCAGAAATACACAAATGTTCATGAAAATGCCGAATTCAGCTCTGCACAGATACACAGTTCAACACAATACATGGATAAGAGATAACAACCCTACAAACACACGGTTAATCCTTCTATCAAGCAACAAAGGAAAATTCACATAGCTTGGATCTCTCTCCTTCGGATTCTTCAAAATATTTACAAGTAGGAATCAGACACAGTTCTGTTCTCTTCTCTGCAAACTCAAAATTCTAAATCTTGAAGAGCAGAACCCCCCTACCTTCTCTAAACTGTATATTTATGCTAAAACTATGACCGCATCTGTTGAGATGTCTTGCAACTGAAAACAAATGCTATGACGCATGATGAAAATGTCCTTGTCTGAAACAAACTACCGGCGGCTTGATCTCCATGCAGGGAGTCGTGATCCGCAATGATTCCTACACCACTAATCAAACTATGACTCAGCACAAAATGGCTACAAATTATGCCACAGCATGTGACCGACTCATCACATTGTTGGCATGCCACGAAGCTCCTGCATCATTGATGGTCACATTAAAGAAAGTGTTGGAAACTACATCTAGATTTGAACCCTCAGAACCTCAACGAGGATTCCAAAAAGAAGAACCTTGTGTCTACATATTCAAGCAAATAGATAGAGATTAGCTCAGATGTGAATGAAAATATTTTTTGCACTTCAATGCAAAAGGAGGAGAGTTTGAGTAGACTTTATGACTAGGAAGAGAAGGAGATGGAAAAAATATTTCATAACAAGCTCCAGTTCAAGAATACCAAGGAATATACTCTATTCAATTTAGGTTCATAGGCCAATATCATAGAATCCGATCTAGACAGCAATATTGGGTTGGAGGTTCATGATGGTCATATCCCTTATCCATTGGAATGGGTAAAAACGGATACATATATCAAGGTCATGAAATAGTGTAAGATCATATTTCAGATTTTATTGATGAAGTGGAGTTAGATGTAGTACCTTTTGATGTTTGATATGGAGAATTTAGAATCCCTTACATGTATATGAGGGATGTGGTCTTCAGGAGGAGAGAAAACCAATACCACCTTATCAAGTATGGGAATTAATTCATCATTATTGAACATAAGGTAAATAAAATATATCATTATTAAGTGATAACCAAGCAAAAAAGGTGATTAGCACAAGTAATAAATATTTTTTTATTTTCTTATGAGAGAATCTGTCAAGTGATGAATTAGTAAGAGTAAAGGCATCCCTAGAGGGGTGTACCATAGAGAAAAAATATTAGTTCAAGGAGTATCTACAAGCATACAAAGGAATGTTCCAAGTTCCTAAAGGGAGACCATCTAAGAGGGAATTAGAAAATGAGATACAATTGTTTCCTAACTCCTAATTACCAAATATTGGGTTGTATAGACATATTATTCTAGAAGTAGATGAAGGGAAGAAGTAGCTAGATTAGTTTTTGAAGCAAGTGGTAATTTGACCGACCACCTCACCTTGTGAGACACCTATCAACATAATAATCAATAAGGATGAAACTTGGTGGATGTGTATTGTATATAAAGAGTTGAATAAGATTGCACTTAAGAATCAGTGCCCTCTACTGAAGATTATCTATTTGTAAGACAAGCTATAGAATTCCAAGTACTTAAACAAGTTGGATCTCAAATCAGGATACCCAGGTACATATCAAAGAAGAAGACTCCTAGAAGACTACTTTTAATACAAGGTAATATTTGTGGCAACGGTTAGTAGTGCCTTTTAGTTTATGTAATGCACCAACTATAATTATGAGAATAATGAAAGATGTTTTGTTCCCATATTTAGATTCATTTTCTCTAGTTTATTTGGATTATATATTGTTTATAACTCTACTTGGGAGTATCATAATTCACATATCATGTAAGTGTTGGATACTTTGAAAAAACATTAGTTATTAGCTAATCTCAAGAAATGTGAGTTCAAAAATAATTCATTGGTTTGGTTTTGGTATGTAATCGGTGGAGGGGAACTTAAGATAGACCCTACAAAGATGGATGCCATTATAAAATGGCTAGTTCCTAATAATGTCACTAAATATAGGATGTTTGTCAAGTCATCATAGTGCCTAAAGAAGTTTATCACTTCATTTTCATTGATAGTTGCACTAGTCCACACCATCATAGTGAGTGGTAATAGTTTCTAGTGGGGGGTTAATTAGAAGAAATATTTCAAAGATCCAAAACAAAAGAATATTTAAGCACTATTTCTCACATTTCCTAACTTTCAAAATCCTTTAGAAGGGGTTAGATTCAAGTGGGTAAGTTATGGGAGCAATTTTTATGTGAGGAGGTAATCCAATATGCTATAATTTTGAAATTTTTCATGGGGGGAGTTTTGAACTACCTTTCCTATGATAAAGAACTCTATGCCATGGTTCAATTTGTTATGAAATGGAAACAATATTTGATGGGAAATGAAACAATTATCAACAGAGATCACCAAACACTACAATATTTTTGGGCCAAAAGTAAGCTATAGAAAACCAAAAATTACAAGTCGATGGGGTTTTGGTAACAGTTTCATTTAGACATCAAGTATAAGAAGGGAAATACTAATAATTTTTTATACATGATTTCAAGGCCACACTCGTCCAATATTACAAAATTGGAGACTCTTATACACATGAAACATTTTACCCATGATGCATACAAAAAAGGATACTTAGAAGATGAGGATTTCAAGGAGGCTTTTCCACTGCTACATGGCCAATTTCATGTAGAAGAAGGTGACTGTAACACTAAATATCATCTCCATAATGGATTACGCTACAAACTAGACAATATTTATGTTCCTAAAAGTGAAATATAGAAGCTTATTAGAGAGGCACACACCTCCAAAGTTGTATGGGATTTTGGTATTAGGAAGACAGTTTCTAACTTACATTAAATGTATTTGTTCTAACCCATAATGCAAGAAGATGTAGCAAGGAATATTAGAGGATGCATAGCTTGTTGTACCAGAAATCCCAGTAATAGAAATCAAGGTCTATATCACTCCTTAGCTAAACCCACTCCACCTTGGGAAAGTATTTCCATGGATTTTGTGAGTGGGTTCACAGCCAATAGGAAGGTGCATAACTATTTATTTTTGGTAGTTGACATATTCAGCATGATGTGCATTCTTATACCTTGTAAAAAGGCCATCAAACTTAACAAGAAGAATTGCACATGTTCTTTGAGTAGGTATGGGTGCACTTTGGGATAGAAAAGAACATTATCTCAAATAGAAATACTAGATTTCTCAGTGCCTTGTGAAGTACACTTTGGAAGAATATGGACACAAATATGAAGAAATCTACAATGTTCCATCCATATATAGATGGATAGACATAAGTAGTCAACATGAATTTGGTGCACATTTTGAGGGGTTACAATCAGAAGAATTCTAATTCTTGAGATGAAAATATAATATATATGCATCACTCTTATAATAGATTTGTTCACACTTCCATTGGTAGGTCCCCTTTTGAAACTTGGTTTGGAAATATACCACCTTTGTTAGGATTATTTAATAATCTTCCCTTGTTCACCTTATTCATTTTGTCATTTTCCTAGTTTAGGATCATGTTATACACCCCCTAGTGTTATGCAGATGTTATATGTGGTCGAATAGCCACTTGGCGTTCCCTCATGCATGAGTTTAGTTCCTACGGATACCAATCCCTATATTTTAGGATCCCACTCAAAGTTTTGGGAATCCCACCTTTAGTTCACCCTCACCTTAGTGGAGCTAAGCTTCAATGGCCACTTTCAATTATCCAAGTATCCTAATGTGCCACTTTTTCATGGGGTTTTCATTATTTAAGGATAAAGATGTCCATGCACATCTACCAGCTCAGTTAACTGATTGTTAATTGATTTAATTATCTGGAGTTGCACTAGAGAAGTCTACAGTGGTGATATTTCATATGTTAAAATAATGTAAATTCAGAAGTTATTCTATTTGTATAATTTTGATTCCTCCATTCAAAGATGTCCTTGATGTAATCGGCCATGTAAAAGCCATGAGGTAAAATATCTATTGTAAGTCAGGGAAATAGTACCCACAAAATTATTTTATAAATATTATTTTGATTCCTTCTAGGTAGGTCATCCCTAATTAGAGAACCTGGCCGAACTATGTTATACCAAAATCCTGTCACCATCATGTGATAAGACATTTGACATACCTACTTGCCTTAAATCCCAGCTTCTAGAGTTGAAACTAAATGGTTTTTTAGCAATCTGTCATACAAATTCCCAGCACCGTGCATGCCCCTTTATCTAAGAGTGGTACCCCTATTCTCACCGCCTTTCATCGGTTGTCCACAAGCGGTGCCACCACCCATTGCCCTTAGTCCATAGGCGGTTATTACCAGAACCGCTCTATCATAGAAGGAGAAGCGCGATACCCTGGGTAAAAAGGGAAAAAGAGAAGTTTCTCGAGGCTTCTAGATGATAGGCCTCGTGTACTGCCTTATCCCTACTACTGTGGGTTGGTTGAGCTTGAGATACCTCATCCTAGGATCTTAGAGGCCACCTCACCCACTAATTTCTCAACCATCTCTATCCATTAAAGCCCTATAAATATGAGCTCATAGCCATGGTTGAAGAGAGAACATTGAAGGTATTTCTATGTTGTTGGATTGATTCTTGGCCCAAGATCATTTGGAGAGAACATAGAAAGCTATATTCAGAGCTTTTGGAGATGAAGAGATGGTTTCATGGAGATGCATGTCAACACTAAGGCTTGGTTGTAAACTTATTCATATTTCTAATGCAAGTTGATTTCTGTCCCACATATGATGTTGTTGTTGTGATTTAGCATATATATGTTGCTAGATTCCTTAGTCACTAGCATAGATTAGTAGATCATATTCTGGTTGCTTTGATTTGTTTTGTGTTGATATTTTTTGCAGGTACACAGGTGAACTGTCAAAGCCTTGTATTCCAGATATCTACAATGTCTAGGGAGAGTCTTCAGCCTCTATCCTCTATTTGTTCTGGATATGAACCATTCAGACTAGTGGAACACCTTGCTATCCGCAGGAGGTGAAATATTCCAGCTAACAACTCTGGCAACTCTGCTAGGGAGTAGTGTATTAGTTTTTCTGATATTCCTCAGTTTGCAACTCTTGTCCGAATCCAGGATCCGTTTTCTTCAACTCTTCTGAGTTAGATCTACTTTCTGATTTGTATTATTTGGGTTTGGAATTTCCAGATCTATTCAGATCTGAGTCATTTCGGTCTTTTATGCTCTATTACCACATTCAATTCGACAATATTTGCCTTGATCTAGTCTT
The DNA here is from genome assembly GCA_001517045.1 of Pseudotsuga menziesii. Taxonomy (NCBI): domain Eukaryota; kingdom Viridiplantae; phylum Streptophyta; class Pinopsida; order Pinales; family Pinaceae; genus Pseudotsuga; species Pseudotsuga menziesii. Next base: position 76,087 of record LPNX010823612.1, on the reverse strand, counting down.
TTCTGATCTGATCCATTGTTCTCTTTTTTGTTTTGGCCATCTACAGGGAACCATGTCCATGCTTTGTAATAGGAGAAGTGCCAACGCCTGAACATAGAGAGCAGTAAGCTTTTCCACCTCCTGTATCTGGTTTGCAAGGAGTGGTGTTGTCTTGGAAATTCTCTGTCAACACCTATGAAGCACGGTGTCAGGTAAGCATTAGTCCAAAACTCTTTTTCCTCATTTTCCTTTGTAAAAATTTGGAATTTTGATTGCTTTCAGTTTTGTTATCAGGCTTGTGTTACTGAATCTAGTGTGTGTGGCTTGCTACTTTGATGGTTTAAGATTGGTTTGAGTGGAATTTCAAAAGTTTATTTATTCTTTTTTATTGTTCATCCGCTTCTTGCTTGTTGGTTGTGCTTAAAGAAGGATTTCTTGTTTTCTGAAAGTTAGGGTACTCATTGAAGTCTCTTTTCATTGCATATACTGAAAGAAAAACATTATCATTGAATATACTGAAAGAAGAACACTAGATTAGCTTCTAGATTTCATTTCTTGCTTGCATAGTAAACTTCTTTTTCTTTCCTTCAAAAAAGAAAAGTTTTGCTTGAAATTAGGACATCATATTTGAGCGTTGGATTTGGGTTTTCTGATTATCTTTACAAGCTTTTAGGACCTTTATGATCTTTTGTCTCTCATACATATCGGACTATCTTGATCAAAATAAAAAAAAAATGGTAGTTTTAAGCTAGATTTGCTTATGTTTTTGAGAAATTTTAGAAGTTAGAGTGCATTGGAATATATAGGTGTGCTTGGTGTTGTTCTTTTAGGAAAAGAGATTCTCACCCTCCTCATTTTCTTTCGAAAATAAGAATTTGGTTTGTAAAAGCATTTGCTTGTCTTTGATTTGATGTTCATGACTGTTGATTGGAATGATTTTTGGTTTTGAAACAAAAAGAAAAACACTCTCTTCCCTCTCGTAAGTAGGCATACTGAATGGTAAAGTTAACATTTGCACAAGCATATTGCATGGTTTTACTTTTCTGTCAAAACATCATGCTTTCACCTAACCGTACAAGTTAAAATTAATGGTAGATGTAGGTTAAAATTTACGTAGTAACTTGAGTGATAGGTTAGAGACATGTTTGGGTGTTGTAAAATGTAGGAGCTATCATTATTTGTCAGCATTACATTCCAGGACTCGCGCGGTTCTTCCACATACCGTCGGTATATCGAACAGCCTTTTACGTACCCTTGAGGTATATAGAAAGGTACTTCACGTACTCGATTGTATATCGGAAGGCCCCTTGTGTACAATTATGCATTAGACAGCACTACTGTTGATTCGATCTCCCACGTACCTTGAGTATATCGGGAGACCCCACTAGGGTACCTTATCTATCTGAGAAAATCCCTTTGGCCGTCTTGTTTGGAGCCATACACCGAAAACAACATTTGGGGAGATTACTACACACATACCCTCGAGGTATATCGCGACTTGAACCTGCTTGACAATCCTAGTGAGAGACCTGACTTTTGAACTCCTCCTGTCATTTTAAGTCTGCTTGTTTTGACCTATAGTTTGAGTATGGAAGTCTTTTGGTGTGTTTTTTCTAGATTTTCAGACCCTAGCCTTAGATATGAGATGTACAAACTGGCTGAGTTAAGAGAGTCCAAGAGAGTATGGGGCTTGCCACCTGATTTTATTCCTATTTCAGGAGAAAATCCAATGGAATCTATCGACCAAGGAGCTGCTACCACCTCCCAAGTGGGAGATAATGTGGTTGTGGAAAGTGGAGTACCATATTATTCACACTCACCTTCCTTGGTCCAATATCCTTCCCGGGAAGATTCATCGTTCCATCCTCCCTTGGAAGGTCATATTGATGATACCCATCTGTACTTTGGTACTAATGCTCCTTTTTGGGAGACACCTATCGGACAGGACATTGCCTCATTTGGCACTCATGTAAGCTCTCTCGAGAGTGAAGAAGAACGCAGGCAATACCGTGCTGCTATTCTCCATGCACAGGAGGTAGAAAAGCAAATTGATAACCTATTAGGCTCTACATCAGTACGTTCCACATCCCTTCCTATGGTATATCATTCACTAGCCGATTCTATGAGACCCATTTAACTGATTATAAATCGTCCATTAACAACCCACAGCCTAGGTCAAATTTCCACCCCTCTCACCTCTTATGTTATGTCTGTTCCAAATCCTCCCAGGTCTTTTACATCTGGGGCCCAACCTTCAATTCTTGTTTCTTCAGTACCTTTGAATGTCGGGGGGAAACCCCTAGAACGACCTATGTTATCTGATAACGGAGTTGTACCTAGTCAAGGGTAGACCTCTAACATAGAAACATCTACATTTTTTGTCCCTCCCACCCACACTAATGTGGTAAATCCCCCATCTAGTTCAGGTCAACCCTTGGGGGCACAACCTGTTATCATTCAGTCCTCTAGTGGTTATGGTTATCAAATACCTGTAGGTAATCATCCATCTAATCCTACAGGAATGCCTTATACTGGAATTCCATACCCTAGCAGCACTTTTACGCCATGGGGAAAACCCAACTGGTCTTACATGCCAGCTATGGGAGGGATACCTATACATACTGTGGGAGGTGCGGGATGACCACCTTATGGAGGTCCTCCCCCTGGGGAACCTAATGGTCCTGAAGGATCTGGAAATTTTCCTCCTCATGGTCCTAGAGGTCTTAGTGGTCCTGGAGGACCTGGTGGCTTTCCTCCTTATGGATCTGGAGGGTCTAGTGGCCCTCCACCTAGTGGTTCCAGTGGCTCTGTAGGTTTACCACCTCCTGGAGGCTCCGAAGGGTCTGGTGGTCCGCCTTCTTGTGAGCCTGGTGGTCCTGGTGGTCCCGGTGGTCCTGGTGGTCCTAGTGGCTCTAGAAATCCTCCTCCTAGAGGCCCTAGTGATCCTAGCGGTCCTAATTCCAAAAATCAACCCCCCATGGACGAATCCTCTGGTGGTTCTTCCTCACAGTGACCTGTTTATCAGTCTACCTATGGCCCTATTGGTAATTATATGCCATATCAATATTACCAGTATGTGAAACCAAATAGACAATTACCTTTCTTAGAAACTTTGGACTTTCCTAATTTGTCCAAGTTCATTAATGATCCCATTCGACACAATCGCTCATGGCCTCCCATTCTGGTAAAGTTACCATCGGATATTCTGAAATTTGATGGGAAGCAGGGTGAAGATCCACGGAACCATGTTATGACTTTTCATTTGTGGTGTTCCTTGAACTCCCTCATGGATGATTCCGTTTGGAAACTCAACCTCAATCTAAACATATTAAATTTCCTTAGTTGAGGGCAAAAATAACTTTGTAGTTAGGTTAGCAATTTTGGGATAGGTATCCAAACAACTCCCCCTAGTCACTATACATTAGAGACATAGTGGTTGACTCTTTAGGGAACCAAAATCCTCTATTATTGGTCACGTTCATAACCATTCTTCTAACAATTCCATCCTTTCATGGCGATACATGCCAAGACCAAAAACACAGGAATGATTGTGTCACCTTTCATTTTCAAATCATGAATATCATATCGATCATTGATTTTAGTTGAAGGTGGAGGAAACTTCTTGTACATGTCTAAAAACAAGGTAACCTAATGATCATTCTATTAGGTATCATACCTAAAGGTGTCTCTCGCAGGTGGGAGGGCACCTGGGGAAGATAGTTTCCCTAGTGACTTTCTCTATAACTGCCCCTTTCGACCCTCACTCATTTTCTTGGTAGGATTGATGCCCCTATATGAGTTCATTATTTGTAATTCCATTGTTTATATTTCTCATTTTTTGGGTAGTGGACTTAGGAACCCATTGTTCAAAAAAAAATGAGGAAGATTTCTTTCCATTTTACTTTGTTTTTATATTTCTCCTTGTAGGGATAGTGTGTCTTTTTTTATAGGGTGTTCTTTTCATTTTTCACACTTTCATTATTAGATCACTTTATGCACCCATGTTGTACTTGCTATTTGATTTAGCACCATTTCTAGAGTTGATATTATTAATTGGAGCATTTATTACAATGAACTTAATTTAGAGCTTCATTGTTGTATTTTTAGTCTTCAACCCCGTCATCATAGCTCCCACGAGGTACTCTCATGGAATTTGAGTCCATTCCCATCTATATGAGTTCTTAAGTTGCACCATCGGTCCATCTTGGTGCATACCAGCTCGAAAACCTGCAACCCCTTTTGATTCCTCATCAAATTCATTAAACTTAAGCTCCTCACATCCCACATCATGGTCATCTTCCTATCCCTCTAGTCCAGTCGATAACATGGTTGGAAACATTCATGTTTTTTGTGGAGGAAATTTCATGTAGTATCCATCGGTGGTGCCAATTCCAACACCAATGTTGGCTCCTCTACCTCCCTTTCTACTACTATACTCCCTTTCATGGCTATTCTGAATCTTCATGTCCTAGTGAGGTTAACCAATGATCACATTCAACATGATCCCTTATGCCTTCAAATCCCTACCAAAATCCATTCGGACATCCCTAAGCTTGAGGGGATGATAGGAGATGATATCCAAGACAATATTATGCCATTTCATATTTGGTGCTACTCTAATAGCATCATTGATGATTCCATTTATTACATATGTTCCATAGGACCTTAACTGGAGTGTCCACAAAGTGATATATTGAATAGCCCCATGGGGTGCATCCCAACTTTGTATCCCTAGCTTCCACTTTCTTGACATTCTTCTAGTTACCTATCCATTATGATGAGGAACTCAAGATCCTGTTTTCATGTCGTAAAACCTCATCCACCCATATCATGGAACATATTCATAATGGAACCAACGTAGTATTCTTTGTAACATCAAGATCAATGATCGTATCTTCTTAGATTGGTTTCTAAAATCCCTTATCCCCCACATAAAAAATACATGGCCTCAAAATGAGTGCAAAATAAAGAGAAGGAAATCCTCAAAGCTCAATATTATGAACTTATTTATGCTCAATCTTGTTACCTCTACACAATCATTCATGATGCTCCACAAAGTGGCTCGACACAAGAAATATACTTTGAAAGGATCCCATTTTGTATATTGCGTGATTATTTCCATAGCATCATATCCAATCCTATACACTCCCCCTTAGAGTGGTTACTCATACGGTATGTTAAATTTACAACATCATGAATCATTCTCCAAGTAAATATTATGCGCCAAGATTGATCCTTGTGTGTCAAGATACTGCCTCACGAAACCTGATTTGGACTCAGGAAACTTGGAGTAGAATATTGAGTTGGACTCAAGAATGACTAAGCCTTATGTGTAAAGGTTAAGCCTCATGTGTTGAGGAAAGTTATTTTTATGCTTAAGTGATGGTGTTGTATATTCTTCTTTTTTAATAAGGTCTTGTGTGTCAAGACAAATCCTCATGTGTCAAGGTAATGATTTGCAAGTCGAAGCATGAATGGTGTGTGACATACTACTAACCACGGTGTTAGAGATGGATAAGTTATTAAGTCTCCTCTAGAGACCAGCCACCTCTAGAGTGAATTACTTTAGAATATGACCACTTGGAACAATAGTAGAACGAAATGATCACATCATTGGAAAAATATCCTTAGTATATTTGATATGATATAGAAACTAAATATGGCACAAGTGGACCATGCAGATAAGAGAGAACTCAATTGTTCACTTCAATGATACTTCAGTTGGATAAGAGAGAAATCGAATTATTCACTTCAATGATACTTCAGTTATATAATAAATAACTTAAATTGTTCACTTTAGTGATGTTAACAAGAAATCATTTAGTCAAATAAGAGAGAACTCAAATTTGTCACTTCAATGACGTTAACAAGAAATATTTCAATTAAAAGAGTTAACTGAGTGTTGAAGTAGAAGGTCTAATTAACTAAGTGTTTGCATGATGAAAATTGAGTTATCAAATTAACTAATTTGTATAGAATCCAATTTAATGGCATGTGTAAATTTATTCCAATCTTAGAACAATTGAACTCACAAAATTGCTTGAAAATATGCAAGAAACACTCAAGAAGGAGACTGAGAATGTGATAATACACAAAATATTGATGATATTAATTTATACCAGCCATAATTAAATATATGGAGTATTCTCATACAATATATACTCCAAGGATTCTAAAGCATTAGGTTGATATTCGAATCAGTACAAACTCAGGCTTACTAAACTAGTCAAAATCCCCCATAGGTGCATAAAGCACTTTCCAAATCAGTCAAGATGCTCACAAATTAGCTGAATGAGTATGTAAAAATCATAAGTGATGGAAATTTGAATTTATCATGCTTTTATATGAGGAAAATAATGGAGGTGAGTTGGTGCTAAAAAAACAAGGCAGCCTACCTTAAAACTAGCTTTAGCTTTTGCCTTAAAACTAGCTTTAGCTTTTTCCTTAAAACTGCAGAAAAAGATGGAAACTCTGGATAAGGAATTAATGCATAGTTTCTATTCTAGGTAGTCTATGGGTTGACATAATCTTATCCATGATCTTTCTAACTCACTCCATGAGGCATTTTTGACAAGTTTGACCTCAAAAATGGAATTGGTGGCAAACTAGCTAGTGTAGGACCCAGGAATTAATCAAAAAGATTAATTATTTTATACTAAGTCTTGGGATGGGTTTTGATTATTAAAACACCCCCTATTAATCATGAATTTAAGTACAATATCATAAAAATATCAGAGATATAGGTCCTAGCAACAATGCTTAGTTACCCTTTACATACTACTTGTCCATACAAAACAAGGAAAGAGGAGAAACCACAAGTGGGAAAATCATCCCTCAAACATGGACATGAACAAAACTATGTGAAATATGGTCTTCAATATGTCTTCTCTATATTATCATCTATCCCAAGTATTGACTTGATATTTTTTAAGGTCCTCTTTATAAATACTTTGGTGAAGATGTTTGCAACTTGCTCAAATGATGCGCAATATTGCAAATGAATGACCCCATCGTGCACAATCCTATGATGTAGTGCATATGGATCTCAATGTGTTTGGTCCATTGCCTTAGTATTGGATCATTTTATATTTGAATGGTACTCTATTTTTCACAATATATGACTATAGAAGTATTTGATTCAATCCCAAACTCTCCAAGTATTCCCTGCAACCACAAACATTGAGTAGTTGCATTCACAGCTCCTCTATACTCTGCCTCTGTAGATGAACGTGAAATTGCACTTTGTTTCTTAATTGACCAGCTGATTTTTCCATATACAAGAATAAACGCATATTCCTAATCTAAATTCCTATCATTGTTATCACCTTCCCAATCAGAGTCAATAAAACCAACTAATTCTAGGCTAGATTGTGCAACATAGTGAATCCCATGAGTTTTTGTTCCTTGTACAAAGTTTAGGATTCTTTTTGATACCCTACAATGGATATCATGAGTCTGATCCATGTATCTGGGAGCCACACTCACTACATAATATATATCATTTCGAGTATGAGTCAAATAAATAATACAACCAACTAGTTTCCTATACATGGTGTTATTTTCCAATGGAGTTGATTGCACTTCTTCAAGCTTAACTCCTGAAAGGAAAGGAGTATTTCTTGGCTTGAAATACTTCATTATAAACTTCTTCAGTAGATCTGAAACATACTTGGACTGATGTACCTTGATTCCAATATCTTATTGAGAAATATCAAGCCCCAAAAATTGGCTTAACAATCCCAAATCAGTCATAGAGAAGGCATGATTCATTGCATCCTTCAAGGAGGAAATTTATTTCTTGGAAATTCATATGATTAGAAGGTCATCCACATACAATACAATAATGATTAAAGAACCATGAATCAGCTTCAAATAAACATTTGGATAAGAATTGCATCTACAATAGTTCAGTGATAGAAAACATCCATTAATCGTGGCATACCAAGCTCTGGGAGCTTGTTTTAGATCATACAATCATTTCTTCAACCTACACACAAGAGATGGATTAGTCACAAAAACTTGTGGTTGTTTCATATATATTTATTCTTTCATATCATCATTTAGGAAAACACTCTTTACATCCATGTGATGTACTTCCCACTACTTGGAAGTTGCAATGGCCAAAACTAGTCTTATGGAGTCCATCTTTGAAACTAGTGCAAAGGTTTTGTTGTAGTAAATGACTTGGAATTGGGAGACTCCCTTGGCCACTAAAATTTCCTTGTATTTCATAGTATAACCATCAACAGAAAATTTAGTTTTGAAAACCCACTTACACTTGACTAGCTTTCTCCCTAGGGGGAGAATGACTAAATCCCATGTGTCATTCTTTAGGAGCGAATGAAATTCCTCCTTCATGTGTGTTTGCAATATTTGTTCTTCACATGAATATTCATATGTATTTGTATCAAATTCAATCATTAGAAAACACTTATCATAAAAGAAAAAAAAGGGTCCTTGACAAAAAGAGCACTCTCAAATTGAGATATAGTCCTCCTAGAATCTCTAGGATTCTTAGTTAGTTCCCCAGCTGCTTGGATGGTATTTTCTTCCCACTTTGGAATTGTGGGGATATTTGGATCTGCAATTAAATCATCATTATCAGACATATCAGAATCATAAATTTCATTAGTTCCTTCACTTACAACCAAAGGTGGAGGAGATAAGGAGGACTCTCCAAGTTCTGTTTCTACCATAGGTTCTTCTTCGAACTGAACACTCCTTTCAATGAAGGAATTTTTAGTGCTCATGTTTATCAACCTGTACCCTTTGAAATATTCAGAATACCCAAAAGAATAGGCACTATTGGCTTTGTGGTTCCAAAGCCCTCCTTTTGTCTAATGGAATTCTATCCCATGCTCTTGAGCCAAAAATCCTGAAATAAGACACATATGGTTTGTGCCCACTCCAAGATTTGAAAGGATTAAATCCATCAAGATGCTTATGAGGCACCCTATTCTGGATGTAGGATGCACATTTTATAGGTTTATCCCAAAAATTTGGTGGAAAAGTCTTAGACTCCAACATACAAGTAGCCTTGAGGTTTCTATTCTTCCACTCAACTACACATTTCTGTTGAGGTATGTAGGGAATAGAGTGATGCATCTAGATACCTGCATCTTCATAATGATTAATGAACTCATACTTTACATATTCACCACCATTATCAAATATAAGGATATTGAGTCTCCTCCTAGACTAGTTCTCAACCAAGGCGTTAAAAACCTTGAAGTGGTCAAAAAATTCATACTTGAGTTTAAGGAAGTAAACCCAATAGTACCTGGAAAAGTAATCTATGAAGGTAATGACATGCTTAGTTTGACTCATGGACATATGAGGGAAGGGAATAGAAATGTCACTATGGATGAGATCAAGAGGTGTTGAGGTCCGCATATGACTAGCTCTCTCATACTTATGCTCTGGATGTTTTCCTAGAATGCAACCCTGATAGACTCCTTTGGAAAAAATTATCTTGAGAATCCCTGAAACCATATCTTCTTCACACAAATCTGAAAGGTATTTATATTTTATATGACCAAACCTCTCATGCCAAAGTTTGCTTGCTTCATTGGAATGGGTGAGGAGACCAGAAGGGTTATAGAAAGGAATGAAGTGCGAGAACCTGTAGACTTTAGAACTATGATCCACAAGACCTTTATAAATGACTCTACCATTCACAATATCAGAGATTTCAACTTCATTGGAAGAGAAAACAACCTTCTTAGGAGACCCAGTGTGGGTCATCTGGTATATTGACAAGAGATTAGCAGCAAGACCTAGGACATACAAAACATTATTGAAGGAAATATGGTCAAAATAAATGCTACCTTTACTCTTACTTTCAGTTTCTAAGTTATCTCCCTAAAAAATATTAGAACCCTTCGAATCATCAAGAGATGAGAAGGATTCCTTTTTTGAAACCATGTTCCTAGAAGCTCTAGAATCAATGATAAAGGAAGGATATCTTGCAGTGCTTGCAACCAGGGCATGTACTATCTCTTGGTCTTCGAAACTGGATCCCCCTTCTTGCTTGCACCACTAGGGAGGGAGATGTTTTTCTTCTCCAATATTTGAGTCAGAATATCTATCTACTTCTTCATGTAAGAGCTCTCAGGATGAAATCCCTTACCACAATATGCGCACTTGCTACCTTCACCTTTACTTGTGCTATTCTGAAAGTTCTTCTTCTTGGAGTTTGAGGACTCCTCTTGATACTTGGTCTTGTTTCCTTTTTTATCCAGAGGCTTCTTAGCCTTCTTCTTATCTTTGGAATTAACCTTGGAATCTCCAGCAACCAGAGCTTGGCATTTGGAAGGTTTGATGGTTCCCATCAAGACCAATTTGTATTGCTCCTGAGACAAGGATTCCATGAAATATGACAATGAAGGCATCTTCCAATTTCGATATTTAAACTTGGAGGCATGCAAGGTCAAAACAAATATCAAGTAATCAGGGCCAAGATTCTAAATGATGGCTAATATTAGGTGTTCATCTTATTTGTCAATGCCACATTGTTTTAGCTACAAAAAAAGTGATTTGAATTTTGAGAAGTAGACTTGCAAGGATTCAAAGCTGCTTGGACTTAGTTCTATTAGCTAATTCTCTAGTTGGTAACTTATCATATTATATGTATTCCCAATCAAATCTTGAATTTTCTCCCATACTTCATTCGGTATTGTAAGAACATCAAGATGAAATTGAAGGTCTCTAGAAATGCTGAGACATAAGAGACCATACGCCTCATCTCCCCTATTATGCCATTTGATCTTATTTTCTACTACATTAGGATCAGCTTCAGTTTCCATGGTCACTCTGAAGAGGCCTTTACTCCTCATCATAATCTCCATCCTTGTCTTCCATTCAAAGTAGTTGAATGGAGTCAAGATGATTGGTTGAGATTGATCAATTCCTAAGCAATTACGCCCTTGACCAAATAGTATGTGCTCCCATTGAGTGATGTCGACCCTACAAAAGAAAATTGAAGAGGAGAATGATTGAGCTACTAAGGCTCGGATACCATGTGGAAATTTATTCCAAGATTAGAACAATTGAACTCACAAAATTGCTTGAAAATATGCAAGAAACACTCAAGAAGGAGACTGAGAATGTGATAATCCACAAACTGTTGATGGCATTAATTTACACCAGCCATAATTAAATAGATGCAGGATGCTCATACAATAAATACTCCAAGGTTTCAGAAGCATTATATTTCTATTTGAATTAGTACAAAAACAGGCTTACTAAACTAGTCAAAATCCCCCATAGGTGCATAAAGCACTTTCCAAATCAGTCAAGATGCTCACGAATTTGCTGAATCAATATGTATAGATCATAAGTGATAGAAAGTATAATTTAGCATGCTTTTAGATGAGGAAAAGAAGGGAGGCGAGTTGGTGCAAAAAAAACAAGGAAGTCTACCTTAAAACTAGCTTTAGCTTTTGCCTTAAAACTGCAGAAAAAGATGGAAACTCTGGATAAGACAGTAATGCATATTTTCTATTATGGGAAGTCTTTGGTTTGGAAAAATATTATCCATGATATTTCTAACTCACTCCATGAGGCAGTTTTGTAAATTTTGACCTCAAAAATGGAATTGGGTGCAAACTAGCTAGTGTAGGACCTAGGAATTAATCAAAAGGATTAATTATTTTATCCTAAGTCTTGGGATGGGTTTTGATTATTCCAATAGGGAGAGTTCATCCTGAAGTAGAATATCTAATTAACTAAGTGTTTTCATGACGACACTTGAGTTAGAAACCTAACTAAGTGATCTAGTATTCAGATGGAAGGTGAGTTCATCCTGAAGTTAGAAGAAAAAGATAGAAGTCAAGAATGAGAGGTATTGCATGCTTGTTCCACAGGATTTGATGAGATCAAGGCAAAGAGTGAATTCTCTATTGAAGGAAATTGTGCATGTGACTAAAACTACAAATTGGTTTTGTGTTGGATATACTAGAGGGTTCTTATCGTATTCTATCTTCTCTCTTTCTCTGATATTGCATCATGGGTGCTTGGTATTTCTCTCTAATATTGCACCAAGGGTTCTTGATGTAATATGATCATTGTAAATACATTCTCTAATATCTATCATTATACTAAGGAATATTTGTTTTGGTTTTCTCCCTAATGTTTTAGAGGGTTTCCCCAAGGTAAATTTTGTGTCTCATGTGAACGTTTATGTGTCTCATTATTCATTGATTTCAAGTACTATTGTAATTCATCAATAAATATTAAAATCAACATGGTATCAAAGTGTAGGAAATGAAAGAGATGAGTTTTTCAATCAATATTGATCCTACGTTGATCTTGAGTGGTATAATTTGAGCACAGTACTTAAAGAATAATGGCTTCAATCTCGGTAAGACCAGAAGATGGACTTGAAGGAACTTCAAACTTCAATACTTGGAAGGTCAAGATCCTGAATATCCTAGAAGAGCATGATGTGGATTGATATGTATCCAATGTTGTTGAAGATCCTACTGCTAATGTTGGGTGCATTGCTTTCAAGAAGAATCAATCCAAATCAAAGAGGATCATTTATAATTCTGTGAAAGACAATTTGATGCCAGTTATTACTCCATTGAAAACTACAAAGGAGTGCTCCAACACTTTGACGAATATTTATGAGAAGGATCCTATTTAGAAGATATCCTTGAAGAAAAAACTTCGTAATTTTAATATGGAGAAGGAAGAATATGTGGCTTCCTTCTTCACAAAGATATCTCAAGTAAGAGATCAACTCTTTAGCATTGGAATAGTTGTTGATGATGATGATGTCATACAAACTGTTGTCAATGGTCTTCCATATTCATGGGAGACATTCTTGGTTGTTGTAAATGGTCAAGAAGTGAAACCAAAATTTGAAATAATGTGGCATGATTTCCTACAATAAGAAGGGTGAAATCAAAGAAAAAATGGTTCCTCCAAAGAAGAGAACCTTGCTCTTACAGCAAGGATGAATAGAGGAAAGAAATCATTTTCTTGGAAGAAGTTTCATCACCAAAAGGAAAAATAATAATATAGGAACTTTGATAAGTCTAAATTCAAATGCTTCAATTGTAATAAGAAGGTCACTTTGCAAGATACTTTCGTGCAAATCAAAGAGGAAAGTTCAAGTGTAGGTTTCATGCTGCTACTGCTATAGAAGATGAACCTACAAAAAAAAAATTATTCCAATGATCAAGAGACAAGGAAGGAGTATTATCTTGTCTCAGCTTTATCTAAATCCATTACCACTAGTGTTGAGACATAGCTAGTGGATAGTGGTGCATCCAAACACATGCCTGGATATAGGAGCATTGTCATAAATCTGAAGGAAAATAAGTTCTTCTATAAGGTGGATCTTGGAGATAATACCACCTATTCAATCCAAGGAGTTAGATCCACTTCTTTTTGGTTGAAATTGGGAGATGTACTCCATGTTGATGAAATTTTGTATGTTCCTATTCTAAACAAAAACCTCATGTCTGTTTCAGTTCTAGAATATAAAGGTTTCTAGGTAATCTTTATGGACAATCAAGTGATCTGATGGCCTAAGAATGTAGACTTGAATTATGTATCTGCAATTGCAGTTAGAGAGGAAGGTCTCTACAAAATTCTTGGAAAGTTCATTAAAGTCATGATCCATGACATAGTCAGTCCTTATGAACTGTGGCATCGAAGTCTTGGTCATCTTCATTTCAAAGTGCTACCTAGATTGCATAAGATGGTAAAAGGAATTTCTATGTTTCAATCTAAGCATAATAGTATTTGTACAGGTTGTGATCTCTATAAGAACACCAACAAGAGCTTTCCAAGAAGTACCACCAAATCAAATGGATCTTGGACTTGATATGCTCATATCTATGTGGTCCTATGTCAACACCATCCTTGAGTGGTTATTTGTATTATGTGCTTTGCATATATGACTTCTCTCGTGTGTATTGGATCTAATTTTTTATAGAAAAGAGTGAAACTTTCAACAAGTTTCAAGAGTTTCAAGCACTAGTTAAGAATCAAACTGGAAAACACATTCGTGATTTGATATATGATAATGGAGGAGAGTTCAAGTCTCATGAATTTAATTATTTCTATCTAGAGTCAATGATAAGAAGAAAGATTATTGTACCTTACAACCCTTGACAAAATGGGGTTGTTGAAAGAAATAATAGAACAATCTATGACGTTGCAAAAGATATGATGTTTTATCAGGATCTTCCCACATTTCTATGGGAATAAGCCTCCAACACTGCTATCTATATTCAAAACAGGATTCCTCATGTTATCCTGGGAGAAAAGACTCCTGAATAAGTTTACACTGGTGAAAAAATAGATGTTGGACACTTGAAGGTTTTCAGTTGTCCTATCTACATTCATGTATCGAAAGAGAATAGGACACATATGGAGCCATCCAAAAAGAAAGGCACATCTATCAGATATAGTGAATCCTCCCAAGCTTATAGAATATATGTTACAAGACAAAGGCACATTGAAGTCAGTAGATATGTAACATTTTACAAAGAGTATGCCTTCAAGCACTCTAAATAACTTCAATATGATTCATATATGGAGAAGCATGAGACTCCCATGATAAAGGATCCAATTTTTTGTTCTCCTCATTCATATGTTAAGAGGGAGAATCCATAAGAGTCCTTAGATCTACTTGATCCTGAACATCTAATAGAACTAGTAGATCTTGATGAATCTCCTACTAAGAGGATATATGTCTGGTGTTGATACATTCTACAAGAGGTATAAAAACATGGAGCACCATCAAGCAAATCCAGAGAGCGAAGGATAACTAAAAGATATTCAATATATGTAGCACACATGAGTCACATCAGTGATTCAGAACCCACCACCTAGGAGAAAGCTGTTAAGCAGCAGATATGATAAGGTCCCATGGTAAAAGAATATAAGTCCATCGTGAAAAATGGTGTGGGAAGTGGTTCCTAAACCAGAAGGGAAGTTTGTAGTCACTTCCAATTTCCTTTATAAAATCAAACATGAAACTAATGGTGATATTGAAAAATATAAAGTAATATTTCTGGCTCATGGTTTCTCAAAGAAAAAAGGAATATATTTTGATGAGACATTCACTCGAGTGGCTAGGTACACCATTATTTGATTCGTGATTTCCCTTGCCTCAATTTTGGGGTGGAAGATTCACTAGATGGATGTGAATATTTCCTTTATCAATGGTGAAGTTGAGGAAGAAGTATACATACAACAACCTAAGGGGTTGTAGTTCGTGGGAAGGAGTCCCATGTATGAAAACTTAAGAAATCCTTATATGGGATTAAGTAGGCCCTAAGGGCTTGGTATTTAACGATTGAAAACTATCTTCAGAGCTTGCGATTCTACAAAATTGAAGCTAACCTCGACATTTACTTCAAGGTTATGAAGAACCAAACTCTAATCATCGTTCTCTATGTTGATGACTTGTTCATTACTGGAGAGGAACAACATATAGCTCAATGCAAGAGGGAGCTCACTTCTAAATCCAAAATAAAAGACTGGGGTCTTATCCACTATTTTATTGGTCTAAAAGTTTGGAAAAGGAAATATAGCATCTCTCTATCACAAGGAAAGTACACAGTTGATGTGTTGCATAGATTTGGTATGATGGATTCAAAAGTTCATGTCTACACCAATGGTTTTTAATCTGATTAAATTACATGATTCAGATTCTAGATCGGATCTAGTAGATCCTACCACGTATAGACATCTCATTGGTTCCTTGTTGTAGTTGATATACTAGACCATACATGTGTTATGTTGTGAGAATCGTGAGTCAATTCATGTCTGATCCAAGACATAGACATTGGGTTGTTGCCAAACATGTGCTTACATACCTATGAGGTACTATTGCTTATGAACTCGAATATGCTTCTAGTGGTGGTGTAACACCCCGGTTTTGACCCCATTGCATTAAATGTGCATGATGTAAATATTGTAAATGGTCATGGTGTGGAGCTAAAGGCCAAGGCCCCACCATTGATTGGTTATGCTATGTTTCGGGTTGAAATTTTCATCGATGGTATATCGGGGCATGCGGCATATATATTAAGTTGTCATCATGTAAATATGCATCTTTAATTAAAATAACCCGACCAGCTATGATCGCGGCAACTAAATTGAGAAGGGGCATGATTTTCACAAGGATAAGGGTGGGGAAATTGTCAAACCTTGGCCAATGAGGGAAAAACCCATGTGTCACCACCTTGTCTTACCCAACCACCTCCATTAAGAATTGTTGCTGGTGGTTGAGGCAGTTATTGTTTTTGGGAGTGGGGTGGCAGGACTGTCAGTCCTTGCCTACATGCACACTCCACCCGCTGTTGACTTCACGGTTGCTTTTCACTCCACTGCGCATCCTCTCCACAGTCTGTTCACCTCTACACACAAGATTTACCTGGTTTTACTCCCATTGACATACTATTCTCTCCACGACCGTGCTGAGACATTCACGCACTTCCAATTTTGCGTCCTCTCTGTAGGCTATTCGTCCTCACGCAGGAGCAGAAGTTGCTCAAGCTCACGCATAGGATTTTCCTGGTTTTACCCACGTAGTTTTTCCTCTACGGATTTGTGGATGGTGTGGTTGTATCCTTTCCTCACGGACTGATTTGTGGGTCTGGCGTTGTTGTTTCAATCACGCACAGGCTGGGAGACTGTAATTTCTTCCTCAGTGTGGTCTAGGTATGTTTTCCCGGTGACTTCATTGCCCAAGGACGGGTTGTTGTTTTCCCCATGTTGTGAACCGCGCTCAATGATACATTTCAGGACTGTTAATTTCCCCATGCCATGAGCTGTGTTTGTTGTTACATTTTGGGGCTGCTGTAGATTGTTTGGAGTTTTTTTCCCCCTGTTAAGCTGCAACAGCTGATTGATTGCATACGTGCAATGGTTGGTCTTCGGACTGTGTAAGGAGTAGGGATGGGGGCTCGGTTTGCTTGATAAACCTGGTGGCTGGAAACCACACAGACAGATCTAGAGGGCTAGCTTTCTTCTCCACAACCCCTAAATAGCACTAGAAGGGAATGCAGGGCTTGAGGGACTGTGTAGTAGAGAAGGGACTGATTCCTTGTGTTGGGTGTGTGTGGGTTCCTTAGAAGTCAGGCTAGTTCTGGTGTAGGTGTTCCTAGCTCTGCAATGAGCTCACCAACTTAGCATTTAGCCTTTCCCAACTCCTTGATGGCCTGATAAACCCAACTGTGTTGGCTTGGCTGTGTTTTGTGTATCCTTGGCTATGTGTAAGCCTGCTTGTTCCCTTATTCCTTGGAGAATCATGCCCAGCTCGGGGGTGGTAGCGTTGCTGAGAGATTAAGGAGCACGCTGGCCTATGGTTGGGTGGAACGTTGCAGCGACGTAGCTAGTTGCGGAACAACTTCTTCATAAGATAAGTGATCTTGTCCATTTTTACTTCTGCAACCATATTTTTCTGTTAATGAATGTGATGAACATGTTGAATGAATGCTTGTTTGAATGTATGTTGATTCCGCTGTGTCTGATATATAATTGTAGTTGTGTATGATAAGCAATTGCATCTGTGCATGATAAATGTTCATGTGTGCATGTTCTAGTTCAAAGCATTTGTTTAAGCATCTGTTTCAGCAATTTTATGAATCCACATGTTCATGGGGGCTGGTAGCCCGGATGGTTAATGCCATGGTCGCATCCTCTTCGTCGGTTGAAGGCATGGGGACGTGACAGGTGGAGTGATGCTACTTGATTATGTCGACTCTCACTGAGGTGGTAGTATTGTGGATTGAAAGAGTGCATCCAGATATTATTTTCTCTTGGGATTGGTTATGATCTCTTGATCCAGTAGGAAGCAAGGATCCATAGACTAGAGTACTACAAAAGCAGAGTATATTGCAGCCAATACTTCCTGTTGAGAATTTTTGTGGCTTAGGAAGCTATTTTTGGGTTGTTCAATGAGAAGCTTGAGACTACGTTCATTCGCT
Source organism: Pseudotsuga menziesii (assembly GCA_001517045.1). Classification (NCBI taxonomy): domain Eukaryota; kingdom Viridiplantae; phylum Streptophyta; class Pinopsida; order Pinales; family Pinaceae; genus Pseudotsuga; species Pseudotsuga menziesii. Next base: position 58,157 of record LPNX010823612.1, on the reverse strand, counting down.
TTGACAATCAGAGCTGCATTAACCTATCTAAAAACCCTGTGTTTCATGACGAATCGAAACACATTGAGATGGAAAACAACTACATCAGATGCATGGTCCATATAGGTGATGTAATACTTCAGTGCATTGCCACTGATAATTAGATAGCATATATGTTTACTAAGCCTTTGTCCTTGACAAAGTATAGGTACTTCCAAGCCAAGCTTGGCATGGTAGAGAATGCCTCCCTTGCTGAGAGGGGTGTTAAATTTATGGCATCATGAGTCATTCTACAATTCAATCTTGTGTTCCAACATTGAGACTCGTGTGTCAAGGTAGTGCCTTAGGGAGCATGAGTTGGACTCGAGAAATTTGGATTAGAATATTGAGTTGGTCTCAAGAATGAAAAATCCTTATTTGTAAAGGTAAATCCTCGTGTGTTGAGGAAAGTGGTTTGTATGTCAAATTGATGGTGCTGTACAGTCTTGTTTGTCAATACTAAGTTCTTGTGTGTCAAGATAGATCCCCGTGTGTTAAGGTGGTGCCTCATGTGTTTAGGTAATGATTTACAAGTCAAATCATGAATGGTGTGTGACGTACTACTAACTATGGTATTAGAGATGGAGAAACTATTAAGTCTCCTTTCGAGAGTGGCCACCTCTAAAGTGAATTACTTAAATATGACCACTTGGAAGAATAGTAGAATGAGATGATCACATCATAGGAAAAATATCCTTAGTATATTTGATATGATAGATAAAGCAAATATGGCACAAGTGGACCATGCAGATAAGAGATAACTCGAATTGTTCACTTCAATGATACTTCAGTTAGATAAGAGAGAACTCAAATTCTTCACTTCAGTGGTGTTAATAATAAATACTTCAGTTAAATAAGAGAGAACTTGAATTGTTCACTTCAGTGATGTTAATAAGAAATATTTCAGTTAAAATATTTAAGTGTTGAAGTAGAATATATAATTAACTAAGTGTTTTCATGATGCCGCTTGAGTTAAACAAAAAGATGACACTTGAATTACAACACTTGAGTTATGGCACTTGAGTTAGCAACCTAACTAAGTGGTTTGGCATCCGGCTGAAGGGTGATTTTATTCTCAAGTAAAAGATCTAATTAACTAAGTGTTTGCATGATGACACTTGAGTTAAACTAAAATATGACATTCAAGTTACGACACTTGATTTAGAAACCTAATTAAGTGATCTACCATTCAGTTGGAAGGCGAGTTCATCCTAAAGTTAGAAGAAAAATATATAAGACAAGAATGAGAGGCATTCCACACTTGTTATGTAGGATTTGATGAGATCAATACAAAGAGTGAACTCTCTCTTGAAGGAAATTGTGCATGTGACCAAAACTACAAATTGGTTTTGTGTTGGATATACTACAAGGTTCTTCTCTAATCTATATTCTCTCTTGCTATGATATTGCACTAAGGGTTCTTGGTATTTCTATCTGATATTGCAACAGGAGTGCTTGATGTAATATTCTCATTGTAAAGACATTCTCTATTATCTATCATTATACTAAGGAATATTTGTTAGGGTTTTCTCCCTCGTGTTTTAAAGGGTTTCCCCAAGGTAAATTATGTGTCTCATGTGAATGTTTATGCTTTTGATTATTCATTGATTTCAAGTACTATTGTAATTCCGCAATTAAGATTAAAAAGAACACAATAATCCCCCAAGCGTTGAACCATCAACACTTTGATACCCCCCTGATCCCTCTCTTGCATCATTTCACACCGGAACGAACATCTCTTACTCATCTCCTCTTATGACCCCCCATGTTCAAATACCCTCATGTAGTGGTACTATATATGGCGGCTCTCCTACTAAATACATGGCTCCACCAACCATAAATCCTTATAAACATTACCCTAGCCCTCTATCCCCTCTAATGTAGCCATACCCTATGGCTCCCCATTCTCCTCATGGGAAAGTGTATTCTCAATAAAACATGCCTACCCAACCTACGCCCAATAACCAACAAACATAATTGAACAACTCTAAGAATAAGAATAAGGGGAAGAATAAGGGAAATAACCAACAATAGGAAGGTATATTTTGACCCCTCAACCCTCCTTCTAACACTGGAGGTAATCTAAACCCCGCAAACTAGAATCCCAATAAACCTCCCAAGCAAGGTAAGAACCCCATTTTACAGACTAACCAACTAACCATGTTTGTTCGAACATTGTACCCACCATTGACTCCATCTTGCTAAGACTCAACAATTATGGAATGAGGCCAACCAACATGAAGTGACTAATGCCACTCAAGGGAAACCTAACTCACCACCTCCTCATCCGACCCAATCACAAGTAATGTTCCTGTGAAACCCCTTCCCACTGCAAGGGATGGTCATAGCACAGCCTACAACGCCTTACCCATATCAATATTCGACTTATGGTCATCCCCGCAACCCTTCTGTGTAACACCTCCTTTTATTGTTTGTTGGCATTAACCTTCAGTTGTAGCATAATCAATACAGATCGGCTATTGACACCCCTAAAACCAATAAAAGATCAGACTCTCCACCAGTCGAATAACCTTTTCTTATACCTCATTCCTAAAAGTCCTAAGGTCTGTTTGTGCCATATACGCATAACCCTAATTCCTTAGTTGATCCCAATTATAACATTGTGGATGACTTGGCATAATCACCTACCGACATGTTTACGATAGAGGTTCTCAAGAACTACCCTATGTAGTGCAAAGATTAATTCGCCACTTTGGGTGTGATTGATCTTTATGATGTTCGCCTCATGACTTTTCATATTGATCAAGTGAAGCCTCGAATGCCCTAGTCGATTTATTTTCAGATTCCAATTTTCTTCAAGAACTTGGTTATTCACCACTCCATTATTGAATAAGGTGCCTCCACTTGTGTCAGGTCCACTCATGTTTGGAATAAATTAGGCTCCCTTGAGCTCGCGTGATCCCTTAAGACATTGTGCACGTACGATGGTCGTGTCGCTCAACTGTAAGGTACCCTATAGAACATCCCCATCCAGTTGATAGAGAAAATGGTCTTGATTGACATTGATGTTGTCAACCTAATTACATTATAATATCATCCTTGGCTGTATCTGCCATGTATAGTATGAAAGCAATCACTTCCATTTTGTTGACAATAATTATGTTCCCACGTGAAAGAAATATCTTCATGCTTGATCGACTCACTTATTATGAGCATAGATCCATCTTAAACACAGATCCATCAAGCGCCAAAAGAGATCCAATTTCTTAAAGTGCAATTTTTTTTAAATCTTAAATTGTTTATACATATCAAGAAATTTGATCCCTCTTAGTGCTTGATAAATTCGAGTTTAAGATGGATCTATGTTGGTTTTAATCTTTTATTTTATGATCTGACATGGATTTTTTTAATTACTTTTCATTTGGATTTATTTTTTCGTTTTATGAGTCAACATGAGTTTTTTAATTGATTTTTATTTTTGGTAATGTAATATAATGTGACAACATCTCCCCCATACTAGGTTATAGAGCACTAAGAGGATCCCAAGGGGTTTCCTTGTCTGGATCATGTTTTACCTACAGTTGATGGTAAATTTGGAAATCTCTCCATTCTTTCAACCTCGAGCATAGGTCTTGACATCTTCTAAGATGCCTTCCTTGTCAGGTCATTCTAGGCCCTACCTCCACCCCAACCAAAGGTGGAGATCTAAGTATTGTGCATTGTCACTTAAGAACTCTACACCCCAACCTCTACCTTCTCTAAGCCCCAACCCATAATTAGGGAACCCGTGGGAGAGATTGTCTATACATCAACTTGCATTCATCTGTCCTCCTCCTAGAATTGTGGGAACTACTATGATGGCTACACTTAACATCTCAGGATTGGAATTAGGTCTCCCTATTTGGTACATGACCCAAACAAACCCCCCACCCACTGCACAGGTATTCTTGATTCTTATTCAACCAGTTGGTACTTCTAATGCCATGCCACCTGTGGTTATGAAGGAAATCACATCTTCTACTCAACCTTCTATGAAAAATAATGTTTGGGGGGAACCCAAGAACAGATCCCCATAATCTACTTCAATACGGCTGTAAAACCCCCTTCCCCTATGTCAACACAAGCCCCTATGCTTTATTCCATGTGCAATATCCTGTGTCACGCCACCCATCAATGCCCGAAGTTGCTCATATTGCTTTCCCATATCAATGTAAAAGAGGAGAAGACGGATGCAGACACCCACTTGATCCATATCACTCTCCTTGACACTGCCAAACAAGGCAGCAAAACATTTTGCACCAACCATTCCTACACACCATGTGGTATTTATGGCCACTATCCACACCACTGCACCGATCTTCAAAGGTTTCACTCCACATTGGTTGACTTTCACCACATATCCCTTGAAACGTAGGTCACCACAATCGAGGAGGTACCTCCTCCCACTCCCTCGCCCAAGGGAACAATTTCCATCTCGTACCTTTGATCCTCCCCATTGTCATGTTCTACCTCTATGGTCATATAAATGGATGCAATTTCCTCTGACCTATCCATTTGATCCTTTTGAGATGATGAGTAAATATCATGTCCAAAACATGGGGGAAGGCCCACAAACCTTCCTAATCATCATTGTTTGGAACAACAATATTGGGGGAATTATCCCTACAAGGGACATTCCCCTGGATCATATCATGGATGTTATGTTCCACCATGGCTATCCTCCTCGTGGTAACCCCCTCTCTTGTCCAATCATCCGTTCATTCCCTAGTGGTACCTTTCCAAGATAGCATCCACCCTGCATTAACACTTATATGTTGGGGGGGAATATCTAATATCTCGACCCTAGGATACGAGGGAATGATAAATAATTTTGAACCTACCCTGTCACATCTACATCTATATTTTAATGAGCCCATAACTCAATCCAAAACATATGTGATCAATAATCACAAACCCTATGTCCATAAACTCAAATGCGTCATCTTGGCCACTTCCTAAGGTTACATTTCACTTCTACGTTTGGTTTAGTTTCCAAATACACTTTTGTGCTTTAGTATCATTTCCATGTGTGCATATCTAGGTTGCAACAAGATCCTCTTGTTTCAGCATTCACCCTCATCTTACATGTATATTTTTGCAAACTAGCACATAGGTGATTTCCCTCTATAAAACATCATATGCATCAACCTTATTTGACCCCATTTTACGCCTTTAATATCCCCCTCTATTCGAGTAAGTGACCCAACCCAACCACCCTTGCATTTTTCATTTTCTAACAATAGATCCTTCCTTACATGAGCGCCATCAATTAGTACCCCAATGTCATTCAACGCCCACACTATCTCTTTTTCTGTAGGATTGGGATTCCATCTAGTTTGTGGTTTTGCACTTAGCCACATAATATTTTTTCATCATAACTCATTATCCTACCTCCATACTACTAAACTTATGGCCTTTATGGTGATTTGATGTTTCATGTTACACATCCATGATCCCAACACTCCATCCAAAGGTTACATTAGTTTCCCTCCATTCGTCATCCCTTATGCAGATTACAATCAATGTCCTACCCTTGATTGCTTCCATATTCTATCATTCCATAAATTGATCCACGTGGGCATTCATTGGACACTTATCTCCTTGTCTACTTTTTCCATCTCTCTTAGGTTCCCACGCACCTAGGAAACCATTAAAAATAATGCTCCTTCACACTACTGCAAATTATATATGATCTTATTATGGCAGCATCCCTGGTCACCTTTATTTATAGCATCCCACAACGATTCACCAATGGAGTATTAGTGACACCAGTCTCCCCCAGATTCGACATCAATGTCAATCCCTTTCCCTCTATGAATTCCTCATTATGGTTATGTCCCCTAGTCCCCACAGTTATGTTCCTACCATGATATCATCATGAGTTTCACATATTCTTCTAAGTCACCCATGCCTCTATTCTCTAAATAAATGAATTTTGAGTCCCGCACTAAGTGACCCTTGTATCTCATGAATCATATTTTAGGGGAAAAAGTATGGTGGATATGGCTAAAAAGTCCAATGGATCTCTGGGCTCAACTCTCGAGAGAAAAATACTCCCTCGATGTTGAGGAATTAATTTGATTTAATGGAAGGAGCCTCAGCAAATCTCATTGATCTGGTATGCATCTTGGCAACAAAGTACCCTCGTACAAAAGCACAATTTCTGGGAGATGAGAGATGGGACTTTGGCAAGGTTTTGGGTCGAATCCTAGCAATAGTGGCTTCCAATGCATTAGGACAATCTACAAACCCTTTTACAAAACTTGAATAATCCTCATCATCACTCAGTCTCCTCCTATTGGCAGCCCATCAAAGGGGAGGAAGAATGGAGCATGTGTGAAAATACCATGAGAAACGTGGCCTTCCAAATGCATTAGGACAATCTACAAACCCTTTTACAAAACTTTAATAATCCTCATCATCACTCAGTCTCCTCCTATTGGCAGCCCATCAAAGGGGAGGAAGAATGGAGCATGTGTGAAAATACCATGAGAAACGTGGCCTTCCAAATCACCTAGATATTCACGCTTGTAGTGAAAAATTCCATCACAAGAACATAAAAGTAAAGAAAGGGCCCGACGTCCTTCGATGGGGATACTCATCCTCTGGTAACTTCACAATCAAAGATTTGTACTCTCTAAAAACAAGAGCACATCAAATCAACAAAGAAGAGATATGGGAGCGCATATGGAACATAATATATTGGCCAAAAATCAGCAACTTTCTCTGCCTTATGCCAAGTGAAAGGACCCTCACTTAGGACAACCTTCAACATCGGGGTTTTACAGGACCTATAGTATGTCATTTCTATGAACAAGTTGAGGAAAGCATTGATCATCTACTGGAATCATTCTCTTTCAGCTCAAAACTATGGGATTAGGTGGCCATAATAATGAGACAATCAGACAGATAGAGGGGAAATGCAAAAAATGCCTTGATAGCATGGTGCGCCCACAGTTCTAAAAATCCCAAGCTAAAAAGAATATGGCAGTTTACTCCTAGATTCCTAATGTGGGAGATTTGGAAGGAGCGGAAAAGAAAAAATTTCAAAGATCAGAAGCTCTCATGGCAATCAGTTTGGGCCAGAACTCACAGAGGAATCTCTGAGACCACCTCCCTCTCCCCTTGGTCCCTACATCACTTTAACTGTGATCTGAGGGAAAAGATAATCTTGAACTATTGGTTTACCAATCCTCTTAATCACTTGATTATCCTGCACCTGAGAAGGCTCTTTACTCTCAACCCAACCATCTGGAATGCTTTAGGTCCTTCTGGAAGCTTAACTTTGATGGAGCCTCGAAAAAAAATCCGAGCGATGCTAACTACAGCGGAGCTTTCCAAAATTCTCAAGGGGAAATCATATTCATTTATGCGATATGGTTTGGCATAGAGTCCAACAATGCAGTGGATCTTTGGACCTTATTCTACAAGCTCCTAATAGCCATAGACAATGGATTCCTTTAGCTCATTGTGGAAGGTGACTCCAAGATTATTGTTAACATGCTAACTAGATTACAAAGTATATCCCCCCCTCAAATATCTCCACAAGTTGGTGCCTTGAGTACCTCTTAGTTTCTGTTGTGGATTTACTAAGGCCACCTCCAAGTTGGTGCCTTGAGTACCTCTTAGTTTCTGTAGTGGATTTACTAAGGCCACCTCCGGTGATCATTCCCTCCCATGTCAAACGATTGGCCAATAAGATTGCAAACATCCTTGCGAACGCATGAGTTGAGCAACACAACGAGTGTCTCTGGAAGCTATGGCCGCCAGGAAGACCTAGCACTCTCTCATGCCTCAACCACGAAAGGAAGGACCTAGCACTCTCGGATGAGTTTACTATGTGAATTCAATGTGGAATTAATGGTGAGGCAACAGGACGGAGGCTCAAGATGACTCATGTTGTATCAACGTTGTCACAAATCGTGCCACATGTGCAGATAATTTAGGTGAGTAATAATTCACTCCACCACTGTCATTAATGGAATTTTAATGAGGCAGGAAAGTGCATGTCTCGAGGCTCCAGATAATTTAAATCGAGTGGATGGAGGTTTCTTTACACAATCCAAACACCATTCCACCCTCGCAGAAATTTGTCTGGTGCAAAAGAGTAAGTGGCTCAGACTGTGCATTATTCTGGTGTTAGTGGCCATGGTTAGGGAGCGCCTAAGATCCTCCAGTCGTCGTGACAATCATCAGTATTTGCACCTTGTTACCTAAATCTCTATGATCTTAGACGAGGGGTTCGTGTTCAGGGGGAAGACTCCCAGACCAAGTTTCAGGATTATGATCGAAGGGTGTGAAAGGTGATTAGCTAGTGTGAAGATATGGCGGAAGTGTTGCAAATTACCCTCAGGTAGTATGAGATGGAAACTCTCAAGATTGAAGCCACCTTTCCTGTGTCACCCAAGGAAGATCCCACAGAGGAAATAATGAATACTGAGGCGACTCCAGTGGCCACAAATACCAGCAATGACTCTAGCTTGAAAATGGAAGATGTGAACGAAACAAAAATGGCTATCGTGGGAACAAGTGGTGAAACAAGCCTCCCCCATGAGCATTGTGCAGAAAGAGGATCCTAAGAAGAACCAAGAAGAGTAACCCGATGCAAACTGGGAAGAGGAGACACCTCGAAGCTGAAGAATGGACACCAGCGCCCAGCAGGCGCAGCATGGATGAAAGTTGCTCAAATCACCTTGATGGGTTATGTCGCTATGCTGTCCTCCCTATGTCTTTTGATATCAAGAATTTTTCTTTATGGTCATGAATTTTAGTCTTTCGTGGAGGCATGGTAGCTGACGCGGCACCTCATTTTTGTAATTATGTTAACTGCAAATCCTGTAATTTTCACAACAAACATAGAGTCTATGTTTGTTTGTTGGTCTGACGGGTGGCAACGTAATCGATTGTATGTTTTTTTTTTATGGATTTGGGAAACTCTCGATGAATGTTCGCATTTTTTTTAATCAAGGGAACTAGCAACCTTCCATGCATATATCTAACAACTCGCAAGTCCCGGAGCCTACTTGCGATAAATTAAGGTTGGCCACCTATCCAAGGGTCGCCTACCCTTCTAGCCTTGTCACAGCCGGCTAACAAGCATCCTCACTCTTGTCGGTTTTGAATCTGTGACTTTCGTAGAAGTAAGACATGCTCTTAATCATTAGGCCCACTCGGATGCTCTATGTTTATTACTAGAAAATATGAATTGGTTCATAGACAAGCGGTCATGGACAATATGTAAATGATACTTAGTATCGAGCATGGGTGACCTCTTCATTTTGAATCCCATGGCTGAATGCAGGCTTGCACATGTAAATTTTATATTATATAATATAAGAATCTAGCTTAATTACATTAAAAAAACATTCTTTGAAATATAAATAAAAACACCTTCTTTGATTCCATGCATTCTATCAAGGTGATCTACTTTTATATTGTGATTTGAGAACAGTGGATCGATTGTTTAATTTTTTTTTTGTTGTTTTATTTTTCTTATTGAATCTACTACGGAGGATTGCCCAACCCTTTTGTGGGTGCTCTTTGCACACGTCTATAAGAAATCACACAATAATAATGCACCAACTACATTTACGGGACTGATGAATGATGTTTTGTGCCCATATTTAGATTCATTTTTATAGTGTATTTGGATTATATATTGGTTTATAGCTCTACCTAGGAGGAGCACATTTCACATCTCATGCAAGTTAGAGGCTAACAAAGCATCAATTGTTGGCTAATCTCAAGAAATGTGAGTTTGCTCAATAGTCATTGGTGTATTTGGGGTATGTGATTGATGGAGGGCAACTCAAGATAGACCCCGCAAAAATGTAGACCAATAGAAAATGGCATGTTACTACTAATGTCACTGAAGTTAGGATCTTTGTTGTGGCAGCATAGTACCTATGAAAGATTGTTGCTTCATTTTCAACAATAGTTGCACCACTCCACGTCATAACAGCGATTGGTAAGAGTTTACAATGAGAAAAGAATCAACAAAAGTTTTCATAGCTAAAACAAAATAATAGTAAAGTACCAATTGTCGCATTTCCTAACATGGAGAAGTCTTGCAAAGTGGAGACAGATGCAAATGAGTATGTTATGGGAGCATTTTTAATGCAAGGAGGTATATCGGTATTCTATCATTCTAAAATGTTTCATGGAGAAGTTTTGAACTACCCTACCTATGATAAGGAAGGAACTATATGCCATGGTTCAAGCTTTTAAGAAATGGAAGCACTATCTAATGGGAAAAGACACAATTGTCCACGCAGATCACCAACAACCACAATATTTGTAGGTTCATAGTAAGCTACAATAAACCAAACATTAGAAGTGGATGGTGTTTTTGCAATAGTTTCATCCAGTCATCACTTATAAAAAGGGCAACACTAATAAGTTCAAAACATGCTTTTAAGGCCACCCACATCCAAGATTGCAGCTATGGGGACTCTTATGCACATGGAACCTTTTACCCATGATGCATACAAAGAATGATTTTTAAAAGATGAATATTTTGATGAGGTGTTTCACTAGCTATAGGGGCGATTTCATGTAGAAGAATGCGTCAATAAGGATGACTATCATTTCCAAAATGGGTTACTCTACAAGCCAGACAATCTTTATGTTCCTAAAGGTGAAATATTGTAGCTTATTAGAGAGGTGCACACCTCCAAAGTTGCAAGGTGTTTTGGTGTTGCTAACTTACAAAGGTATTTGTACTGGCCCAAAATCAAAAAAGATGTAGCATGATATACTAGAGGATGCATACTTTGTTGTACCATCAAACCCAATAATAAAAAGCAAGGTCTATACCACCCCTTACCTTTACCCACTCGACCTTGGGAGGTGGATTACCAATCACTAGGAAAGAACATGAATATTTATTTGTGGTAGTTGACAGATTCACCAAGATGTGTATTATTATGCCTTGTAAGAAGACCACCAAAGGGCAAGTTGTGCACGTGTTCTTTAAAAAGGTCTAGGTGCACTTTGGGATAGCAAGAAGCATCATCTCAAAGAAGGATACTAGATTACTTAGTTCCTTTTGAACTACACTTTGAGAGAAGATGGACACTAAGTTGAAAATATCTATAGCATTCCATCTGTATACAGATGGACAAACAAAAATAGTCAACAAGACTTTGGTGCAGCTTTTGAGGGGTTAAAATCATAGACATTTGAGGACTTGGGAGAAAATATGATATATATTCAACACTCTTATAAATCCACATTTCCATTGGTAGGTCCCCTTTTGAAACTTGTTTTGGATATCTGCCAACTTCACCTCTAGATATTGTATATATATAACAAAGGGAAGTGAGGGAATACACCAAGGGTGAAACATTAAGAGCTTAAAAATTCATTGATAAGATCAAGAAAATCCATTTGCAAGTATAAGAGACATTGAATAAATCACAAGAAAAGTATAAGGCCATACATGACCAACACAAGGTTGAGAAATCATTTAAAGTGGGGAATAGAATTTAGTTATGGCTTAACAAGGAAATACTACAAGGCCTTTGTAATAATATCAAGACTATGTGGTATGGCCTTTTTTAGGTATTGGAGAAAGTGGGAGATAACGCATATGGCCTTCGTCTACCCCCATACATGCACATTTACTGAGTAGTGGATGTGGAAAATTTGAAACTCTATGAACCATTCATGTTAGATCAAGAGGAGGAGCACGTCCTACCTACCATTAAAGACTTACCACCTTATGCTCAAGCAAAGTTGGCAGAAGAAATGGCTTTGCAGAAATAGTCCAGAACTACTAAACAAGGGCAGCACAAACTTTGGCAAATTGGGTTGAAAGAACACCTTCTAGACAAGGATAAATGGTACTCTAGGAAGAAGGTAGAGGACAAATTTCCTCATCTCATTTAGTAAAATCTTTTGTGGATCAAAAGCCTCACAAAATGGGGATCTATGACCTAAATTGGATCAATATATAATTTGGCATATATTTTGGTGTTTTGGGGGTGGAACCATTGGATGAATAGGATTTAGGGCCCACTTTAAGGGTAGGTCTTACTTTGCAAACTTGGGTTCTAGAACCTTTCGATGCTCATTTCAGGGCTTAAATGATGATTTTTGGGCTCAAAAGTTTACTAGCATAGCATACAACCTCTCAACGTTGTTCTAGACTTTGAGACCTTTCCAACAATGCAAGAATCACCTCAACCAAAGTTTGTCTGTAGAAGTTATGCCTCCCGCAAGTTGACCTATTCAATAGACCACCATGGTATCAAGTAGATTTCACATTAACTCCCATTACCCACACATGTGGAGCTAGTCACCTCTAGACTTTCAAAAACATTACAAAGGGTCCAAAACCCTCACCCTAGTCAAGAGTTGAGGCATGCACAAACCCTAAAACTAACTCTAGACGATTACTAAGCAGTGTTAAATTTTGGTCCGGTAGGAGAATAAAGGGTTTCAATCTAATGATGTTATTGTATTGTTCCATAGTTGATCAACAGTAAGGGAGTGGATATTAGAGCATAAGGGAGGAAGTAGAAAATATTGTAATAGTCATGCAAACCACAATGTCAAAGGGAACTCCATATTGAGTACCACTTTCTTTGTATTTGCAATTTTGCAATGCATATTGGAGAAGAAAAGAGCAAGGTATAGTCCTCTCTTCTGGCAAGGTTTTTCTCCATAGTGGGTCTTCCCAAAGTATATCTTGTATTATTTGTGTGGATGTGTTATTTTGCTCTAGTTATTTTCATTTCAATTCCAGATTATTTATCATTCTATGGAATTCAACTAACAATGAATTAAGTGGTAAGATCTATTGTGAAAAACTATTATAGTGGAATATCCACAACAATTTATGGATCATTCATTGGAAGTTGATGCTTGAGTGAATGAGACCGTTAGACGGTGACCTAAAGTATTGTAAACATTGTGAGCCATAATAGGTTGTAATTCTTCATTGTGAGTCAAAATACTTCCAATCTTCTTGTGGGTCAAAGAGTTGTAAAACAAACTTGAGAGCCATTGTATGTACATTGTTGTACTATTTGAAGTATAAGAGTTAGCTTTTTCATCAATTGCCTATGTAGCAATTTCTTCATATTGAATTATTTACTATTAATGTTTCATAATGTAATTGTTTAAGTATTAATTTTTTTAACTATTAGTGTGAATCCATCAAGTTCTTTATGTTCTATTATTTTGGTGTCATCCTCGAGTGACTTGTGCAATTCTATTGCAACTCTAGTTTGAAAAAAGAGGCGCACTCTTATGAAAAGGATGTGCAAATTAGATCTGGACTAATATTATAGAAGAGTGTTTGATGTGATTAACAAGGGACTTCGGCGTTGTTAGTCCTTTTCCTAGAAGATCTGCGAAATTTTATCCACTCACATTTTATCAAGCTTCCAAAACCGTGGATTTTGTTAAAGTTATAGCATCACGAGTCATTCTCCAAGCCAATCTTGTGTCTGAATTGGGCCTCATGTTTTGAGGTAGGGAGCTTGAGTTGGAATCAAGAAATTGGAGTAAAATTCTTGAGTTGGACTCAATAATGACTTAAGCCTTCCGTGTAAAAGGTTAATCTTCATGTGTTGAGGTGAATACTTTTATATGTCAAAGTGATGATGTTGTACAGTCTTGTTGGACAAAGATAAGGACTTGTGTGTCAAGTCAGATCCTCATGTGGTGAGGTGGACCTCCAGTGTAGAGGTAATGCTTTGCATGTCGAAGCATTAATGTTGTGTGATATATTATTAACCATGGTCATTATGAGCTATTAAGTCTCCTCTAGAGACTGACCACATCAAGAGTGAATTACTTTGGCTTATGATCACTTGGAACAAGAGTAATATAATATGATCATAGCATCTGACAAATCTTCTTAGTATAATTTGATATGATAGATAAACCATCTTAGATCCAAATCCTAGGCTCTCTCAAGCATCGAGGGGGATCAAATATATTGATCTAGGATTGAAAATGGTTTTAAAGCCATGGTTTTAACATGCTTTTAAAACCATGGGTTATTTAGGAGGGCCTAGCACATCGTTTTAAAACCATGTGCAAGGCCCTCCTAAACCATATACAATAAAACCATGGGTTGTTTAGGAGGCCTTGCACATGGTTTTAACACCATGTGCAAGGTCGACATTTTTAGCGGATAATTAATTTTTTGTATTATTTATTATTTTGTTAGGTAGGAACATTACAGCATCTCCCCCATATTGGGTTGTTTTTCTGGCCGACATTTTTTTTATGGATAATTAATTTTTTTACTTTTTATTGATTTGTTAGGTATGAACATTACAACATCTCCTCCTTATTGGGTTGTTTTTTTTGCCGACATTTATTTTGGTAGATAACTAAAAATTTTATTTTTTATTATTTTCTTAGAAATGAACGTTACAGCATCTCCCCCATACTGGGATGTACAATGCCTCTCAGCGCAATTAAAGTTAGCACATGTGGATCATGTAGATAAGATAGGATATCAAAATAAAATGCATAGAGAACAAAGAGAATTTGAATTTCTCATGGGAATGACTTCAATTGACTAAAGAGAACTCATTTTCTTAAGCTTTAGTTCAATTAACAATGTATGCCTCAGTTAATTAAAGAAGAACTCATAGTGGTCACTTCAGTAAATCAGTCAACATGATTTCAGTTAAAGAATAGTTAACTAAAGTGTTAATAAGAAGAACTAGTTAACTAAAGAGTTTTGCATGACGACACTTTAGTTAAACTAAAAAAATGACACTTTAGTCAAACTAAAAGACGACGCTTAAGTTATGACATTTGCAAAATGACACTTGAGTTAGCATCCTAACTAAGTGATCCCACATGCAGTTAGAAGGAAAGATCATCCTAAAGTCAGTGGAGCATGATTTGATGTCAAAGATGAAAGGCATTGCACATTGTGTTATGCAGGATTGATGAGAATGAGGTGCAGAGCAATTCTTCAAGAAGAGCATTCGCTATAGTTTGCATGGGAGTGTATTTCCCCATGCAGTGATTCACTACATCTTGCATGAGGCTAAATTTGGCAAGTTATTATGTGTTGGACACATTACAAAGTTCATCTAGTTTATCTCTCTTCCCTATTGCTAAGTATCTATACCTGGGGTGTTTATTCTCTCTTATCTTGCAGTTGGGGTGTCGAAAGCAATCTGCTATTGTAAAAGACATTCTTTGTTATCTATCATAATTATATTAAGAATATTTCTTGGGGCTTGTCATCCTCATTGTTTTGAGGGTTTTCCCCAAGGCACATCATGTGTTATGGTTGAACGGTTCAATGATTTCAAGTATTTAGTATTTCCACACTTAAAGGATTAAAGATCAAAATCTCAACATATTTCTACAAAATTCAACATGGTACCAAAGCTCATGGCGTGAAGGAGTTGAGTTTTGGAAAACAAGCTTGAGCCTACGTAGATCCTCAAAAGTTGAGCACATCACTTGAAGACAAGGCATGAATCTTAGTAAGACCATAACAATGACTTAAAGGCACCTCGAATTTCAACACTTGGAAGGCCAGGATTCTTAACATCCTGGAATAACATGACTTAGATGGCCACGTATCTAATGTGGTGGAAGAGCCCACTACTAATGCAGGGTGCACTAATTACAAGAAGAACCAAGTCAAAGCCAAGCGGATCATCTATGATTCAATGAAGAACAACTTGATGTCAATGATCACTCCATTGAAGATCGCAAAGGAATGTTTTGATACTTCGATGAATCTATATGAAAAGAAGGCTCCAAGTTAGAAGAGGGCATTGAAGAATAAGCTTCGGAATCTGAAGATGGAGAAGGATGAGACAGTGGCCTCTTTCTTCACTAAGATCTCTCAAGTAAGAAATCAACTTACTAGCATTGCAGTAGTAGTGGATGAAGATGATCTCATTCACACCCGGTTGTTGATGGTCCCCCATCCTCATGGGAGACATTCTTGGCTACTATTAATGGTCGAGAGGTACAACCTAACTTTGAGAGATTGTGGCATTACTATCTCAAAAGAGAAAGGTGAAGCCAAAGCAAGATTGCTTCCTCCAAAGAAGAAAACCTTGCTCTTACAGCAAGGATGAAGAAAGGAAAGAAATATTTCTCCAAAAATAAGTTTTCTCATTCAAAAGAGACGATATACAACAAAGACTTTGATAAGTCAAAGATTAATTGCTACAACTGCAACAAGAAGAGTCATTATGCAAGGGAGTTCCAAGCAAAGCAAAGAGGAAAATGAAGATTTCATGCTTCTACTGCTACAGAAGATGAAACTACTCATAAGAACTCATTCGATGAAGAATATCATGACCATCAAAAGGAGTATTTCCTTTAGTGCACCAATGATTGTTTAATCTCTAGATGAGTAGATTGTCATTGATGATATATGAAGATCTAAGTTGCAGTGAACTTCTATCAAGAAAGAAGATGAAGATCTAAAAACCCCAGTCATATCTGCAAGGAGGCAGAGATCAAGAGAAGCCCACACAAAACAATAAAAGATAAGTATTTGTACTTGGATTATAAATTTCTCTTGTAAATCAAATCAAATGTTTTTGAATTCTTCATTACAATTGTATAGAGATCTGTATTCCTAAAATCAAGGGGTATAATATAGTATAACATGATGAGCACATGTTACAGTTTTTTTCTTTTATTGGTGAACAATAGGTTCATGTAGTACATGTTAAGTTTGAGTGAGTAGTATATAGTGTTGCATAACATTCCATGAGATATGGATGGATGTTATGTTGAAGCATTGGCTAAAATATTTGCATAACCATGTGAATCATTGCATTGAAATATTCATATGATTGAATTTCATGATTATGCAATGTTACTAAACCATTGGACTAAATTTGGCTTGTAGGGAAAGACCATACGCTATTACCTACAAGCACAGAATGACAAGTATTGAATATGGAGTCATTCCAATGGCATATCCCGAAAGAAAAAAAGGACAAAGATGGAGCCATCTGAAAAGAAACGGATCTTTGTTGGTTATAGTGAATCATCCAAAGCCTACAAAATTTATGCACCAGGAGAAAGATACATTGAAGATTAACATAGATGTGACATTCCATGAAGAGGTTGCATTCAAGCACTCTAAAGAGATTTTGTGTGATTCAGACATGGCGAAGCATGAGACTCAATGATGGAGAACCTAGATTTTGGTTCTCCCCATTCAAATGTTGAGAGGGAGAAGCTAAAAGAGTCCTCAGATTCACTAGGTCATGAAAGTTGATGTTGTTGATGCACTCAATATAGGTGGAGATGTCTGTTATTGCTTGGTGATGAACCAGTAGAACTGGTTGAGAGATCACTTGATGAAGCACCTGCTAAGAGAAGATCTACGAGGTGTCAAGACATTCTAAAAGATGCAGAAAGGCATAGAGCACCATTAGGCTCATCTAGAGAGCGAAAGAAACCTGATAAATATTCAAGATATGTTGCACAGATGAGTCACATCAGTGATTCAAAACCTTCCACCTATGAAGAAGTTGTTAAGCAACAAGTATGGTAAGATGCAATGGTAGAGGAATACAAATATATTATGAAGAATGGACGTTTGGGAAGTTGTTCCTAAACCTGAAGGGAAGTTCATAGTAACTTCCAAAGGACTTTATAAGATCAAGCATGATGTTGATGGACGTATTGAAAAGTATAAAGCTAGATTTGTTGACCAAGGTTTCTCTCAAAAATAGGAAGACTATGATGAGACATTCGGTCCTATGGCCATGTACACCACTATTTGAGCTATGATCTCATTTGCATCTATTCTAGGATGGAAGCTTCACCAGATAGATGTGAAGATTTCCTTCCTCGATGGTGAGGTTGAAGAAGAGGTTTACATACAACAACCTGAGGAGCTTGGAAGAAGTCTCATGTATGCAAACTAAAAGAATCCTTGTGCAGGATTAAGCAAGCCCCCAAGACTTGGTATTCAGGAATTAACAGTGATCTTAAGAGGCTGGCTTCTCTAAGAGTGAAGTTGATCCAAACCTATACCTCAAGAATGTGAAGAACCAACATCTAATATTGGTTCTCTATGTTGATGACTTGTTCCTTACTAGAGAGGAACAACGGATTGATCGATGTAAGCGAGAGATCTCTTCTAAGTTTGAGATGAAAGACTTAGGTCTTATGCACTACTTTCTTGGTCATGAAGTTTGGCAAAGGAAAGACAAGATTTTTCCTTTAGCAAGGAAAGTACAAAATTGATGTGTTACAAAGGTTTGGTATGATGGATTGCAAATCCATGACTACTCCGATAGTTTTTAGTTTGAAGAAACTACAATGAGTCATATTCTGGATCAAATCCAATAGATGCTACCATGTATAGACAGTTCATTGGTCCCTTAATGTACTTGATACATAGTAGACATGTTATATGTTATGATGTGAGTCTAATCATGTATGAGCTTAGACATAGACATTAAGCATGTGCTTAGGAACCTTCGAGGTACTATTGCTTATGGACTCATATATGCCTCCAATGGTAAGGTAAAGTTATTTGGTTATGCCAACTCCAATTAGGATGGCAATATTGTAGATAGTAATACAGAAGCAAAGTGTATTGTGGCTAGTACCACCTACCAAGAAGCAGTGTGGCTTAGGAAGCTACTTGTTGGGTTGTTTGGGGAAAAGCTTGAAACTACGAACCTTCACTCTGATAATCATAGTTGTATTAAGCTCTCAGAAAACATTGCGTTTCATGATAAGTCGAGCCATGATAATTATTGCTTCATCCAAGACATGATCCAGAGAGTTGTAGTAAGACTTCAATACATTGCTATTGAAGAGCATATTACAGATGTATTAACAAAGCACTCTGTTAGTGACAAAGTATAGGTACTTCCAAGACAAGCTTGGCATGGCAAATAATGTCTCCCTCGCTAAGAGGGAGTGTTAAAGTTACAGCATCACGAGTCATTCTCCAAGCCAATGTAGTGTCCAGATTGGGCCTCATGTGTTGATGTAGGGAACCCGAGTTGGATTAGGAACTTTGAGTAAAATTCTTGAATTGAACTCAAAAATGACTAAGCCTTCCGAGTAAAAGGTTAATCCTCATGTGTTGAGGTGAATACTTTGATATGTCAAAGAAATGAGGTTGTACAGTCTTATTGGACAAGGCTAAGGACTTGTGTGTCAAGTCGAATCCTCGTGTGATGAGATGGACCTCCAATTTAGAGGTGATGTTTTGCATGTCGAAGCATTAATGTTGTGTCATATATTACTAACCATGGTCATTGTGAGCTATTAAGTCTCCTTTAGAAACTATCCACCTCTAGAGTGAATTACTTTAGCTTATGATCACTTAAAATGAGAGTAATATAATATGGTCACAGCATCTAACAAATCTTCTTAGTATAATTTGATGTGATAGATCAATTAAACATAACACATGAGGACCATGCAGATAAGACAAGAGATAAAGATAAAATGCATAGAAAAAAAAGAGACTTCGAATAGCTCATGAGAATGACTTCAGTTGACTAAAGAGAACTCAATTTGTTGAGCTTCAATTCAATTAACAATGTATGCCTCAATTAATTAAAGAGGAACTCACAGTGGTCACTTCAGTAAATCAATCAACATGATTTCACTTAAATAATAGTTAACTAAAGTGTTTTGCATGATGACACTTTAGTTAAACTAAAAGATGACGCTTCAGTGAAATTAAAGGACGACACTTAAGTTATGACACTTGAGTTACAACACTTGCATGGTGACACTTGAGTTAGCATCCTAACTAAATGATCCCACATGCAGTTAGAAGGCGAGTTCATCATGCAATTAGTAAAGCGTGATTTAATGTCAAAGATGAAAGGCATTGTGCATTGTGTTATGCAGAATTGAAAAGACCGAGGTGCAAAGCAATTCTCCAAGGAGAGCATTCGCTATAGTTTGCATGGAAGCCTCATTCCCCATGCAGTGATTCACTACATCTTGCATGACTGAATTTGACAAGTTATTTATGTGTTGGACACATTGCAAAGTTCATCTGGTTGATATCTCTTCTCTATTGCTCAGTATCTACCCCTCATTAAATTCCTTCTTAAAGCCCTCTTTGTCTGCTAACCAGTTTCAAGGATGGCCATTTTCAACACATTCAACAACTTATTTGAATAAGTTGCTTTTGCTTTTGCTTTTCCAATAAATCACATTCTAATGGATCCCAGAGCCAACAGCAAATATCAGAATTACAATTGTAACTTCTTTTAATGTCGTAGTATTCTTTGAATTTTCTTTTTGCTGATGTAACAAGCATGCCACTCTTTGGGACTAAATTTTTCACCCAATCATCATTAGACTAGCAAACATACTATGCTGAGGGAAACGAGCAAAATAAAAGGCTTTCTGTGTTGTTGATTCCCAGTAAACCTATTCCAAATACACTCTCACTTAACTTGCTAATGGAAGTTGTGCCTCATGAAAGATCTGTGGCCTTGTTTGGGCCTTGGTTGAATTGACTAGAGTCTGAGAACATTTTTTCATTTGTATTCTCTTACAATGTTATTCTGTGGGTTTGTTGTCTTGTCTTGAAATTCCAGACAGATGGAAGTCGAGCGTTGTATCATAATCTTTATCCATTTTGAGTTCATGCAACTTAGAAAACAAACAAAAAACTTTAAACAACACAAAGTACCTGCATGCAACGGTGGCTTGCTGGGAGAATCGTGGACAGCAACCTCACTAGCATGTGTACTCAGTACAGTCCATGTGTACTCACTACATTCCAATCATCATTAGAGTAGCAAACATACTCTGTTGAGGGAAACGAGCAAAATAGAAGGCTTTCCGTGTTGTTGATTCCCTGTAAACCTATTTCAAATACAGTCTTACCTTTCTTGCTAATGGAAATTGTGCCTAATGAAATATCTGTAGTCTTGTTTGGGCCTTGGTTGAATTGACTAGACTCTGAGAACATGTTTTCCTTTGTATTCTTCTTTTACAATGTTATCCAGTGGGTTTGTTGCCTTTTCTTGGAATTCCAGACTGATGGAAGTCGAGAATTGCATCATATTGTATATCCACTCTGAGTGCATACAGCTGAAAGAACAAACAGAAAAAACAATACAAAGTACCTGCATGCAATGGTGGCTTGCTGGGAGAATCGTGGACGGCAACCTCACTAGCATGTGTACTCACTACAGTCCATCTTCAAATGCCCCATAAATCAGACGAACATCTTCCATAGACATCTTGCATGTTTGAAGTAGAATTTTTAAACTCCAAANCATGTGTACTCACTACAGTCCATCTTCAAATGCCCCATAAATCAGACGAACATCTTCCATAGACATCTTGCATGTTTGAAGTAGAATTTTTAAACTCCAACCCTCCTTTGGCTTCAAAAAATAGTCAACCGCCTCAGTGGCTCCCTGGTTTGGATTGGGTTTGAATGACACTAATTTAGCAGGTCTAACTTCTGAGTTCTGAGTTCATAATCCGGTCGCAGGTTTGCAAAGGACTTCAATAATGCCCTGTTGCAATACTGGCTCTAACAAAAAAAAACCACCACCATGTATTAATATTTCCACTACGCACCTGCTCTGAGGAAGCCTTGCCAAGGGTATGACGGATTTAACCAGTCTGTTTCAGATAAAGCGCTTTTATTCTCTTTAATCTCTTTAGTTGAGTCCTTTTTAACAGAAGTTGATACCTCCTAAACCATTCAACGCCAGACTAGTAAGATTCCATCTTTTAATGGTAAAACCTTTCTAAAACTCTTAGAAGGCACTGAATATATCTTTTATGCAAAGAATGGCGCTTGGAGAAGGCAGTCATTGGTGGAAACACATTTGGGATATCACATACATATCAAATGTAACCCCAACCATGATGTCATCATCTTCAAAGTAGTATTTGATTCAGATATAAGAATGCCATATTTGGCATGACAAATGCATGCAGATTGTATTTGTACTTGCAGATCTCTGTTGGAGCACAGATCTTCGAAGCGCATCCAACAAATTGATAAAATTATGGCTTGGACCCCATTTAACTTCCATTTGGATCCTAGCATATTTCAATTCAATTCTATGTTAGATATCAAGGCATTTTAGCTGTGTTACCGGATCCACCATGGAAATGGATCCCGTACAGAAGGAAACGTATCCTGGTCCCATGAAACGATTCCTGGGAAAAATCAAACAATTCCTGAAATTTTCAAACGAATCCCGCAAGTTCCAGTGCTTCTATGACCCACTGATCCCCCAAAAATTGTTTTTTAATGAAAAACT
The DNA here is from genome assembly GCA_001517045.1 of Pseudotsuga menziesii. Classification (NCBI taxonomy): domain Eukaryota; kingdom Viridiplantae; phylum Streptophyta; class Pinopsida; order Pinales; family Pinaceae; genus Pseudotsuga; species Pseudotsuga menziesii. The sequence continues at coordinate 35,904 of LPNX010823612.1, read as the reverse complement.
TGAAAAAACCTAAACACCTAATGGCTAAAAATGTAAACCCCATTCCTGCTCAAGGTCTGATCTATCCTTTTGTCGAGATCTGCTCTTGATCTCTGATATATCAATATCAAGGTCTGCTCTCAACGTTTTTATTTGAATTATCTTTACGGTCAAGGTCTGCTGTCAGGGGCTGATCTATCTTTATGTGCCATGTTGTTACTCACTTCACCTACACTGTTCTGTAGTTTTGCCATAGCGTTCAAGAAAACCACTTTATTCCCTGCTGATAGGGACATGTGGATGTGGCTCACAAAAACACTATTATAACCTGCTTCAAGTTCATGCTGAAATAGTTTTTAAAATTATCGATATCAATCATGGTTACAATTTATCAAATTATTAGTTATGGTACATGATCTCTCTGTTTTGGCAATAACTTATAGTTCTACTCTTGTGTTTCCTAAATAGTTTTGTTTCTTCATTCTATTTTATTTATTTATTTATTATAAAAATATTTTTATATTTGTTTGTACTTGCCATTTCCTTGCCGTATCTGGATCCTGGGTTTTAAAAAATCTAGTGAATCCGTATCCGTATTCAGATCCGAATCCAAATCCTTATCCGTATCCTGATAACTTAGCATTTTAGTATGCAACTTCTTTTCATTTTTGCAACCAATGCAAGACTTTATCCCATTTGCTATCACAGGTATTTAAAGGCGCAAAGGCATTTCACATATTAGCTTATATTGTAGTTGAAAAGATGCAACCAATAACCCCCTGGATATCAAAATCAACCAAATAGCATACTACTGCATATAATAAATTCGAAAAATCATGTTTTAACATATCTCCATCATCTTAAGCAGAATTTTCCAAAAACATGCAGGGTAGAATCCTTATTTTCACTTATTAGAAAAAGATGATAGAGGATATATGATACTTAGACCTTGATTTCAGTTAGTAATTTAGTGAACTAAAGATATTCTTGATCAAGCTTTTATAGTTAAGAGAATTTTCATACTACGTGATAGTTAGGCCTTGATTTCAACAAGTAATTTAGTCAATTAAAGATATTCATGGTCAAGCTTTTATAGCTATGAGGATTTTTCACATAGGAGGTTTACAATAATCATGTGCAAAAGAAAAATGTTTTTGCCCAATGTCACTTGGTTTTGAATTATATCTCGAGGTAGTACAGAACACACACCTTATTCATCTACTTGAGCAAAGCTGCATATTCTGAAAAGAAATCCTGATTATAAATAAACATAGGAGTAGCATCCAACTTAACATAAAGATTCTAACATGAAGCCACATAAAAGCAGCCAATTATGAACAGGACCAAAATTCCAATTATAACCAAATCCGCGGAGCAAACATAAAGGATGGTCTCTATAGCCTCAATGGTCCAATGCAGCAAAAATACATATTCACAGACAATAAATTAGGTACCAATCCTTCCAAAGAAAAACTATAGCTGTATATGTACAGTTTGAGATAAAGAATTCATGACACTTCCAGTGCTCCCTTGTCCTGCAACAAGGCCAATGAAAAAACAATGTATGTCAAATATACTAGATATGTTAAAAATCCTGCATAACATATAAAAACAGATTAGGGATTCACCTGTCAATCTGGATGCAATTGTGCTACCAGCCTTCCTTTACCATTCTTGTTTTCTCTATGATGTACTTTCCTTCTTTGTATTTCTCTCGTTCCTCATATGCCTTTTCCTAAGAGTGAACATTATTCAGGGCAAACCTACGAGTTAAATTAATCCAATGCACCAAATCTCCCTTTCCATAGAGCTTCTGCTAAGCAGATCTGACTCGAATTTCAGTAAAATGAAAAAATAAACAATATGACCAGTACAGTGTCAGCTAAACTCTCGACCATTTGCACCCGAAATCCGGTTAGTTGTCTAGCCAAAATCTGGCAAAAATTGTTCAAATGTTAGTTTTCAGTGATTGGAATTGTATAATCCGGGTGCCCCAGGGGTAATGAAGGGTCCTGAATTCATTTCTGCAATAAAAATTACAATTTCAACACTGAAAATCTAATTTTCAACAGCAAATCGTATTGCCGGAATCCGGCCAAACTTGCCGTAAAAGGTGCAAATGGTCGAGAGTTTAGCTACATCAATTACTATCGAGAAATCATGAAGAATGGAAACTCACATATCTCCAGCCCAGAATTTGATGACAACATTTGCAGTAAATGTCATTGACAGTATGCAATCCAGTCAAGAGAACTCGATCTTCCTTGGGCCCGTGGCAAACATTAACCCTGCAATGCAGTCCCATACTCAATTCAACCACAAACAACAGTATATAATCTCCTTGCAATGTCCATTAAGATTCCATCTGAGTCAGGCAGCACCATATTCAACTCACCCCATTGAAGACCATACATCAGACTACGTGAGAAGTTTCATTCAAGGACTTACCAGGGAAAGAGATATTTGTAGCCCACTTTGCAATCAAACATTTTTTATACTCGTGCTTCAATAGATTCCTAGACAAGCAGGAAGTCACAGATCTATATTTTATATAATAATTGGCAACACAACTTTTGTCTAGTGGTTAAAACTTAAAAGGTGGCAATTGTCAACATCTGGTCACTAGTTTTAAGTTTTTAACTGAACTGAATGGGCCCAAATGACCTAGATGCATATGCTTCGAAACCACATCCTTGGATTGGAGCAGGGACCCAAACATACATGGCTTCTTATTTTGCTCATAGCAAAAATAATGTCAATTTCTCTTGTGGTCTGTAAATTGTACACTGTAGTACATGGACCTGCTGAGCACAGGTTTCATAACATTGAAATTCATTATTTCCAAAATAAACTAATAAACCCCCTGATTATATGAACAGATTGTGTCCAATTATAGGAAACCGGCACTCAAATGGCATGATGAATTGTTTAATAGCAAGCCCATTCTTGCTGTCCTTTTAGTCAATCCATCCTTGTATCACTTTGTTTGTTCACCTGCAGTTCACTAGACACCATTTCTTTTCTGTTTTTTTAGACGTGAAAGAACTGTTTAGAATTCTACTTTTCTCTCACTCTTGAATCTTTATCATAAAATCTCTTCTCGTTTGAATTTCAACATATTATGATTTTTCCATTGCACTGAATTGGCTTACAGCCACTTTCTTGTTCCAGTTCATAATCAGCTCTTTAGGAAGCTGTTTAGGGATTTTTTTCCATTTTTTCTATTCTGTTTATACGCTAGAGCTGATTAGACCGACTCCTACAAGACAATAAATTACGGTGAATTCTGCAAATTCCTGATGATATTGTTGACTGCTTTGCACTTGATTGTTGCAAAGAATTCACCTGAGTACATGTTAGATTAGTATGGCCAAGGTATGGAACCACTACACAAAGTAAAAAATTAAAGCAATTGAATCGATGGATCAGCAGAGACAGGCAAGAAACAATACATAGTAGAAAGAAATCCAAAGAAGTTCATTTTTTATGAGAAGACAATGGCCTTGTGGTTAGCATTAGCTGGGAGTTATACAGAGGCATCTTTTGAAAGGTGAGCATTGAAACAGTAGGCCAAATTAATCATGTACGATACTAGTGGTGCAAATGCAATCTTACTCTCAATTCATAAGGATTTACTGAGTGATAGAACCCCTTGAATTCTGGCATTAGTTGCCCATTTGATTCACACAGAAAACAGGGAGAAATCAAAAAGTCATATGCATCACAGAAAAAAATGATGACGCCCTGACAAACCCATCTTTGCACAGTTTTCCCCCTTACCACTCCCATATTTCGGCAGCTTAATAAAAATGTCAAGCACCTTAAGGTGCATTAGGTTTTTGAATGGAAATATTCAATGGAATATTGATTTTCAATTTCAGCTGGTGGAACTGAGGGTTGTTGGTCCTCAAAATTCAAATCCGAATGGTCCTGATCAACCCTTTTAATGAAGCATTGATTTTGAAATCTCAAGCCTTCTAAGGTAAGGCCTTGTGCCTGTCTTATTTGGTCCTGCACTAGGTCCTAAAAGGGGCTTGAGAGGTCTATACCAGCAAAGGGGCTTGAGAGGTCTATACCAGCAAGATCCGTGACTAAGTGTGATTACACACCCCAAACCATTTGATTCATAGTTTTCGGTACCCATCATCTCTGTAAAAAAAAATCAAAGTGAATCATGCCACATACAGTTTGGAAATTATGCACTCCCTTAACACATCATCGCCCTTGCAATTAATGGCATTGTCTTCAGACAAGCCTACAAGCATTGCTGTATTTATGCAAAAAGGATATCCTATAACTCCAACCCTAGTTGAGTTGGGAACAGTGTTTCTGTTGGTTTAGAATCTCTTGCATCCACCATTGATAGAAATGTCTGGATTCCATCAAAAGCAATTTAACATGATATTCTATAGGAATCCATCCTAAAACAACAAGACATGCACCCATATACCTAAGTATACTTAACCAAAAGGTCTAGTTTGATTAAAAACTGATCATAACGAAGATTGAATCAAATAGCCTTGAATAAGAACGGTGACATTCCCAACATTCTTTTTTTAAATTACAGAAAATGGAGATTAAAATCAGATGTAAGCTACTGAGTTCTGTTTCAGGTGGGAACCCACCCATAGATAAGAAAATATTCGTCCATGGGCAAAAAGGGCTAGCTAGCATTCATGATCCCAGATGGTTCTAAATAGAGATTGAATATAGGAATATTGGACACCCACATGATTCAAATCTTGTAACAATCATCACCCAAATAAAATAAAAGATAATTACAGAACAATGGAGAAAAAATAAAATTCTACTCACACATTATTGAATAGATATGCCCGACCAAAACGCCCATGGAAATGCTTGGAGAAAATCTGATCATAAGCAGCAGAATGGACCTTGCAATTGCTGCACTTGAAAATCCTGGGCCCTGGAAGATATTCCTGAAAAATCAGCCCCATCGCCCCCACCTCTTCAAAGCGTGGTGTTGCTTTCTGAAAAAAATAAAGAGACCACCCGCACTGAGATCAGACTTCCTGATCACACATCAAAACACCAGTGGCAAAATGATGCCCAGAAAGGTCTATATATAGGGAAGGCTCTACACATCTATATATAATTAAGTTATTACTAAAAGTTAAGATTGCTTAAAAACTTCTTTGTCGTAGCATTAATTCTTGTGGTCTTTTCTAAGCCGGATATCTAGCGATGGTTTCTAATAGTTTGAATCGTATGGCCACTCCATGTCAATTATTGTATTTTTTTGTTATTTTAAATGGTGGGAAATTGTATTTTTTTTAAGAATAATAATAATTTAATTTATGGTTGATTCAGATATTGAATTTGTGTATAGGGTCTTGTTGTGTATAGGGTCTTGTTTGGGGATAAGGGATTTTTTCCAAAATTTAATTGTTAAAATTTATAAAGGTGTTTTATGTTAATAATATTTTAATTTTAAGGTTATGGTCTAGCTAAACACTGAGTTTGTGTACGAGACATCTTTGTTTGTGTGATAAGGGACCCTTCTGAATAGTGATTTGATTACTAAAGTATGCAAAGGTGTATATATCCTACCTCCTCTAAATTTGACCGTATAACCTTCTAGGAAGAAACACATGTTCTTAACTATTAGACCCACTCATATTCTTATCACTTATTCTTTAGGGGAAGCAAATTACATACTCTGTTCATTTAAAGATAATATTGCAATCAACTCTTAAGTGAGTACACTAGTACCTATCCTACCTCCTCTAAATTTGACCGTATAACCTTCTAGGCAGAAACACATGTTCTTAACTATTAGACCCACTCATATTCTTATCACTTATTCTTTAGGGGAAGCAAATTACATAATATGTTCATTTAAAGATAATATTGCAATCAACTCTTACGTGAGTACACTAGTATCTAAGGGGTGGCAAATGCAAGAGGGGTCATTCTAAACCCCAAAGGAAATGAAGAATCAAGCTTTGCATGGGGATTAGGGAGAATGACAAATAATTAGATAGAGATCCATGTTTTTATCCTTTGGATATCTCTTTTAATATCCAAAAATATCAAATTTGCACTCAGTTTTGGAGACTTCTCTCTTATTATAGGACTAGTGAGAAGAATACAACAAGAGAATAATACAATTCTTGGTTGTATGATCCAAGAATTTTGCTAGAACTTTCTCAAACAAAAATCTTCGATGAATGACCTTTTACTGGCGATTATATACATGTGAACATGAACAATTATTATTGCGCGTCTTTAAACAAAATCAATCATACGGAAATGCAATAGAAATTCGAGAACATAAATGAACACCCATGTGATAATAGAGTTCACCAAACTATACCGGCTATGTCTCCAGGCTCGTGCTATTGAAACGTTTGCATTAATTCTCACAAAATAGGGGTTGATTCTCTCCTTTACAAAGAGCAACAATGCATTCTTAAGCAAGTCTACAACTTGCCATCTCTCCTTTTAAAAGAGAAACCGTGCATTCTCAAGCAGGCCTATAGCTTGTCATCTCTCCTTTACAAAGGGAAAATATGTAAAAAAGTTGATTACATCAGACATGGATGTCATTTGCAAGAAATCTTTACCAATTGCTCACTATCTGGATTGCATAACAAGTTCCTCTGAAAAGCCACAATCTCCTGGAGATCCTTCACATTTGTTCTTCGGACCAAGAATGTCAAAGGCTAACACTTGTATCAATATGAAAATTTGTAGTTGCTTCTTATGCACAACAATTGTCTTTGAAAGGCCACACTCACCTTCAAGTCCTTCACCTTTGTTCTTCGGACAGAGAATGTTCAAAGACCAACAATTGTATCAATGTGCATGGTTGTAGTTGATGACCATAATACTACAAGATCTAAGCAAGTTCATACTTGCCTCATTGTCCCAAAAGAGATTATGAAACTTAGGAACAAGTTACAAAGTTGCCAAATAGGCTTTAAGCAAGCAATGTCTCTCACAAGAAGTGGCTACAAGGCCCATTACAACATGGCAACATAAATTTCAGAATTACAATCACCATCAAAATGCATTAGTGGAAGGCATCATGGTCTTCAAATGCCATTATCAAAATGCACATGGATATTTCTTCTTCAAGTCACAATACCAACAAGTGCACAAGTAATATAGACACTAAGGTCTCAAGCCCACTGCAAAACAATGTACACCATTACAATATTGCCAACAAGGCTCATGCATAAAACATAGTCCTTCTCACTCTCATCGTCACTTAAGAGTGGCTAAAAGAACCTTTTACAGTTTTCTAGGCAACTTAATTTCACAACCCCAATAGTTTTATGAACAAACTATAATATGAAACACATAAAGGTAAAAGGGGCATAAATGGAAAGAGCGCATGATTTAAAAAGGTATATAAATTTTACCCAAAGCTTTTTACCATTTCATTTTCCTTGAACATTGAACCCCCTTATGGCTTCATCCTTGTCCATTGCCCGCTTGTCTCGAGCTTCCATAAAGACGTACATTGTGACTTTGCATCCTAATGACTTGTGTTCTTGGCTCATAGGTGAAGTGCTTATTTAGTGCAAGGGTGGTAGGAAACTACTTTTAATTTTGGAACATCAAAAACCAAATGTGGCACAATACCAAACCGCCATGGTATAATTTTAAACCAAATAAAAACCATTATTAAAATATGGCATAATTGGTTTCTCTGCCACCAAAATATATAAAGGACATTGTTTTAATAGTTCCAAAGTCCAACCATCAACTAATTAATCGATGGCTTGTCAAAAATTTATAACCTCTACCCAAACATGGCATATATAATAGCCCCTAGCTAACATTGGCACAAGGTTGCACCATCACCAAACCAAAACTATAACACATCCCCACCAAGCTTGGTATGCCATTCAACCATATGATTTCCAAGTCACATGGAGCATGTATTGACATATCATACCTCAACACCTTGCTATAGGTTCCATCTACGGCGCACATGTAATATAATAGAACCAAAAGGGGGTTTTGAGGGCTAAGCCCTTGGCCCCTTTTAACTATTGAATGAAACTTCAACAAACTTAAAATAGGAATTGTGCCACAATGGGTTAAGAAACACTCCCATGGTGTGCCAGGAAAGGTGTGGGTGCACGTTCATGAGGTTTCGGGTTTGATTTATGTGTCTTCCTTAAAAATTTTATAACACGAACCACACCTGGCCAATGGGGTTGTCACGTAGATGCCCTTCATTGGTCCATCTATGCAACACATTCCATATGTCATGATAAGATTCGTCCAATTCATTTGCCACTGGGATTCCAACTCAAAACATGCATTCCTTCCACATGGCACCATGAAGGTTTCCACATCAACATCATACAGGCCACATGTCACTGTTCCATTGATGCCATGTGGCACCCTTTTTTCCATTTTTCCACTCTTTGCCAAAAACTTCATAACTTAATATATCGGTCGTCCAGAGTCCATTTGAGGTGAAATGAACGTCATTGGAAAGATCTTGTCGACCCCTTTTATGATGGAACCACTTTCATCAGCATTGAATACTTTTAAATTTTGAGTGATCTGGCATTCTCCCAGATCATCATATGAAGCAATGAGCTCAGAGCATGTTAGACAGCTTAGATTTCTTCCAACTACTCCATATTCATTGAAGTAGCAACCTCAAGAAAGTTGCATTGGAAACCAAGCCTCAAGCCTAGTAAAATGACAATTTATTAAAAATGGGGAAGCCTCCAATGTTCTATCAATCCCATAAAGAACATCATGGATCTATTATCATATAACGATAGTTTAACCATCACTTAAGCATGCATGGAAAACATACCAAAGGAATTGATAGATGTTATTGGACAAGATGTGTTGGAGACAAGGGATTAATCGCCCCTCATGTGGATCCTCACCTCCTATTCTCCAATGCTATGATGGAATATTTGGAATTAAACTTTTCATTCAATTGTTTACGACTCATAAATGGGATATTTGAAACATTGGTTTTCCCTGCTCTTGGCATGGCATCCATGTTTCAAGGAGTTAACCTTATTGTAGAAAACTTTGTGGGGTCTAGGGTTGATGAAGCATGGACTGGATATTATCCCAATTTGTTGGTGTGACACATCCTCAACAAAATTACCGTGCTTGTTGAGTTTGGTAAGATTCCCCCTCTTGGGACTTTGTTGTTTAAAATCAATATTAATAGATTGTGTCCCAACTCAGTGATCTAAGAGCATCAAAATATGCGGGATAGCACTTGCATTGGGATTTTGTTTGAACTATAATTATAACTAGAATGACAGCTTCCTAGCCAATATAGTGAAATAAAACTCGATGGTGTTATCTTGCATTCATATATCAAACCTTTGAAGTCTCCTTGCCATGTTTTATAGAAAAAAACCAACCTTTAGAAATGGTGAATTATAGCAATCATGAGATCAAAATAATCCTAAGATAAATGACATGTCAATTAAAGGGTATGAAGTAGGTTATATTACATATGGGCATCCACATCTAAAAAACAAGAAAATGAGCAAGATATTATGGAAAACAATTACAAGAATTAAAGTCAAATTATGACAAACTAGCTTCAAACTCCAAGATGCATTATAACATCATTCTACATTTTGCCATGCATTCTCAATCTCTTACATGTTTCTAAAGTATCTTTGTAAATTCAATGAAGGATAATGTAGTTGATGAAGATATAGTTTAGCAAACAACATTAGTGTTCAGTGAACAACATAGAGACCGAGAGGAGCATGGGAAAGAAGAAAAGTATTAGTCAATGAAAGAAGCCCATAGTGGCAGTAAATTTGCCTCTTAATCCTTATTTCATGCAATTTACTTGTATCTTGATATTTGGACAATACATAAGGAAATATAGTACTAGGCATAATATGAATAGAGTAAGCTTTGCAAGAAAACAAAAAAACTATATGGACAATCTCTAATTTTATTTTAAATCTCTATAGAGGATTTTGTAATGATCCTAAACATTTTGGATTTCTCTCATTGTTTGGTCTTCCAACAACATTTTTATAAATATAAAAGCTATATGTTCTTGTGGAAAAAAAACTGCACTATCATCTAATTAAGAGTAAAGTGGTATAATCTTCCAAATTGGAGTGCTAAGTAATCCATAAACAAACAAACAATGTGGACCTCTCAAGCTATGAAGTGGTTTTGTGAAAAGATTATTGTTTACTATTTAAGTGGTGGCTAGAGAAGAGAATGTGTTAAGATTAAAGTGGTGTCTTCTTCTAAATTTTAATGACAAAAATTCCGTAAGCAAATAATATGGATCTTTCAAGCTACATAATGGTTTTATTCTAATGTTATTTTCTCACTTGTTTTTTTCTAATGTTTTTTTTCACTCTAGTTAGTGCATAGTTGTTGTACCTATGTCTAAGTTTCATTGTTTACAATAGCAATCAAATCCCTATGTAATCATGACATTGTAGCAAGCTTAGTCAACGCTAGTGTAAAATTGGAGTACGTATATATTTTTGTAAAAGAACCTTCTTTTCAACCACAAATTGATTAAAATGAATTTTAGGTATGATGAAATTTCAACCATGATCCAAGTTTGTGCATGGTGGAACAATGTCCCTAGGGAGTATAACCCAATATTGAATCAACCAAATCATGGAAAAATGAATTAGATGAATGGGAACTCTGACTCTATGTATGGTTGGATTCCCATAAACAAAGGGCAATTCAATCCATGATTAGGTGACTCCCATACAATTGAGTGGTCATATGTATATGGCATGCCAAGTGATCAAATTTACCTAGGTTGGTTGTAGACTCATACTAAACTAAGTTATCAAATTAGACCAACCTAATTTCAAGCAAAGACTTGGTAGTGATCAATCTCTATCCCAAGTACCGAGTTTCATTGTAAAATTCTTAGGGTCCTACCCTAACCACCCACAATAGGCTACATAGGATTTAGTCAAGTAATGTATGTGGCCATCTTCTTTGAATAAGGCACATTATATAGTAGTGTATAGTTATTTAATGTAAAAGGGTCATATTTATTAATTAAGGCCCACTAGTTAATTGGTACTCATTAAAGATGAGTCCACAAGTAGTTAGTATCTTGTTATTGAAAAGTGTATTTAAAGAAATAGGAGGCTATTAAATGTTTTGTCAAACATTATTGTATTTGGAGCTTTGCTCAATGAAAGTTCGCCCCACCTAAAGAGACAAGTGAGCATTGCTTTCTTTCTTTTAATGAATCATTACCATAAGGGAATATTTACATAATGCATCTTATTTGTCTATTGCATGTATTACTATCCATCTATAATATCTATATACCTTGTTTGTGTTTCAAGTTTCAGGGTTCAGGAACACCAAAAGTGGTATCAAAGCTCTTTCGTGGGACAAAAAGTAGAGAATTTTTTTTCTCTTGTAATTTTCAAGGGAAAAAGTGGATGAAACCATTTAGATCCATTTCTAAATTTTTTTGTGTAGAATCTAAAGGAACTAGCCATACATTTGAATTCCTCTAAAAAAATACCCAAGTTCCAAAGAAAAATAATCCAAATCGGAGTCCAAGAAGTGGAGTGATTGCTTAATAAAAGTCAATGGTTTTAGGGTTTTTTGTGAGAGTCCAACAGATTGCAAATCAAATAAATTTGCTAGAGTGCTCAAATTTCAAACAACTAACATACTAGATGTAGATTGGATGTGGAATTTATTAATTGGGGTCATAATAGAGATTCTAATAATATTATGGGAGTTGTGGTCATTTCAAATTTGCTACTTGAAAACCATAGCCACAAAAACGACCTCCATTGACAAGTAATCCATTTTAGTCAAAGATTCTAGAATTTTTTTAAGGCTAGATGTTTGTTCTAGTGTCTTTAAATAGCACAAGATATATCATTCTCCAATGAAACATATGGTTAGGAAAGAATAAACTCATAAAATACAAGTGGAGACACCTTATTGGACACCCTTCTAACCTCTATCGATACCCCTTCGAGTAGTATAACATCAAACAACAATTGCATATGGAATATCACTTCCGCATACCTTAGGATTCATAAGAAATCCCCTAGGTGCTCTTGGAAGAAAACCTTATATAAACTATATGTCATCTTGTTGCTAGAGCACATTGAGAATAACACTCATGGATATCACTCTCTAGTACCAAGCAATCAAGTAGTATGACTAAGGGAATGGACTATCCTCCTAATTAGAGCCCTAAAAGTTTGGGGCAAGTACTATTGTTGGAAGCCCACACATATATCAAAGAGGTATAGCGCCTAACACTCATTTGACATGAGGATCGTCCAAACCCTTGCCACTTGGTGAACCTCATGACCTATGGCATCCACTCAAAGTTGTTGGGAACATGATTAGGACTCACAATCCCCTAAGGTGGAAAACTTGTTGAACTTAGTGTTGTAATTGATGTCAAATGAGAAGTATGAAGTGTAGAAGCCAGTTTGAATAAGTATATAAGAAATCATGTCAAAGGGAATATGTGTGCAAGTCTCATAAAGACGTACCTATCACAAAAATACTGTGAAGATGGTAGGCATATCAAAGTGTGTATATTACAAGCCGACAAAAGAATAAGAGATGTGGTTGATTCAAGTTGAATTTTTGGGTAAAATTTATCATGACAAAAGGAAGAAAGGTTGTTTTTGACATAGAGAAGCCTCAACTTATGGACATATAAATTGCTTAAGCATTGATGCTATATGATTATAAATTACCAAAGGATCATGTGTTTTAGGTGCATAAGCAAGGAGAGTACTATGGGGTGGAAGATAAATCAACGAC
>LPNX010823612.1:0-16850 GCA_001517045.1 Pseudotsuga menziesii | reverse complement strand
CAATGAAACATATGGTTAGGAAAGAATAAACTCATAAAATACAAGTGGAGACACCTTATTGGACACCCTTGTAACCTCTATCGATACCCCTTCGAGTAGTATAACATCAAACAACAATTGCATATGGAATCTCACTTCCGCATACCTTAGGATATATAAGAAATCCCCTAGGTGCTCTTGGAAGAAAACCTTATATAAACTATTTGTCATCTTGTTGCTAGAGCACATTGAGAATAACACTCATGGATATCACTCCTTAGTACCAAGCAATCAAGTAGTATGACTAAGGGAATGGACTATCCTCCTAATTAGAGCCCTAAAAGTTTGGGGCAAGTACTGTTGTTGGAAGCCCACACATATATTAAAGAGGTATAGCACCTAACACTCATTTGACATGAGGATCGTACAAACCCTTGCCACTTGGTGAACCTCATGACCTATGCATCCACTCAAAGTTGTTGGGAACATGATTAGGACTCACAATCCCCTAAGGTGGAAAACTTGTTGAACTTAGTGTTGTCATTGATGTCAAATGAGAAGTGTAAAGTCTAGAAGCCAGTTTGAATAAGTATATAAGAAATCATGTAAAAGGGAATATGTGTGCAAGTCTCATAAAGACATACCTATCACAAAAATACTGCGAAGATGGTAGGCATATCAAAGTGTGTATATTACAAGCCGACAAAAGAATAAGAGATGTGGTTGATTCAAGTTGAATGTTTGGGTAAAATTTACCATGACAAAAGGAAGAAAGGTTTTTTTTGACATAGAGAAGCCTCAACTTATGGACATATAAATTGCTTAAGCATTGATGCTATATGATTATAAATTACCAAAGGATCGTGTGTTTTAGGTGCATAAGCAAGTAGAGTACTCTGGGGTGGAAGAGAAATCAACGACTTGTTGATTGGAAGAAGTATGTGACAATATAGAACTGAATATGAAGTCACAGTCGCATAAAATTGAGTGCACAAAATAAAGGGAAAGCATAGTATGTGGTTAGGCGTGCAAGTTAGGAAAGAAGAGGACTCGGGAAGGTGTGCAATTTCACTAGAGTACGTATTCAAAACAACATATTACAAGGAGATTTTTTTATAAAAACAGAATACAACAAGCTTCAGGAAGCAGTGTGCACAAAAGTAGTGTTGGAGAGGTTGCACAAGAACAAAGTATACAAATCAAAAAGTCATAGTAACCAAGATACAGTCATATCTATCAAGGGAGGTAGGAAGGGGCAAGGATAGGATATTTAAGTCTCCTATTGGTTGGTGCCTACAAATTTGACTTGGTGCTCAAAGAATTGGTGTTGTCATCTATCAAACAAGTTGGTGCTTGACTACGCAAGTTGGTGCTTGCTGATTATGAATTGGTTCTCATAAGAGGATTGGTTTCCTCATAGGTTGGTGCTTGCACAAGGGGTTGGTGTCCTTGTCAGATTGTTGTCTGCAAATTCTGTGAGTAGGTCCTTACACTATTGGAGATTGGTGTCTCCCAAAAATATATGGAATCAAAGATATATATATATATATATAATTTTATTATAATTGCTTTGCACACATTGTTCTCATATTGTTAATTTCTTTGGTACTAGTGTGTGATCCATAAAGTGAAAAATTGTATAAAGAGTGAAAATTGCACTTGATACTGGTTCACCCCCACCCTCTCAATATCAATTAAGGTATAGCAATTGGTATTAGAGTAGGTTCCTTCAGATTCAGTATAACAACTGGAAGGTAGATCATTGCACAAATATGACCGGTGAGGAATTTGGTTTAAGAACATACACATCCCCTTTATTCAATGAAACAAACTATTTGTTTTGGAGTATAAGAATGGAAGCCTATTTGCAGTCACTTGGAATTGATGTTTGGAAAGCAATCAGTCAAATATGCCATATAAAATTCTAAGTACCCCACCAACTTAGGAAGCTGAAATAAAGTTACAGAAGGATAATGCAGAGGCAATGAATGCAATTTTGAGTGGGTTAACATATTCAAAGAGGAACATAGTGGGAAAGTGTAAGAAAACCAAAGAGAATTGGAAAAAAATACATAATATTTACAGAAAGGGACCTCTACTTGTGAACACATAAAACAATAATGAAGAAAATGAAAATGAAGAGCATCCAAAAGAGGAAGCAACTTCTAAGGAGACAAGTGACACTCAAGGGAGACTAAATAAACATTCCAGAGAAGAATTCAATCCCAAAAAGAGGTTAACGAAACCATGAAGAATCACAAAAAGCTTTACTTTTCTTTAGATACAAAAGATCTCTCTAAAAAATAATCTCCTTAAAAATCAGAAGACAAGGATGACAAGTGTAATATTGAGAAAAATGCATTGCTAGAAAATATACTAGAAGAATCAAGAAGGGAAAGGCATGAATATCATGAAGATACTACAAATACTATTATTGGACTATGAATTCAAGTTGAAGAGGCAATAAAACTTAAGGAAATTTTGATAGGTCAACTTCAAGAGAAGGAGAGTTGTCAAAAGCACGAGCTTCAGATTCTTTGGTCTTGGGTTTAACAACAATAAGAACATTCTGAAAGAAAACTCCAATTCATACGAGGAGAAGGTTGAAGTAAACATAACTTGCACAGAATATTCTAGCATGTGAGAAAAACATAATTACCCAAGGTTTGATTGAAGGTAGGACAGGAGGAGACAACATATAATTAGGTACAAAAATTATTTTATTGGTTATTGATTTTCCTGTAATAAATTTGGTCACAAAGCATTGGAATGTGAAAATCATTATAGAAAGAGGTTGAAAAATAGAGTGAAATACTTAAGATGCAAATATTATGGACATAATGCAAAGTAATTCCATACCATAAGATGCTATGTCTGTGTTGGTTTTGGACACAAAGCACAAAATTGTCAAATATCAAAAGGACGGTCATAAAGAAAAATTCCATATAACGTGTAAGCGAAACTAGTAAGGCATGGATGAAGAAAGGTGACATTGTACTGCTTCAAAGGCATGCACACTCCCATAAATGGGTATGAAAAGTTCCACAGTTCAATTTCGACGAAGTCAATAACAATATCTCTCAAGTGGTGAGAAATTGTTGCATATCTTGCTAACCTCCATAATTACGTATGAGGGTCCTTGAGTTCAAAAAGGTATTTAGTAATCATGAATTCAAGGACAAAATATGCAAAACAATAATGACAAAGAAAGTTGTAGTAAAAAAGCATTTGTAAACTTCCACACAAGAATATGTTTACATTCACAAAACAACCAAATTTGTATTATATTCAAAAGAGTTGTTGTTGCAAGAATAAAAATACATATACTCAAAATTCTATCAAAAGTTGTTGTCGCAAAAGTCAAAACTCATAAACAAGGGCCTTTGTCACATAAACTAAAACATTAACATAACTTCCAGTACTTATATTTTGTCAACAAAATTTGATGTTTCATTCTCAATTACAAAAATTAACATTTGGAGAATAAGTCAAAACAACATTGGTGAAGAATTCGCTCATCATGTTTCTACAATGATAAGCACAATTCAGTGTCAGGCAAAGACTGTTCCTCGAAGCATTAAATGCCTGGAATCATTTGAATTTTCTTCAGAAGAGTAATAATGTATATATGTGTTTTTCCAACTAATAAATCTAGGTATTCAGAGATGAAATTTCCTTTGTGTCTCTTATTCACTTGCACCTATGCATACCATTCCTTGACATTTTCCTCTTTTACATTGGATGCCCATTTTTCTAAATCGATCATGATATTGATGAATTCCATATGTTGTGCATGAAATACCATGGAAAGATTGATTGTAGAAGAGTTAACTTATTGCTCAGTATCATACATGTTGACACAATCACCAATCGAGATTAGTATGATTGGGTAACAGTTTGCAGAATGTTCAAACACCATAACAAATGTTTACAGGGTAATTGGTCATGATGGATTTCAAACACAACTATTAAATTTGGTAAAATTCATGGATAGTTATTCATTATAAATGAATCAATTTTCATGCTCTCGAGAAATATGAAAAGACAAAAAGGAGACCACATTGATTACTTCATATGAACAATTTGATGGTGCTTTCTCTATCCTCTTAATTGTTGAAGTAGCTTGCACGCATCATATGAGATGTGTAACACAAATTGATAATTATAGATATGTCATATCTAATAAAAGTGAAATTAGAGAACAATACGACAAGAAGGAACAATTCCCAATCCTCATTAATCTACTCAAGCTACATCAAATATGGAATATAGCACAATACAAAAGATGGAACCAACACCGATAAAGGGGGAGTAATAGAAGAAAGAAAGAGAAGCATGTGTCAAGGGGGGGAAACTAAATATGCAAGAGAAATACAACACAAATACAGTATGGTAGAATTAAAAGACTACTAATATGAGTACTCCTTTGCCATTCATTTCAAAGGAGGAGAGATCGTAGATACTACACATAAACTATGATGTTGTAACTGAAATTATGCATGCACTAAGCAAAGAAAATAACTATACAAGTACAGGTTGTTGCAATCAGAACAGAGGAGCTCATATTTAGGGGGAGATCATTTTTATTTGGTGTTGACATCAATGCCGAAGGGGGGTATTTTTGAATTTAGTGTTTTCATTGATGTCAAATGAGAAGTATAAAGTCTATAAGCCAGTTTGAATAAGTATATACAAAATAATTGTCAAAAAGAATGTGTGCGTACAAGTCTCATAAAGACGTACCTATTGCACAAATACTGCGTATATAGTAGGCACATTAAAGTGTGTAGATTACAAGCTGACAAAAGAATAAGAGATGTCATTGATTCAAGTTGAATGTTTGGGTACACTTGACCAGGAAGAAAGGAAGAAGGGTTTTCATCGATGTAGAGAAGAATCCACTTATGGAAAAGATAAATTGATTCAACATTGATGCTAGATTATTATAAATGACCAAAGTATTGATGTGTTTTGGGTGTGCAAACAAGGAGAGTACCTTGGGGGGGAATAGAAATCAACGGTTTGTTGATTGGAAGAAGTGCATGACAGTACAAAACTGAATAAGAAGTCGTAGTTGCACAAAATTGAGCACACAAACTAAAGGGAAAGCAGAGTACGTGATTAGGCGTGCAAGTTGGGAAAGCAGAGGAGGCGGTCATGTGTGCAAGTCCACAAAATTACATATTCAAAATAACATAGTACAAGGAGAATTTTTGAAAGAGAAAAACACAACAGACTTTGGAAAGCAGTGTGCGTAGAAATAGTGTTGAAGAGGTTGCACAAGAACAGAGTATACAAATCAGGGAGTGCAAAATAACCTAGTTACAGTCATATCTATTCAAGGGAGGTAGGAAGGCTAAGGATAGGAGATTACAGTCTCCTACAGGTCGGTGCCTACAAATTTGAATTGGTGCTCAAAGAATTGGTATTCTCATCTATTAGACAGGTTGGTTCTTGATTGCATAAGTTGGTACTCATAAGAGGATTGGTTTCCTCACAGGTTGGTGTTTGTAAAAAACAAGTTGGTGCTTGCACAAGGGATTGGTGTCTAAAGGTTATGTGAGTAGGTGCTCACACTATTGGATATCATGTCTCCCAACAATTTATTGAATCCAAGAAACAAGCACACACAAAGTTTTCTTATAATTGTTTTGCGCATAGTGTTCTCATATTGTTAATTGTTTTGGTGTTGATGTGTGATACATAAAGTGAAAATTCTATAAAGTGTGAAAATTGTGTTGGATATTGATTCACCCCCCCACGCTCTCAGTATCAATTTAAGGCTAACAAAACTAACTAGATGACATGCAAGCAAGTATAAAAAGAATTGAAGGTATAAATATCATGGTTAGAAAAATATCAATTGATATGTAAGACATCAAAAAAAAACTTGGGGACCTGGAAGCAATCAAAACAAAGGTTGAAACCTTTGTAACGAAAAAAGGTCTTTGATTGAACCTATGATATCAATATGAAGGGAGAGTCTCTTAGAATAAGTAAGGATATGACCTAGAGCCACACTTTTAAGATAGCAATTCATGACATCACTTTCCAAAAGTGGTTGCGAACATGTTTAATGGTTTTGACCCATCAGGGTGGGTTACCCAAATCGAACACTATTTCACCATCCATCGCATGATTGATGAAGAAATAATACTCAAGGTGTGGGTGTTATATTTGGATTCAAAATGTTGGTAATGTCAAAAGAAATCTTATGGAGGCTACATTGCTTATAACCAATTTTTTAAGGTTCTTCATGCTCATTTTGAGTGTGACACACTATTTGGGATGACTGAAAAAATTATGCCAAATATCAAAGTTAGATAATTTATCACAACATTGATTAGTTTAAAATAAACACAAATTTCCTACTATATTCCTTTATTAAAAGAATGTTTCATCACTGGCCTTAAGGAGTCAATTAGGACACAAGTCATGATGTAGAGCCCAACAACTTGGATGGAATCTTATGAAACAAATCAAGAAGCTGAGATGGTGATAAATTCCCAAAGAAAAAGACCTTCCTTTCATGGTCCCTACTCCAACAACTATCTCAACCCCTCCATGTAATATCCCAGGATATTTCCCCTTAAAATTAAATATTATTTTTGAATGAGTTTGTTAATTGATTTGGTTAAGAAAATTTACATGATATTGGAAATTTTTCACCATGAGACATTATTATAATGATGGTGTGAATGTAAATATTTTTCAAGCATATTTAATAAAAGGCATCCAAGGCTGACAAGGTAGGGTCGACATAAAAAAAAACCATGATACCATAAGTGGGGAAGATAGTGTAGGTTCTATAAAACCATGTGTCAAACACTTAAAACCTATTTTCATAAATGAAGAAGTGATTGAAACCCCCTTCCTACAATATATCCATTACCCAAAAAATTAGCTATGTGGTGTCCTCCTATTATTTAGGAAGAAGAAGGAGTCCATTTAGAACACTCTTCCTACCCATATTGAAGAGGGATTCAAATGAGTAAATGGGAGAGACAATCATTAGGAAATGGTTAACTATTAGTTTCTAGAAAAAGAGGTGGAATTTTTTTATAAAGTTAATGATTGGTGGGGAACTATAAGTAAAAAATAGAAATCAAAGAGGAAGACATTTTTTCCATTTTGTTTGTGAAACAATGATGTCTTTTTCAAAGTTCCAAAACGATGTTGATAACATATCAACCAAGCTTTGAAAAATTACTCTTCACTAAGCTTTTAATACCGTCGATAATATTAGTACATTTTCAAAAGAATAATATTTTGAGTTTCTAAATAACACGAGTGATATAATCGACTTAACTTCACAAGATCATTTAAACATGAGTTTTGTAATAGGACAGAAGACACTTTTGGTGATACTATGCAATATGTGAAGTCACGGGTTTTCAAGAGTCTCCAATCCACTTTGTGTTATGTACCGATAAGAATTATAATTTAGGCCATAAGGTGTTTTCAACTTAAAACTTTGTATAAGCTTAGATTTAAACTATTGGTGATATGTAGAAAGTTAACCAGGTAGATAAGTTTTCAAGTCCCTCCAATGAAAGTTCATTATGTGCATTTTGGAAGTTACATAAAACTTAGTTTCAAAAGCATTGTGATACAAGTTTTCAAGCTTCATGAATAAGACTCTTGTGGGCCCCATCTAACATATTTTTAAACCACACCGATAAATATTTCAAATTTCAAATTCTTCACATACCTCTTCGGTAATTATTAACCACACTTCAAATATTTTGCCAATAATGATCATTTATCCATATCTTTTGCACATGAGCTAATCTTAGTCATTTATTTTCATCCTAGTTGAACTAGGGGTCATTGAATAGCCAATGCATTCACAAGAACAAGCCTCAAAATTGACCTATTTATTGAATTAGCAAGTTACTTGAGTGAATTGTTGATTCAAAGAGTGATTCTTTGATCTTACTAAACTCCTATAAGCATTGTTACTCCCCTTACTCCTTCGTTCAAGTTTTCATTCACATTGGCTACATAATTGAGTTCTACAATCCAAGAAAAAGGTACAAAGACAACAATTCCATTCTTCTTCGCACCCATGTATGTTCCTCTAACTTATCATTTTTTTTTAGTGAGGAATTTGAGTTTAAAAGAAAAAAGAGGTAAAAAATTGATTCGAAATGTATTTTTATAGTAAGTTTCTCTGTAAAGTGAATTTGTTTCTCCTCAATTCAATTCGAATTCAAATTTTTTTGTAGGTCACTTTGTAAATAAAATTAATGCTTGTATCATATATTATTCCACTTGAAATACAACCTCAAAGATAAATGACTAAAGTTCCAAATGCTTTGCCAAAAGCAAAGAAAACTTATTGATCTCAGATATATGACTTGAAGAAATGGTAGAGTTAGGGATCCCTAGATTCAAAATAGGCAGACGAGATATTGAAACTGCAAAGCCAAAATTTAAAGATATTGAAGCTATAATTAGGAACCAAATTGATTTTCATTCTTGGGGAGATATTTTTAGGAAAATCAAAGAATAATATTATCCTAAAGTCATCCATCAAGTGTTGTTTCTTTGAGAAATGTGGTTGATGTTGTCTTCACCATCATAAGGGATTCTCATCTACATAATGTTGTTGCAAGGACTCGTGTTTTTCCTCGTTATGATGTCATACAATGTATAATTCATCATACCAAAACAAAAACAAAACAATTCAAGATGTCATTGGCAATTGTATTTCATATTTTTAGTCCATATAATTGGAAATATAGTACAAGTTTCATTATCCATATATGCTTTTAACTAGTGAATTTGTACAACAATTTCACAAAAGAAATGATACAAAGAAAGTTTTGGTCAGTTGGTGGGTGGAAGGAAAGGTATTTCAAACAAGAAATGATGATATTTATCTAGCAACACATATTAGAACTCCATATCTATATGCCATGGCTCATATGTGTAGGTTATATGGCCAACACAATTGTGCCCTTTTTAAGCATTCTTGGATTCCTCTGATGCATTTGACTGTGGTAGAAAGAAGCATATTCAACTGGGTAGGAATATTGTATCTATCTTTGCACTGAGCTATAAATAAGGCATAAAAGAAGAATGTAGGAGTTTTTCAAAAAATTTATATGTCTTCCTATATTTTAGACATAATGTGTTCCAATCATCCTTTCCCTCAATTAAGACGGAGTTGGAATATTTATTGCAATTTTGTTCATGTCTATTCTTAGATGTTATGAGAAAACAAATACAAAAATAATTATTCTTTGATTTGTGACTACTTTGCACACCTTTGCAGAATAATTTTCAATAAGGAATGTTTAAGGATACCATCTAGGGGAAAGGCTATGCTACAAAGTATTAGAAATTGGTATATAGAAGAGGAATATACATATATCATAATAGTTGGAGTGGTTGTCCCTTGACATATCTTTCCTAAGTATGTTCCAAACAGATTATTCATATTTGAGATCTCCTAGCCATCCATATTGCATGGAGTTAATGCCACCTTGAAAATGGAAAAGAAAAAACTCTTGATTCCAAAACTTCTTTACATTGGGAATTTCAGCATTAACAACTTTAAAATAGCTAAAGAGAAAGCTGAGTTAATGCTTGAATATAGATTTACTCAAGTCAAATTTATAAGACATGACACACAAGGTTTGGGGGCTAGACACTACTACCAAAGTTATCTTAATTTGGCCATATGCACATGAAGAGTGGGAAAATGAAAAACAATTAGAAAATGTGGATTCATGGGATGATGTGTTGAATAAAATAAAATCTTAGGTCCACTAAGAAACTAGTGGATCTTCAAGTGGGAAAATTAAGAAGACTAAAGAATAAAAAAGGTCAAAAGAACAAAAGTTACAAGACCAAAAGAATGAAAATGAAAGGGTATTGAAAGAGAAACAAGATTGAATTGAACAAATATCGAAAGAGGAAAAAGACAAAATTAAGGTAGAAAAGAAAATCAAGAATATGTAGCCAAAGAACAAGAGGAAGAGGGTAGAATACATGCAACCAAAGAAAAGAAAGAATAGGAAAAAATTAAGGAGGAGCAAGACAAATTGAAAGCAGCAGGGGAAAACAAGAGCTAGACAAATTGAAGACAGTCGAGGAAGAACAAAATAGAATCAAATTAGCCAAAGAAAAGGAAGAGTGTGCAATCAAACAATAAGAGGAACACGACAAAATAAAAGTATATAAGGAAAAAGAAGAACAAGACAAACTAATATCATTCAAAGAGAAAGAAGAGCATGAAAAACTAATGGCCTTTAAGAAAGTAGAAGAAAAGCAAAGAAAAGAAGATCAATAAGAAAAGAAAATCAAAGAAGCAGAAAAAAACAGAAAATTGAATAAGAATATAAGAAAATTGAAGAACAAAAGAAGCAAGAAGAACAATTGAAAGATGAAGAATATGTAAAGAAGAAATAAATGGAGGAAAATGTAAGCTAAATACTATATATTCTTCGGAGGAAACTCAACAAAACAATACTAGTGTAAATAATAGTGCAGATCAATCTGTAGAAGGAGCTCATCCTTCAAATATAATCTTCGAAAATAAATGAAAGTTTGTAATAGTGGAAGATGTAAATTACCAATTCCACAAGATCTGCAAGCTGAATTGAACCTTGATATGAAAGAAGAATGAAGGAAAATAATTTGCAGTGAAAAAATTGTTGGAAATCACTGGGAAATTGAACATGAAGGAAAAACTCAAAAAGAAACAATAATTGGTATCATATTACATTGATTTGTGTAAACCCATAATATAATAAAAACAAAGAATTTGAATTACCCAGGAGGAATTCAAATCTCAGACTGTAGACATGACTATAAGTGGAAAAATGATCCCTGAAGACAAACTATTGTAACTCTAGACACCTGACTCACTTATGAATCAGTTAACTAACATTGGGAGGAATGCATGGATAACGTTATCCACAAAACATGCAAAGGAGGCACATGAGATAACAGAAGGTGAACTCACTACTACATTTTGACCAAAAATCCGACGGCTGTCATGTCGGATTTTCGACACTTTCCTGTCGCATGTACGACACTTTGATTTTTTTTTAAGCGTCGGAAACTTGTTGTCGGTTATACGACACCTAATTAACCGTTGGTTAAGCGACACCTAAGTAACCGTCAGTTAAAAGTACAGTGTCGGTTAAGCGACAGAATATCTTCGACGGAAGTGAAATTTTTTTAATAAAATCACCTTCATTTCGTCGGTTAAGTGACAGTCGTGCCGTCAGATAAGCGACGGTTAGGCAATTTTTTAAAATAAAAGTAACCTTCAGGCCGTCGGTGAAGCGACGGATATCAACTGCCATCGTCGTATAAGCGACAGGACACGGCGTCGCTTAGGCGACGGATATAAACTATACACGTTGGAAAAGCGACAAGGAGAGCCGTCTCTTAAGCGACGGATATAAACTATATGCGTCGGAAAATCGACAAGGATAGCCATCGCTTAAGCGACGGATATTGACTATATGCGTCGGAAAAGCGACAAGGAAAGCCGTCGCTTAAGTGACGGAAGGGAATTTAAAAAAAAAAATATTTGCACCAGAGCATAGAGAAACATAATGAATCACCAGTAATGATCTTCAGCCAACCTGTGCCAAATTCCCCCTAAGGAATTCATCTGAACTTCATGCTGGACCAAATTTCATCGTAGATTGCCTCCCTTGACTCCATAAACACGTGGATTATCCCCTACCAGCGTGTAGTTCCAGGATTTAGCCTTCTTAGATGCTTATTACTCTAATTTAAGCACTGCTGGCTCCTTCAGCGAATGGTAAGGCAGGAGAGCACTTCCTTTTATCAGACTAAGTGTCTAAACCACTCGGTCCTCCTAGCTGTGAGCATGACAGTGCATGGAGGAATTCCATTGGATGCAGGTCAGGAATAAAAAGAGCCATGAGATGAGCATTTGACTTACCAAACGAGCTGTCCCTCAAAAGCCTCATACTTCACCTGGAAATCTTCAAAGGCAGAGATCTGAAAACACTTATTTCTTTCAATGTCTCAGATCTGAATTCACTTAATTCTTCAATGGCAGAGAGATAAAATCACTTATTACTTCATTGACAGAGTTGTATACCCTGAATTCTTAAAGGACGGAGAGCTGCATGAACTTATTTCTTCTTTGCCAAAGAGCTGCAAACACTAAATTCTTCATTGACTGAAAGCTGAGTGCAATTATGTCTTCATTGCCAGAGAGCTGTAAGAACTGATTTCTTTATTGACTGAGAGCTGAAAACATATTTCTTCAACGACAGAGAGCTAAAAGCGCTTAAATATTCAATGACAGAGAGTTGAAAGCACTTAGTTCTTCAATTGCAGAGCTGTAAACACTGATTTCCTCATAGGCAGAGAGCTGAATGCACCTATTTCTTCAATGGCAGAGGGCTGAAAACACTGAGATATTCAATGACTGTAAGCAATTTGTGTACACAGTGCAGTTGAAAAGCCTTAGCAACCATCTTAATTGAACAACAATGAACATGAACATGGTACAGAACAATGTTAAACAAAGAACAATATCAAAGATAGAAAGATATCAACATTCACTAAAGCCTCAGTTCTAGAAGCACCAAGTTTAATTCCGTAAGGTATCTAGAAAACTTTGCATGTCATAGAATACAATGGAAAGAATAAACTTGAGTTCTAAACATACCAACATAAGCCCAGTCCCATAGAACTGGTATGTTATGATAATGTGGACCTGACCTATAATAAAAACACATTTTTGCAAAATTTCACAGATCATAGTTCTTCTGCACTGATAGCGATCCTCAGGTTATGTCTCAGTAACAGTTTAAAAATTAAAATCAGTAACATTGACGTTGGTTCCACACAAATAAATCCTTAGACTTGTATAAACAGAAGCATAGAATACCAGAGCATAAGAAATCTCATCTAATAGCGATAACTGTTGTTATAGTTAGACTCGTAGCCTCCAGCAGAGTGACCAGCAAATCCAGTATTTGATCGTGGGGAAGCATACATGGTGTTGTGACCTGTATATGAATTGTAGCCTGAGTCAATGGAATTATACACATATGGTGGTCCAGAAGCTTGATACACATCTGCTGGAGGTCCTGAAGCCCGATACACATCTGCTGGAGGTCCTGAAGCTCGGTACACATCAGCTGGTGGTCCTGAAGACCTATACACATCGGCTGGTGGACCTAAAGCCCTATACACATCTGTTGGTGGTCCTGAAGCCCCAGCCATAAAGTTCTGCAAAACAAGGATTATGAAAAATCTTCAGAATTGTCTTGGAATAAAAATTTCAGTTGTATATTCTTTGAAAGTACTTATTGTCCAAATATCATGCCATGTATCAGACCTATGCATCAAGAAAAGGCATTATATGAACACTTTATAGCAACAATTTTGTTTCTAGACAACATAAGTACTCTTCCATTATCATGTCACATAATAGTATATGTATCCTCCAAGGTCTGAGTGCATGATTAATAAATTGCAATCACACACCAGAAAGGACATCCGAAACAACCCAAACACTAGCATTGCAACAGAAATACTGAGAAGAAAATTCTGGTGGAACTTTTGCAGTATATATATTCTGCTCATGGAAGTTGAATTTTGATTCTTACAAAATAGAAATGTTGATTGTTAGCTATATGGATGCTTCCCTTGTAATCAGTGTATCTAGGTCTAGTACCAAAACAACACCTAGGTTTTTCCCATTAATAAATTGTAGTTAATAATATTAATCAATTATGTGAGCTCAAAATTACATAAGCAGCAATTTCTTCTATCCTCAATTACAAAAGCATCAACTTGAAATAATCATTAGACTTGAGCATGCTTAAGGAAATCACCAAAAAGCCTTAATTCTGAAGCCTTTGTGGAATGGGCACAATAATTTCATCTCAGAAATTACTATATTTAAAAACATATTGCCATATTGTCTGAAAAGTAAGTCATTGAACTCTTTTCAAAATATATGACATATGATATGACTGGAACAGAGTTACATCGGAACATATTTTGCATTTACATAAATATGCTTTCAAGTAAAGTTTCTACTTTTAAGGACAAAATATTTGTCTATGTGAAAGTTTCAACTTGAGAGACTGTTACTTGTACATTGGGTTTCCTACCTCATGCTCCTGTAGAAATGTAAAAGTTGCAGCATTAATACATTGTGAAATTTATTATTTTCTCCAACGCTGTTGATTCGTTGTATTATGCACCCATATAAAGTAAGAGAGAGCCAACACACAGAAGTAAGAGAGAACCGATTTACCCAACAAGGCCAAATGACAATGTTAATGACTAGAATTATCCTTACCAAACCTTGCTCATCTCCAACAGCCAAAATATCTAAAATTGGGCAAAACTCCAATGCTGAAATGGGAGCATTTTTCCGATTTAAATTAAGATTTTGTACCTGTTAAACAATATATGTACATCAAATTTTGCAAATCAAATAATAATATTTTATAGAAAAGATATTCGTAGATATGTAAGCTGTTGATAATAGGCTTGTCACCCACTACCGTCAGGAGATTCGCAAGTAAACATAATTGTAGAAGTGTTCTCACCTCATTCTCAACACTGCAAAGAAGACCTAAAAAAGGCACTGATGCATCCCATACTTTAACAGTGCCATTTTCATGCCCACTTATGTAAATAATTTCCACAATGGAACTATTATCAAATGACATCGAACCATGAACTCCGATAGTGACAGGCCACTTCATACTAGATGAGATATTGGATGGTGCTATTGATTTCAACGCACGAGGTAGCTATATTCAGATAAATATGATAGCGTTTGAAGTTAGCAACCAGAATATCAAAGAAAACATGTTCTTATGAAGAAATTTTATGGCTATATGATTCTAGAGACTGAAAAAGTAAATATACCCGTGATAATATTTTAGAGGCAGGGGAGAAATGGGAGACCTCTCCTCTTCCATCCTGAGAGAGGACTCTAATATGCTAGCCCCATCATATGCATGTAAATTTCCTGGATTTGTGAGTATAAGAAATGAAGCAGATGGATTGCTCCACATGCTTCCAGCAGTTGGTAACATTATCATGTCTGCAAAAGATCCATGAAACTCAAGATTCAAGTGTGAAATGCATGCCAATTTTTCCATCTTATAAGACCATTCCAGACCCAAAACCTGCAAGGTGGGAAGACAGAGTGAATCCCTCCCTTAGGAGTAAAGATAGAATGTTGAAAAGTATGCTATGCTGCAAAACTAGAAATGTGCAAACCCTGCAACACAATTTTCATTACATGCAATTCTCAAGAAAGATTTATTTCTACTATCTAGATAAAGTAGAGCATGCCATACAAAAGCATGGTTGAGTCATTTAAATGAATAACACTTTCTATATCTCAAGTTATATTCCTTTTAGAAATTTTGAAGCTTGTCTGTTTTAAATGAAAATCAATAAAAAGAAAGTAAGCTGTAGGTGACAGGCATATGTCTGAGAGAAAGGAGGAATGGCCAGACTCCAATTACAAAAATAGATGGATGTATATTAAAAAAAAGGATTGCTTCTCCCACATCACTTTTTGACTTTTACCTTGCTCTTATTGAAGTATTTTTAGGGTGCAAAACGAGGAGGTAAAAAAGTGTTAAGTTGACTTAGGGTTGCCTGACATTCATTCTAATGGAGTAGCATTTCCAGCCAAGTTGATGTATCCCCTCCATGGTTGCCTGACATTCATTCTAATGGAGTAGCATTGACAGCCAAGTGAGCAAAGAAAACACATGGAACCTATAGTAGTCCTGGGCACACCTACATGGATTATGGGCACTTTTCAACCCCAAAACAGTCTCATACAACTATGAAGAAGCAAAAAGCCAAAAAAATTGAGCATGTAACAGCCTCTAATAATCAATCTTGTGTGTGAACAGCAGTAGGAGAAGTGTGTGAACTTGTTATGAGGCGTGCCTTATCCATCACCTAACCCCACCAACATTCTACCAACAAAAAGAACATATGGATATGGAGAAGCAGTCCTAGGCATACCTAAGCCTTCAAAATGCAACTTGCACCATTATATCAACATTCCTCAGCATTATTTAGTGAAACCTAGGCATGAATGAGAAGTTCTGCAATAAAATTGTCTTTAAATACTCAACAACTGTAGCCTCTGTGAGATAAACAATGGAGTAGCAGTTTGCATCAAAACAACAGTATAATGAATCTAAAATAATCAATAAACATCAAGTTTGTTTAACCTTGGTTTATACACTTATTATCCGTAAAACAACCTTCAAAGGGGCGTTTTGAGGCATATTTTCACACAACGACCCTAAAAGTGGTAAAACACAGTCACCTACAACAAATATGGGCACTTGTTTGGGTGACTTTCATGAGGAACAACTATGGATCTTAAAAAATATGGACTGTCATGAGCATAATCAGTGGCCTCCAGGATTGAGATTCTTCCCTACAGATGAAGAGCTGGTTGTGCATTACTTGTGCAAGAAGGCAGCCTCACAGATACTTACAGTTTTTAACAGTCCAAGTTTAATGGTTTGTTTTTATTAGTTTCTTTTCTAGTTTGAGAAAAGTAAGTTCCAGATTTAGAACTGGTTCTGTTCATTTTCAGTTGTATGCTATTTTGAGATCTAGTTTGAGTTAGATGCTATATCCAGTTTTAGCAGTTTAGTAGTTTGGTTCTATTTTGCATTCACTGTCAGTTAAGGGAGCATTGATCCCTGGGTAGTGGTTGAATGAAAATAGCTGGAGTAGGTACAAATCTCAAGGAGATAGCATGATTGCATTCCTAGCATATTCTCCTGTTGAGCCACATTCCTCATTGGCTCTTATATCCATTCAGGGAGGTGCACTAGTTAACTAGGGCTTGACTTAGTCTA
>LPNX010823594.1:120051-134790 GCA_001517045.1 Pseudotsuga menziesii | reverse complement strand
CAAATTGATACCTGCAAAACAATCTACAATGCTAACTTTGTATGACAAAACAAACTTTTTTCAATGAAATTCTAAGGCAATTTTGAAGGAGATTTAGCTTCGTATGAATTATATGTTTATATAGGTTTTGATTAAAAATTTGGGTGGGAAATACATTAAAGTTTGTAGTTGGAGTGTCATTAATGTTTGAATTCACTCTCGGGCTTTTGCTTTAAAGGACCTCGACCGAGCTAATACCTCGGTCGAGGTCTTAATTAAACCTCGACCGAGGGTTTGCTAAACCCTCGGTCGAGGGCTTTACAAACCCTCAATCGAGGTTTAATTAAGACCTCGACTAAGGTATTTAAATACCTCGGTCGAGGTTTATACCTCGGTCGAGGGCTTAAAAAAACAGACTTAGCCCACATTCAAACAAATGAAAAATTTCCTGTGCCTTGCAGAGGTGTACACCCTGCCATTCCTAGCACATAACTGAGCGGAGTTGATGCCGATAAATTCACCAACGAATCTTCTATCCATTGACGTATCATACACGCATTTTGGCATTCATATGAAATTTATTTTTTAATTACTTCTAAAACTTATACTTAGAAAACCACACTGCAACTTCGAAGCAGCTCAAAGAAAAATCCGTAGAGTTAAAAATACATAGCCAAAAAATTCTTTAAAATGCACACATCACATATCGACGTGTCCTCTTCAAAAGGGTATCTTTGGTTTTTCAATTTTTGAAAAAGTAGAGAAAATTTCTTTACGTGGACAAATATGTGTTTAAAACGATGCTGAAATCGAATGTGGTCACTTTCGAAAAATAATAAATAATTGTATAATGCGAAAAAAATTAACAAAAAAATATGCACATCACACTACATTTTATGTAGATCATGCTCATACATATATTTTTTTAAAATTATTAATGCAAGATTGAATTACTCTACGTGGACACGAGGCACTTATTAGCTTCTTCAAATTTTTAAGGTCACACAGTTCATTAAATACAAAAATTCACACATTAAATGACATCAGAATATTTAAAAAAAATATCACTACGAAGCCAACATAATATTCTACAATTTGTTTTTTACTGTAAGTCAAAATTCACATGGCATATATGCGTTTTGAGGGCTTCTATCTAGCACATGAGTTAAAAATCAGGTTTTCATCGCCAAATTTGGCCAAAAAGTGTTACCCATCTTCATGGAATCACCCTGTTTTAGATTTTTTCCAACTCAACATCAATTATCTTCGATAGTCCATAGTTTTTCAACTCAACTTCAATTACCTTTGATGCTCTAGAGTTTTTCAACTCAACATCATTTACCTTTTATGCTCTAGAGTTTTCCAACTCAATATCAATTACCTTTGATGCTCCAGAGTTTTCCAACTCAACACCAATAAATGTATTAAGTCCTTCAAGACTTTACATCTTATACATAAACTGCTATAACTCACTCTTGCAATTTCTCCAAAGCAATGTCAGCCACGATGGAATATAAGAGATTCCTTTAAAAAAAGAATCTCTTTCCATTTGTAATTCATCCATCTTGTTGTTTACAAACCACCACGGGCTTACCTTCCCAAGTGCACAGCGCTAGATGTATCATTCCTGGCTCACCCCAAGTTTACCTTTCATAATAAACCATTCATGCATTTCGATACAAATAAATTTGCACTATGTGTACTGATAATTTCACATATGTTTTTCTAGAACATACATTCAACACCATCAATTTATAACCATCATATGACAATTTCATATTTATGTACTTCTAGTATCTTGCAAAAGATGTGTGAACCATTTCAACAATACTTAAATTCTCTCAATTTACACCTTCTATCTTTTTCTGAATCAATTGGTTTAACATAATATGGCATCTACTCAAAAGTAACATTCTCATAAATGTTACATTTACTTCTTTCAAGTATTCCAATAGGAATTCAAATCTACCAATTTGTTTCCAATTTTGTTCCTTGTGAAATATATACTTGACATAAATAAATAATTTGTGCAATTGACTATCGTTTGATCAACATTTAATAGCTTCATGCTATCTTTTCATAAGTACCAATTAAATAATTATCATACTAGAAGTTACCTCATGTATTGTTTTCCATTATCCTCACGCCAATTCAATGAAGCTTCTTGTAACAATGTGTACATGCATATTACACTGACAAGTTCTTGCAAGGAGTTATGGGCATCATAATATCTTTTGTCAAAACAATTTAAAGCATGAAGTAAATATAATACCAAGTTTCTATTATGGTCCACTTAAACTCCAATGTTATACACAATGCACAATCTTGATGAAACAAAATGGTATTATGCATAATAATTATGCATTAACTATTTCGACATGCATAGTCGTGATTAAATCAAAGTTCATCATTATACTCTATGTTTTTGTAACCAGACATATGCATTAATTACCTATAATTTTCATATATATTTTGTTGATTTTCACCTTATTTGTTTGTTGTTCTGTCTTCAACATATTAAGCACAATTCATACCATACTTTGTTATAAGATTGAATACATATTAAACTTTTAGTACTACCACTAACTTTACTTCGCCATGCCCCTATATTGGGAATTACACCCACATTGTATTCAAATATAAAAAGGGTATATTTGATAAACTTAACATGTAATTAACTTCTCAAGCAGAATTGCAACAAATCGAATTTAAACTCGTACTTGTAATGTTTGTGGTTAAAATTGTTTCTTCAAGCACATAGAGGGAATCAACCATGTCAATTATGGTCTTCAACCTTATCAAATTTAAATTTAGGAAGGGGCACTGACATTTTTCTTTAATATTTGAATTATAAAATCAAATTTTAAATGATACAATAATGTAAATCTCTAGTGCTCCTATGTATGTTAAAATACACTGGTGCATTTATATATACGAAGTGCACCAGATACAAAACATCTGTGAAATCCTTTGGCCGCCTGCCTCTACTATCCACCTCTGCTATAAACAGATAAAATGTCTTTTGTGTTAGAGGTTCCATTAGAAAGTGCTTTCCTTTTAGTGACAAAAAGTCATAATATCAAGTTTGGGGTTAGCCTGAAGGAAACTCAGACCAAATGTTGAGCAAAATTTTGGAACTTTTAGTTCTGTCTATCGAATTAAGACTATAAACAATGTTAAGATTTGCCTATAAACAATTTCTATGTTGTGCCATATATTCACTATAGTAAAAAAATGGACTTGTAGAACCTGGTATTTGTTTGTATCATAATCTTCATGGGGGATGGTTGTCTAGAGTCTTTTTTGCAGTGGTGTTTGAAGGTTCCTCAAGGGAAAGCTCCATCTCTCTAGTTTCCTTGTATATGGCATCTAGATTGCACTCTATCCTTTTATTATGGGCTTGGATTTTATTATTTTTCTTTATAAATTCCTTTGTTAATAATACTAATTCATTTCTTTCTTCTTTTGTGTCGAGCAGAACCTTTCCTAGCAAGGTTTTGATATGCTAATATAAGGCAATAGTCCTGAAGTGTTTCATCTCCTGAGCTCTAGTAGTCTTAACATCCTAGACAAAGGCTCCCATATTTTCCTGTATTTGAGTGTCATGAGCATAGTCATGCTCAAGTTTGAGCCATTCCTCGTTCTCTACCAACTCTCTTTGAATGCGTGCACGGGTGAGGGGGAAGTAAAATGATTTAGATAAGCAATTTCCTTTTAAACCCGCAGGTCACTAGTTGGGCCTTTGCCTTTGATATGGTCTTGAGTTTGAGGACCATTGGCCATGTTCACACCAGGGGAAACAAGCTTAAAGGGGGTTTTAGAAGCAGAGTAAGAGGATACGGGATCACAACTAAAATTCGATGGGTCGATAAACTGATGATTGAGCTAATGAGAGGATTGATTAATTACCTAGAGCATATGGCTATGAAAGCAGAGGGGATAGGATGAATATAAGTCTGAGTAAACACATAAACCGTAGAGCTTACTCATCTTGTACATAGATGCTAACCACTTCTATTTGAAACTGAATAAGAGATATGACATAATTAATTAAGTTGAAATTGACCTAATTCATAGATGCATGCATACTAATTGATTGAATCGTGGTTGTGTTGATGCCATCTATCTCCAGTATTATCCACCTTAACTCTGGATTGATATTCATGTCGGGTCCAAGATGGCATTTGTCAATCTCCCAATATTAATGAGCTTTGAACATGATTATCTTTGCAAACATGCATTGGCATAGACTAAACTCATTCCTGAACCATATTAATGTTGAATTGATATTCCACCGAGTTGATGTTCTTATCTATCTCAATAAAACCGAGTTGATGTTCTTATCTATCTCATGATGTCAATTGTCTTTATAGAGTGTTGAGTAACATGCATAATTTCCTCTACACCTCTTTCAAACCTGATTGAACTCATGAGCAAATATCACTTGTTTGTCCTTGCCATAGACCTTGCAGCTAGGTGGTGTCATAGTTGGAATGTTAATTGGTGAGGAGCGCTACCAAAGGGTTGGCATAAGGCTTGTTAGATTTTCATTCAGTAGGATCAGTCCCTATCTTATCATGCACATACCTGATAGACACCGAATCTAGTGTAATTAATATATATATTGTTTAATACATTATTTATGAATTATATAGTTAAGGAAAGTTTATATGATACATGATGCATAATTTCTACTAAGATTAATTTTGGTTTTTCCTATTTTATGAAGGATAAAATTTGGTTTACTTTAAAATTTTGTTTGTGTTCAAAAAGTTTGCCAAGAAGCTTTCCATAATCACTATAGTTTTGGGTAGTTAAAAAGTTATAAAGTACTATTGTTTTGGTTAGTTGGCAAGTTATAAAAGTTTATGCTGTAGCAAATACTATAAATTTTACATAACAAACTTTTTCAACCCTTGAAATTTTAGGAATAGACAAACCCTTTCTTTCCCTGTAAAATTCATAATAATTTGTTATAATCTTAACCATATTATATAAATATAATAAAACCAAAAAAAACAGCCATGCCCTATGCCTATGCCTCCATCTCTATTCTTAAGTTTAAATCTTTCCAATCAAACTACTATCATTTGCTTTGCTTTCAATCTTTCTAATGAAACTATTATCATTGCTTTGCTTTCACATTGAAAATTCTGATACCTGGGCAGATAGTCGACAATTATGTGTATAGAAACCAGAAACTGAAAATGTATGGGAGTTTTCAATCTCTGATCCAAAAAAATATTAAGACTGAAAAAATATCCGAGTTTTCAATCTCTGATCCTAAAAATATTAATTATGAGCTCAGGTTTGGATGTGGGATTCGTCAATGAAACTCTTTACAACAGTTTGAATCTGTCCAACTAACCGGAGTAGTTCACTAACCTAAACTTAACGTAAAGAACGATGCAATTCTATATCCTCAAACTGCTTTCCAACTATGTAAAGTCTTCGTCGTAAACGTGTGGGATTCGTCAAATAACTATTCATTTAACAGAAAGAAACTTCCATGGCACTTCATGTGTCTTGATCGTATTCCATGGTCTTCAGATTCTCAAATTTGGAGCTCTCCAGACTCCATATTCATTTCCTTGCATTGCCTGTGTGATTTACAGATTTTCAGTACAGATCTCTAATGTCATCCCAAGTTGTCCATGGTATTCTCAATGTCACAATATTTGAAGCTACGCACCTTCGTCACCGAGGCTTACCCAGGTTGCTAAGAAATGTAAGGAGATCAATTCATCTGTATTTGAATAATTATACCATTCTTCAAAGTGGGTACGTTTGATCTTTTGGATAAGGATTCAATTCCTTTCGAGTTCTAAATTGTGTACTCATAGAGGATCGATCATTTGTTCTAAAAGGGCACAGTGGACTCTATGCCACCGTAGATATTGGCACTGCTACAATCGCAAGCACTAGTGTCCTGCCTCATCAATCTGCAAACCCAATTTGGAACGAGACTTTTCACATTCATTGCGCATATACATCGCCTTCTCTGGTTATCAGCGTGAAGAAGGAATTGGACATTTCCGCACAAGTGGTAGGAAGAGCCGAGATCCCAATCTCAGAAATCCTTAGTGGCAAAGTTATCAAGGGATGGTATGACTTGTATAACGAAGATTTCTCCAAGAAGCTGAAAAAAGCTCAGATCCATGCCTGCTTCCAGTTCAAACACGTCTCAGAAGATCCCTATTGGGGTTCCAGGATTCGAGATCGGAACTTCCCAGGAGTCCAGCATGTGTATTTGAAGCAGAGGGAGGGATGCAGAGTCAATCTCTATCAGAACACGCATTTATCAGAGCACTATCGTCCCAGAATCGAACTGGGTTATGGGGAGGAGCGAACCTTATACAGGCCTGCGAGACTGTGGGAAGAATTATAGGAAGAAAACAAAACCACGAGTTCATGGCTGACCCTCTTGAGGATGCAGAGCTTCACGACAGATGCAAAACATGGCGGGGTGATCTTCATCTGGGGTGATGAGGATTCAGAATTTCCCATATGTAAGATTAGGCGGCCAAGCCGGGATGGCATTCAAAATAATAATAGAGCAGCAAACACATTGAATATTCAAATTCAATTTTCCCTCCCATTCAATGAGGACCGTAGTCACCCGAGAGTAGTCACCGGAAAGTAGTCATCGTTATCGATGAGTAATAGCGGGGTATGTCATGGATGACCATGGCGGATGGCCATATGTTATGCCAGGAAAAGTCGTGCGTATCTGACAATGGACAGTCTCGTCTTAAAGACGATTCTGTCCAGTAAATAAGGCTCGCCCTCACCTGTGTATCATGATCTTCTTTTAACGACAAGGTCAAATCACTCATAAATCTCCCTTTATTCTTACTCACTGAGTCACTTGTCTATCATGATCTTCTTTTAAAGAAACATTTTTAATGGATATTGTATTATTTTGTATTTTTTGTTTTTTTATGTATTCATAAAAAGAAAATTAAGATTTGGTTAGCATGTTCAGAAATATAAATACTAAAACTAACAATTGTACCTAGGGGTGCAATAAAAGAACGTTGTGTTGCAAGCTAAGCAATGAGATGTGGACATATATAACAAGAAAGAGAATTTGAAGTGTTGAACTACAAATTTTAGTTAATAAAATCTTATGGTTGATAATACATTTCAAAAAATCCATTAATACATTTCAACAAATTTCAATGAATAATAGGTAAATTATTTCACACATATATATGTTGAGGCTTAAATTAGATTTATTTGCATAAAATTCAAAGAACATACACCAGTATGGGATTAGATGGTAGTATATGATAGCTAAATTAAAAGGCAAATTCTGCTCTTTGTTTTTTCTTTTATCTTTTCAACACAATTACATAATCTCAGGAAAAAAGAGAAGAATATTAAGGAATGTATATATTCGTAAATTGAACATCTATATTCTTAAATTGAACATATATATTCATTTTAAATATAAAATTAAAAAGAAATGCAAGCTAGACTCATTATTCATTTTATTTCACCAATTCTGGGCGAGCGGAATTTTAGGGCAAGGGTTTTAGCGCAAATACCGTATTGACTCTATTCCTTCTTATCTCCTTATATACTCAGTGTATTTCTATGTGTTTTTCAATGGATGGGAAGATTTAAACCAATATGGAGAATAGTTTATCGCGACAAATTATCTTTACGGTTATATGTGCGAGAAATTCCCCATCACTTCCATTCAAAAACACCCAATAAAAAAAATACAAAAACCAAATTCCCCATCATTCCGATTCAACAGAGCTGAGAGAATTTTCCTTTTCTCCAGATACCTTGCTCTTAACGTAACCCTGAGTAGGACCTTTTGGATTGGGGTGTGGGGTTCGATTTCAGTACCATCAAGAGATCATCCGGTCAGTCACATGCCTAGCAACAAAAAAAAGACGCTTTTGCATGTTATTCCCCACCATCTCACGTATGCTCACAGGAATCCCACAGCCAGCTAAGCAACCGGTTTATCTTCTTTTTTATACTACCTACCAAAATTATTATGATTTACTAATTAAATATTAATACTCTAGTGTAATAAATATAAATTGTAAAATATAAATAAACATAAAGACTTCAAAATATATATATATATATATATATATATATATATATATATATACCATTACATACAATAAAAAAATTAAATAAATAAATACAAACGAAAACATTATTAGGAATATATAGTTGTATTTTCATCTTTATATTTATAAGATTATAAACTCAAATAAATATATTCTAATTCAAATAATTATGTTCTAGTACCTAAAAAGAATTAGAAAAATATACTTTTCACATATTTTACAAACATATAAAAAAGATACCAACTTTGAGCATGACCAATTGAAAAATATACCAACTTTAACATACTTTATAATCAAATAAAAAATATATAAAAATTTTGATATATCCAAAATATGCAAATATTTTAAACATAAATTAACATAAAACTCCAAGATATTAAGTAATAATAAAATATATAATAAAGTATAAATATATTACCAATACATGTAATAAGAAAATTAAATGAATAAATACATGACATACAACAATATTAGAAGTATATACATTTGTATTTTCATCTTTATGTTTATATTTATAGTCCATTATAAATTCAAATAATTATGTTTTACAACAATATTAGGAGTATATACATTTGCATTTAATCTTTATGTTTATAGGATTATAAATTCAAATAATTATATTCTAGTACCTAAAAACAATTAAAAAGATAAATTTTTTAATATAATTTTTAAACATATAAAAAATATAGCAACTTTTAGTATATATACTATACAGCCAATTAAAAATATATATTAATTTTTAATATACTATAAAATATTAACTTTTTATCATGCTTTACAACTCATTAAGAAATATAGAAACCATATACAAAATTTCTACATTCCAAAACAATATATATATATATATATATATATATATATATATAAAGTGTGTGAATGTAAAAATATACAAACTCATAACATATACATGAAAGTTAAGGCTGACATGAACTCACGGTGTTCAAAAAGTTTATGTTAATTTTGAGGTTTTTAAAGAAATTTCGTGAACCCAAAAATCGAAGTTTGAATTTATTGGAATTTTGTATTTGAGTCAGTTTAAAATGGACCAAATTTTTGTGATAAAATTCAATCATATAGAGAATTTAAATTACTTACAAATATTGAATCGGATTTAACTTTATTTTGATTTGAAAACGAGATATTTATGCTACAAAATTAACTTATAAATGAATTCACTTGTTCCATAAGACAAATCTATTCAAAACGCACAGTTTTTTTTGGGTTAATTCTGGCTGTAGGTTGTGGGTCAATAAATAGGCTTCAAAACCTCTAACAAAATAGTAAAAACATAATTGGATCAAGCAATAATTTCCACCCAACATTAGGAGAAATTTTATCGCACTCGTTAACTCTTCGTTTGTACGTAAAAAGAGGATATCGCTTGTTTCATTTTTTTCGTGCATCAGCCTTTAACATCTACAACGTCTAGGACGTTGTTCCATATTACAGCTGGAAACTACTTCCCGCGAGAAAAATATTTTAATCAAATGCTTGTACAACGGGAACTTTTATGGTAATCGAATGCACATACATTTTCATGCACTTAATAGTTGGGGATTTTAAATTTTACAGGTTTACACATTTAGAAACCAGCAAGGGTGCGGACCGCGGTGAAGTTCTGGCGAGTCCGGTAAAGTTCAGGCATTTTATAATTCTTCCCGTAGGATAAACAACAAGCAAAATGCCCCGTTATTACGACGTTTTGTCTTGTTATTTCGATCAATTTTGTATTTGGAAATTGCACTTTTTGCAATTTCGTTATTTCAGGAATCACAAACATGTTTAACAGATAAAATCCAGACTATTTTGAAACTACCTAAATCATCAAAATCACTATTTCAACAACCAAAAATTCATTTTTTGTCATTATTGTGTTGTGTTGCCAGATTCAGGCAGATGAAGGGCGTTTTAGTCATCGGTTATACTGCTCTCATAATCCTGTCATGGATTCTTATCTGTCATCCTATGTTGAAATCTAATACGATTCATCAAAAATGTTCTAGGGTTTCGAACCCGAGTCCTAAGTGATCCCTAAATTCCAACATCCCTTCGACGCGTGTCCATAATTGTCCATACTGCATGCCACCCAGATGGAACGCTAATCCTACCTGCATGCACCCCAGATGGCACAAAAAACATACCTGCATGTAGCCCCATATGAAAAGCTAATCCTACTGCATGCGCCCTAAATGACACAAAAACCATACCCGCATGCAGCCCCAGATGGCACAGGTGCATTAAGATGTAGACGCAAACATGCCCTGGTGATCTAAGCAATCAATTGCTAGTAGGTTACCGCTGAACCGATGTTTTCCTGGAGGACCGCGAGAGGGACTATAAAAAATTCCTTGGATAGAGAACAATTCAGCAATTCAAAGAATATTACAGGGAAGGAGTCCAACAAAGGAACCTGGTATTTGGGAGAGACGAAAACAATTCATTAGCCGCTACCCGCATCATGAAGGACGAGCAACACTTACAAAGAAAGAGGAGAGGAGCAAGGAAGAGCAAGGCTGGGGATGGCCAATAATAAACCCAGGTTTTCTTTTAAGAGCGTGTTCCATCCAGGACGAGGTCTTCCGAGATCTTCTTTTGCATGGATTTACAAGGTTTTCAAGATTTCGATCTCCATATTGTACTTGGTCAGTTACTTAGCATTCATAAGATTTGAATCAATATTGTAACCGAAGGCCACAACCCTTGGATTTCACTTGGGTATCATTAATCTTATCATAATACCAATGGAGACAGATGAGCTAATAATGGTACTGGGACAGGCATCCAAGCTGCATGTGAAAATTGAGGACGCCATAGAAAGGGTGTTACAGCATGACACTGAAATCAATGGCCAAAATGTAGCTTCTGCTGTGGATGGAGATCAAGGAGGACGTTCAAATACAGGCAAGCTCTCAGAGTCTGAAGTGGGTGTCGATGGAGCCATGGAAGCGAGGAGCCTCTCTTCCATTCGAGATGCTTTGGAAGTTCTTAAAGACCATCTTGATTGCTTGCAGGTTTGGATATAAAAAATTGTTCATGATTTTTGCCCAAAATAACGAATTGTTTATTATGATTCTACAAAATGCATCTTACATCAGTATAGATCCAGTTTAATCCATAGTTATCAAATCTTTGGTGTTTGAAAATTCATTGATAAGATGAATCTACCTGGTTATTTTATCAATATGGTTTGGTGCATTTAGTTAGAGATTGTCTAGTCCATATTCATCTGTAGAGTGCTCTCAACTTCTCTTGGTGCAATAAAAGAATGCACTGCCATTGAAAGTTATCATAAAATCAGACTATTTAAGTTCTTATAATAGGGACGAAGCTAAGGAGCACATTCACCAAGCAGAACTAGAGGAGGTTGGCAGTGCTAAAAAATTTAACGATTTAACTAGTAAAGTAAATATTGCATCCAAAATCCAAACCTTTGTGCTGCAGAATGTGATGCTGTGGGCTGCTGCGCTACTGAAATCCAAACCTCTGTACTGCAGAATGTGGTGCTGTGGGCTGCTACGCTACTGAAATCCAAACCTATGTACTGCAGAATGTGGTGTTGTGGGGCTGTGAGACTGCTGTGCTACTGTAAACGAAAGGGAACTGCGACGAACATTCAAGGGAACAACAACAGACGAACAAAAAACTGATAGTGTTGTGCAACTTCGAATAGTGATGTCCAACTTCGAGGAATACGAATTGAAGTCACCCAGAGGTAGATGGAGGGAGGCATCACCGCCTAAGAGTGTCGGCAGGGTAGGGATTGATGTGCATTTAAGGGAGCACGTGCTAATTTAAATGGACATCCTTTCAATTGATAGAAATGGCAGGTAGCCAGGAAGCAGATCAAGATCAACTAGGCAACAGATCAAGATCAACTAGGCAGTAGATCAAGATCAATGAAGCAGATTGCCCCAATCGTCTGAGGAAAGCATCCTACTAATAAATAAATAAATAACCATTAAATTCAGGGAGTCGAATACAACTTGTTGAAACGCCTTACGACGTAAATATGATATTTATATAAAAATATTATTATTTTTCTTTATCTAAACTTATGCATAAATATTTTTTAAATAATAATAAACATTATATTTTGAAGATATTTGATTATGTTTTTTTTAAATAATGTCATTATTCTTTAATTTTTTTATTCTTTTAAAAAAAATAACACAATATGCATACTTAAAAAAAATAAGGATTAGAAAATTACAAAATTTACAGCTTTTTAAATATTCTCCCATTAATAAAACTTAAATATTTAGAAAACTAACTCTATTACCTACATTATATGAATCTCCATCATTTTCAAGAGAAAACAACTCAAGCATGGTGTCAAAAGACCCTAAGGAAAAAAGAAAAAATCATAACAATCTTCAAAAAACTTCCTAATTGCTACTATTGGGCCCATACAAAAGACTGGTAAGGTTAAAAAATTTCTAGACTAATGCTAACAAAACAATACATGTATATAGCATTAAGGAATCCAGGGTTTGTAAACCAGCTGAACCATGTGCATGCAAAAAGTTGTCGATGTCAAAATCTAATTTGAAGATCCAAGGTCTAGATGCTCCCTATTCCATGGGGGATTTCCATTGTCCATGTTGAGGGTCGGGATTCACGTGTGCTACTATTGATGGAGGAATCCATGGGCCTCACATCCTGTGCCAAATTTTCCATCTCTGAATGCTTTACTTCCTCCTTGACCTTGGGTCGACTAGCTGCAGGGATGTTCAACACCATGTGAGCTGGCTTGTTCATTACCTCCTCATCCTCGTCTGCTTGAGTACCTGTGTTGTTTATAAAATTCAATTTATGTATGCCCCTCTTACATAACAAGATGTACCATATTGAAATATAGAACAACTAAGATAAACAAATCACTTAAAATTTCAAATTACCACATTTACTCATTCATTTTATATAATTATGCAATTCTAAAATTTAATAAAATCTAAATTTGGTAATGGTATGATAACTTAATGCACACAACTTATGTTCATATTATTGGCATACTATGGCATACTTATGTTACATTATAATCCATAACATAAGTTTACTTAAATATAAAATTGTAATATTTTTTTTTATGGAAATAAATATGTAATAATCAAATATAAAATACTATATAAAATTTATGTTACATATATATATTCCAAAGAAAAAAATCGCTTTATTCATAGTGAATAAACATGGGCTGTCTTCTAGGAGCATACATAAAGTGCATAAAAAAAGCCCTATATTTTATCACAAAAATTTTGTTGGCTTCTCTTATCTTCAACGGGATCCTCTTGTTTAGCGTGTTTGTTTACAAGCTTACATACTTTGTAACTTCTTGTTTATTTACAAAATGAGTCACCTCCATTAAGCCTGGAGAAAGGCCTGGAGAAAGGGCCAGAGCCAACTTTGAGAGTTTCTCAACCTCTGATGTTCACCTCTCTGTAAATATGTTGAAAAGTGATTGACTCGAATGCAGCCATCTGTTCTCTTAAGGCTCTTAGCAGATGCTGAAGGCGAGGAGCATTTATATGAATGTTTCCATTTTCCCAATCTATTGTCAACTTGGATTCCCCAAAGAGCTGTAAATTTTGGAGTCGTTTTTCCTGAGCCAATTTCAGAACTGCCTAGAGAGCTACAAGTTCTGCTTTGTTGTTTGTGCCCTGCCTCGGTGCAAATTTTATCTCAAATCTTGTGTCCTCATTGAGGTGTAAGATACATCCAGCTCCTCCCAATGGTGGTTCCCCTTGACTGGCTCCATCAAAGAAACCCCATGGTTTGTTTTTATCTATTTCTGGAGCTTTAATATTTCTTGTTGGTTTTGGGTTGGGAAACGCTTGATGTTCATTCAATTTCTGCATTAAAACATTTGTCATTATCTCTGGAGGTGTCCAAGTGTTTTTGAAGATGAATTTGTTTCTCGTTTCCCATATAGTGAAAAAAAAGAGAGTTGGTAGAGCTTCATGGGTCCATACCCTTTCATTTCCCCACCAACGCTTTAATCTGTTCTCAAGAGACTCATCCTCATCTGAATTGGAAGAAGGATCCATCTTGTGGCTGACTTATTCCCATATTGTGCTTGCATAATTACATTAAAAAAAAGGTGTGTGCACATTTCTCCTTCAACTCTGAATAAAAGGAAAATTCTAGGCCCCACGAAGCTACGGTTTAGTAGTGCTTCCCATGTTAAAAGTTTATTATTCATGGCCAACCATAATGGGTGAGTGCACAAAGATGAGGGTCTCTTTTGGCGCGTTAGATGCAATAGAAAACTGAAAAAACAGACATCCATCAACTTGCATGGATATTTTGAGACACTTACACAATGAATCTTGCGATGAGTAAAACACAAGAAATGTAGGAAATTGAATGACCTTTCCAAATATATAATTTTTTTCTATTGAAAATGTTGTTAACTATCTGAAGTTAGATATTTTTTAACAGGCACTTTTTTATTTTTTGGACAAATTATAAGGTATATGTTTTTGTGGGTGCAGCGTCTGAGTGACTAAATGATGGAATAAACTTACGAAAATCGGTATACATATAGAGAACATATAGTACTAGTGCATGACTATTTTTCCAATAATAAATATAATATTTTTAATTTTTTTATTTATTATCTAAGAGATCAAACATCAAAAATGGTACTTCAGTTGTGGGTGCAGCG
>LPNX010823594.1:0-115000 GCA_001517045.1 Pseudotsuga menziesii | reverse complement strand
TCAACATCATGAACATCATCATCGTCATCGTCATCATCATCACCATCAACATCATGAACATCATCGTCATTCATCATCATCATCATCATCATCACCATCAACATCATGAACATCATCATCATCATCCTCATCCCCATCATCATCATCACCTTCATCATCATCATCATCATCATCATCAACATGATCATCATCACCACCATCATCAACATGAAGATCCTCATCATCATCACCATCAACATCATGAACATCATCATCATCATCATCATCATCATCATCATCACCACCATCAACATCATCTTCATCATCATCCTCATCATCCTCATCATCATCCTCATCATCATCACCATCAACATCA
Source organism: Pseudotsuga menziesii (assembly GCA_001517045.1). Lineage (NCBI taxonomy): Eukaryota > Viridiplantae > Streptophyta > Pinopsida > Pinales > Pinaceae > Pseudotsuga > Pseudotsuga menziesii. The sequence continues at coordinate 114,645 of LPNX010823594.1, read as the reverse complement.
TCACCATCATCATCATCATCATCACCATCACCATCATCTTCATCATCTTCATCTTCCTCCTCCTCCTCCTCCTCCTCCTCCTCATCATCATCCTCATCTTCATCCTCATCATCACCTTCATCATCATCATCATCATCATCAACATGATCATCATCATCATCACCATTAACATTGTGAACATCATCATCATCATCCTCATCATCGTCACCATCAACATCATTACCATCATCATCATCATCATCACCATCAACATAATCTTCATCATCATCATCATCATCATCATCATCATCATCCTCATCCTCATCCTCATCATCACCTTCATCATCATCATCATCATCATCATCATCATCATCATCAACATGATCATCATCATCACCATTAACATCGTGAACATCATCATCATCATCCTCATCATCATCCTCATCATCATCACCATCAACATCATGAACATCATCATCATCATCATCATCACCATCAACATCATCTTCATCATCTTCATCCTCATCCTCATCATCATCCTCATCCTCATCCTCATCCTCATCATCATCATCACCTTCATCTGCATCATCATCGTCATCATCATCATCACCATCCACATCGTGAACATCATCATCATCATCGTCATCATCATCCTCATCATCATCACCATCAACATCATCACCATCATCATCATCATCATCATCATCATCACCATCAACAACATCTTCATCATCTTCATCTTCATCATCATCATCATTCTCATCATCATCATCACCTTCATCATCATCATCATCATCATTCTCATCATCATCATCACCTTCATCATCATCATCATCATCATCATCACATCCCTATGTCTCCCCTTACCACTAAGGACCCCCTCCATTTTGCACATTTTATTAAAGCAAAACGGGAGCGGGTTTTATTGAAGCAAAACGGGAGCACGTTTTAATGACGCAAAACAGGAGCGCGTTTTATTAAGGCAAAACGGGAGTGCGTTTTAATGAAGCAAAACAGGAGCGCGCTTTATTGAAGCAAAACGGGAGTGCGTTTTTGCAAGGTAAAACAGGAGCGCGTTTTTGTGTACTATCCTAATTAGCATGCATGTTGGCAGCCTTGGGATTAGGCTTGGCAGGGCCGGGATTGCTTGGGATGATTTCTATTTTATGGATCGAGCGTGATTGACTTCATTCTACCATTGCATCTAAAAGGTCCATCAACTTCTTGCACACACCCTAATGTTAAGATGGATTTGAGGGGCACATGCAGTTTCCATATTTGAGACCACCGCCAACATTCTGTTTGTTGGTAATCCAATTGAACCGCTGCTTTGTATCCTAGCTTAGCTGAGAACTTTCCATCCTTCCTATTCCATGTCCATATTAGTTTGTACCTATCCTCTGTTAAAAGAATGAAGTTGTTTCCAACTTGGTTTATATATCTGCTCCATTCTGCTGCTTCATTCTCCTCTAGCCCCAACTCTTGTGTCGTTTTCCAGACTGTTCCTCTGTGATCCTCTATCCGAGAGCTTGCATCTACTAACATTCTAACTCCTTTGCCTACTAGCTGAGTGATCAAGTGATATGTTAGTCTGAAGTTATCACCTGAACCTGCCCACGGATCTCATCCTATATGGATACTTCTCCCATTACCAATTTTCCATTCTACCCAGTTCCCAATTAGGGGAAATGCCAATGCAAAAGATTTCCAGCATGCATATCCTCCTTTGTGTGATTTGACTATTTTTCTGAAGCATTTTTCAATTAAGGAATTAGGGAAGTATTTGAGTCTCATTGTTCGTCCCCACAAGGACTCAGGATTCTCAATCATGCGCCACAAGGATTTGGCTACTAGAGCTTTGCTAAAGAGCTCAGGATTTGTGATCCCCCGACCTCCTTTGCACTTGGGGAGGACTATGGTGGTCCATTTCACTAATGGAATCCCCTTTGATTTCTTACTTGTTTTCCATAAGAAGGACAATTTTTTTTCCTTATTCTTGACAGAATTCCTTTGGGTATGTAAGAAATTAAGGCCCAATAGACATGGATGCTTTGCAATATTGCTTTCAACAGTACCAAATGCCCTTCTCTTGAAAGAAAACTGTGGGCCACATGGAAACCCTGTTTTCAATTTTTTTATACAACCATTCCCAACCCTTACATGAACATGCATTTGGTTTCAACTGAAACCCTAGGTACTTGAAACTTTCTGATAGAGGAGCTGGCGAGACTGGGATTATCTCCTTGGCTTGAGTTAGTATTTCCTTTTGAACCTTGTTGTGTGATAGTTTCGACTTTTCCAAATTGATTTCCATCCCTGTTGCGCTCTAATATTTATCCATAACTTTAACCATATTTTCCAGATTTCCCAAGGTTCCTTCTCTAAACATTAACACATCATCTACAAAATAGAACATGAGTAAGTTCAATCTGATTGTCAATTGTTACTCCCTTTATCCTCCTTTCTTTCCTAGCATTGTGTATGGATATGCTTAGAGCTTCTGCTACTAATAAAAAGAGGAATGGAGAAAGAGGAGAACCTTGCCTTAGTCCTCTTGTTGGGCGAAAGAAATTGGAGGGGGAACCATTGATTAGGACCGCAAAAGAGGTCAACTTAATACACCCCATAATCCATTCCACCATATCTAATGGCATGCCTATCTTGATTAATAAAAACCGCAAGAAGGTCCAACTCACTCTATCATAGGCCTCCGATAGATCCACCTTTAAAGAAAAGGCTGATTGCTTGTCTTTTTTGATGGAGTGCATAGCCTCCTGGGCTAAGGATACCACATCATGGATTTTCCTATTGAATACAAAGCCAAATTGTTCCTCTTTTATGAACTGACTCAGGATAGGTTTTATTCTTTGTGCTATTGTTTTTTCTATGACTTTATAAATCATGTTGCAACGGGAGATTGGTCTAAAATCTTGAAAGGTTTCCCCTTTCTATTTTTTGGGTATGAGAGTGATGAAAGTGGCATTCATAGCCCCTAATAACTTTCCAGTTCTTTGAGACTCTCTCACCACCTTCATGATATCAATCTTGAGAAGTTCATAAAAACCAAGAAAGAAATCTAAGGTGAACCCATCAGGGCCAAGGCTTTTGCCTTTCTGGAACGAGTGCAGTATTTTGCTAAGCTCTTCTTTTGACACTTGTTCCATCAGATCTTTTTTCATCTCTTTTGAAATTAAACTGGGGAAGAGATTCAATACTTCTAATATTTCCAGAATGGGGCACCCTGAAGGAGTTGTAAATTTTCTTTGGAAATGCTTTTCTGCTGTTGTTTCCTTGTCTTTGAATGGTTGTGCTATTCCACCTTCTTCATCCTTGATTTTTAATATGGTGTTCATATTTTTTCTATGAGAGGCATGTCTATGGAAGAATTTAGTATTCTTGTCCCTAGTTTCTAACCAAAGTGCTCTTCTCTTAAGTCTATACAGTTTCTATTCATCATCTAGTATTCGACTTCTCTTTTATTCCTCAATTTTTAAGGACCGAAGTTCTTCTGTAGAGAAGATCCCTGTTGTGTTGGAGTTGTAGAGCTTTTGGATTTTCTGCTCTAAGTATTTGAGCTCAAATTGTTGTGACTCTCTGAATTTATTCCCTTGCTCCTTTGAGAGTTTCTTGATGGTTGACAGATTATCCATCATCTGCTACATGCAGCTGTCCAAGGACTGAACCTCCAACGGTTTCCAATTTCTCTTAACCATCTCCCTATAATCTTCATTCTCTAGCCATACTGGATTGAACTTGAAAGGGGTTGGTGGTTTCTCCTCAAGAATAGTGATAGAAAGTGTAATAGGCCTATGCTATGATAAGCCCTCTATTTCCACTGCAGTTTTTAACACCAAATGATCTTGGCAGATTTCTTCTGAGATCATGAATCTATCCAATCTCTTTGAGATTGCTTGATCTCTAGTTTTGTTATTCTTCCAAGTATGTTCCAAATGAATCTGTTGGAGGTCTATAAGTTTCTTTTCTTCAAATAAAGAACTAAAAAAGTTGGCTAATGCATCTGACCTTGCATTTTGTCCCCAAACTTCAGCCGCTGACAAGGCTAAATCTAGGTCCCCTGCCAGTATCAAGTTCTCTTGATCTAGAGCTCTTGCATTGGCTAGGGTTTCCCAATAAATCCTTCTATCATAAAAAGGGCCATATACATTGAGGAAGAAGAAATGAATCCTAGTTTCAGGGTCTTCCATCTCTGTTCCAAGAGCGTTCTTATAATCAGATTTGGCATAAATATTATCTCTAGGCTCCAAGATGTTAGAATACCTCCGAAGTGACCTTCTGCATCTATGGTTTCCATCTGCCAATCCTTTAGTATGGCCCCCATTATCTCTTTTTATCTCTCACCGTTTGTCATAGTTTCTTGAATTGCTATAATTTTAGTTTTTTTTAGTTCTATAATCCTACGGAGGGCTGTTACTTTGGAGGCCCCTCTTATCCCCATCGCATTGTAGGACATGAAAAGCATCAATAAACCCTGTTAGGGGATTTTTTCACTCTAAGATCCCATCATATAAAAGCTTGTTTTTCCTCCATAATATCTCTTGCTGCTTGTATTTATGCTTTATTCAAATGGGATTTGCGCCCCACTGCTACTTTAGGTATGTTACTGTGGGATAACCCACCTGTCGAGTGCATGTTATCCTCTAGTTTATTCCTTGGCCTCAAATCGTAGCCCTTACTTTCTCTCGATTTATCCTGTACCATTTTAGACAGTAATTTCACTTCTTCTATTTTAATGTTTGTTGCATTTTCTGGCTTGTACTTCTAAATTTTTTCCATAACGGTTTTTGACAGAGAATCATTAGGTAAGGGAATTAAGGGACTATTGTTACCTTGTTTCGTCGACGTCACACTGGGGTATTCTATTCCGTCTCCTTTCTGCTTGTCACCTGTTTTTGGTAGTTGGACGCACTGCTCTTCCTCGACCGGTGCACTCATTAAATTTGCCACCTTGTCATTCAGGGGATTGTGTTCAAATTCGTGGGCTGTGCTTTCTGGATCGTCTCATGTAGTATGCACTCAGAAATTAGAAGAACCATTCTCTAACTCTCATTCTTCGTCACTTTCCGCATCCGCACTTTTGCCCCTGCATTTCCGCCTCCACACTTTGGAAAGCAGAAATTGAGAGATCATAATTCTCAGACTTCGGCACTTTCCGCACCCGAGTTTTCGCTTCCGCACTTCCTCCCTTGCACTTCCGCCTCCACACTTCCGCCTCCGCACTTCGAAATGCGAAATTCAGAAGATCAATTCTCCAATTTTCAGACTTCGACACTTTTCTGCACCCGCACTTCCACTTTTTCTCTTCCACCCCTGCACTTCCACCTCCGCACTTCAGAATGCGGAAATCGAAAGATGTATTCTCCAATTCTCAGTCTTAGGCAATTTCCGCACCCGTACCTCTGCTTCCACACTTCAACCCCCGCACTTTCGCCTCCGCACTTCGGAAAGCGGAAATGAAAAGATAAAATTTTCAATTCTTAGACTTCGACACTTTCTGCTTTCGCACTTCCACTGTCGCACTCCACCTTCGTAGTTCTGAATGCAGAAGTCGAAAAATCAATTCTTCAATTTTTAGACTTCGACACTTTCCCCACCTGCACTTCCACTTCCGCACTCTGCCCCTACACTTGGGAATGCGAAAATTAGAAGATCTATTATCCAATTCTCAGTCCTTGGCACTTTTCGCACTCGCACTTCCTCCCCTGCACTTCCGCCTCTGCACTTCGAAATACGGAAGTCAGAAGATCAATTCTCCAATTCTCAGAGTTCGGCACTTTCCGCACCTGCACTTCCGCTTCTGCACTTCCACCCTCGCACTGCCACCTGCGCACTTTGGACTGCAGAAATCGGAAGATTATTCTCCAATTCTCAGTCTTTAGCACTTTCCGCCCCCACACTTCAGCCTCCGCACTTCTGCCTCCGCACTTCAGATTGCAGAAATCAGAAGATCTATTCTCCAATTCTGTCTTCGGCACTTTTTGGACTCACACTTCTCCCCCTGCACTTCCGCCTCCACACTCCGGAATGCAGAAGTTGGAAGATCAATTCCTCAATTTTCAGACTTCGACACTTTTCACACCGACACTTTTGCTCCCGCACTTTCACCCCCGCACTTTTGCCTCTGCACTTCGGAATGCGGAAATCAGAATATCTATTCTCCAATTCTCAGTCTTCAGCACTTTCCGCACCTGCACTTTTGCTTCCGCACCTCCGTCCGTGCACTTCGGAATGCGAAAGATCAAGTCTCCAATTTTCAAACTTCGACATTTTCCGCACCCGCACTTTTGCTTCCGCACTTCCGCCTGGATATATATATATATACTAAAAATAATAAATGATATATAAAATATTATATTTAAAAAAACTTAATTATATACCTGGTATTAATTTAACTTATTAAATATAAAAAAAATTAACACCAAACTTCCCAAAATGAAGGCACACCATTTTTTAAAGTAAATGTTCCTTCTTCATTAACTGAAAAAAATATATGAAACATTAAAAATTACATAATTTTTAACTAATATATAACAAAACTTAGTATTTTTTATAATATTATAATACAAAGAATATATGCAATATTTTACTTTATCAAAGTATAATTTAAAGAGTGAAAAATCCAATACTTCCTTCAACATTCTTAAAGATATAGAGCAATCTATAAGTGCTTTCTTCAACAATTTTTTATAAGATATGGAGCAATCTATAAGTGCTTTCTTCAACAAGTTTTTAAATAGAGAGGAATTCATAACTGCTTTCTCTATCAATTTATTTCCTTAGAGATGCATAGAAATCCACAAATAGCCAAAATAATCTACACAATACCACATCACTCACATTGATCACGAATACTGTGTAACTAATAATATTAATTTTACATTGATCTTTCCATCTTCGTTTCGGCTTAAGTTGACTTCAGCGCTCAAATTAGCTTTGGAATTGAGAAAGTGCTTGTGAATTCTAACATTTCCAGATTCCCAGGAGAAGTGTAATATATATATAAACTTTCTTGTATTGTATCGATCCCATGATAGCTTCTGCCTAATTTTGTTGGAAGAAGGAACCAAATGTCCATGTAAGAATCACAGGATAGGAAAGCAATGTGGTGGAAGAGAAGAGACCGAAAACCAAGACCAGCGTAGCGTCGCGTCGCTTGCCCGGAACCTCACGACTCATAAAAGTTCGATACGATAACGATTTATTTTACTCCCTACCCATGTGCGAATCTTCGCTAAAAGTTCACTTTATTTGAAGACTTCACTTTCTAACTCGGACATGTTTCGCATATAAAATAATTTGCTCATTAAAATTTAAACCAAAGACGCGCTTTGAATTCCGAATCAATTTATTTATACATACATGTGTATAGATAGTGATAATGGACATAGTGTCAATGACGTGGGATCCGGTATGGTGGGGAAGGTGGTTTACACCCAGTTCACCATGAATCAAATCTCACCGAGACATGGCCCGCTGTGATAAGACTCGAAGGGTAGATGCCCCCTGGATAGACTACCGCCCTTGGACGGGATTGGAGTGCGGGACGCCTCGGCCCTTGCTGAGTCACAAGTTTCTGGTATATCTGGCTTGCGGGTTGTTGGATATACCTGGGGTTTATAGTGGCAGCCGACGGCTTTGAACCTAGGCCTCACCCAGGTAATCTCGACGTGTTACCCATTTCCCTAACCTAAAAATGGACAACAATAGTCAATGAAGGTGAAGGAGAATGATTGTAGGTTGTAAATTGGTTTTGGATTATGATATGACTAAGCACAGTTATAAGTAAAGTGGATGGTGAAAGCAATGATTAGGAATTCAAAGCTAGGTTTTGGTTGGATGGTGAAAGCAATAATTAAGAATTCAAAGTTAATTTTTGATTTAAATTTCAATGAACAAATAGTTTATCTATTATTTGTAGAGATAGTGATAATGGATAACAATAGTCAATTAGAGAATAGTTGAGGTTGTAAATTAAATTAGAGAATGATTGAGGTTGTAAATTGGTTTTGGATTATAATATGATTAGCACAGCCACACTTAAGCTACAAGTAAAGTGGATGGTAACGCTGATAAACACAGTTAGCCACTTAACTTTATAGAGATAATTGATTGTTAAACAAATACTAAATAAACATTAATTTGATTAATATAAACATAAAATAAATACTATTTAATAAAAAAAACTACAAGTTTCTTTAACTATCATTTAAATAAAGCTTATTTAAATGATGCATCAAACATAATAATACAGAATGATTATGAATTTTTTTTAGTTATGGTTAATATAAAATGATTATGAAATTTTTTTAGTTATATACTTGTTACACGTTAGTTAATCTTGTTAATCAACTCTTCATAAAACCTATTTTTATAATCAAAATAAAAATCCACCTCTACATACCACCAACATATTATTATTATTAGTTCGGATGATCAAATTGTCATTTTAGTTGTCCAAAGAAAAATAAATCAGAATCTAGATGCTTCAAAATTTACGCTTCGTGTGTGGAGGGCGAGGAGAGGCCATACATGTGCAGATATGTTTGTATGGCACAAAATACGGCCCTCAGCATCACAGTTCATGCAGGCGGTGGTGGCATTATTAGCATTTCTCTTTTGACGTACCAAAGTGGACTCATGCCATTGCCAAGCCAAACTTGTATTAATATCATTGCGTGCGGTTCAGAACAAGTTAGGAGTTGGATCTTGATCGTGATACTGAAGTCTTCATGGCGGCGGCGGCACCAATACTATTTGCTTGTTTGGTCGTTCTAAATTCAGTGTTGCCCTTTACAGAAGCTCTGCAACCTACGAAGGTACATTTCTACAGTGAGACATGTCCCAAAGCAGAGCTTCTTGTCCGAAACGTAGTGCGGAAATGGTTTCTCAAGGACAAGTCCATCCCCGCAGGATTGCTACGTTTGCATTTTCATGACTGTTTTATTCGGGTATTGCCATTTTCCCACCCAGATTGAATTTGTCAGACTTAAAATAGTATTACAAAAGTGCTCAACATTTTAAATCTTGTAATGTGATCAATCACCATATACAGGGCTGCGAGGCATCTGTACTGCTCGATAGCACCGAAGATAACATTGCAGAGAAGGATGCTGTACCCAACTTGACGCTGAGAGGATTCGATATGATAGACGATATAAAAACTTTGTTGGAGAAAAAATGCAGAGGAGTTGTTTCCTGTGCGGATATTCTCGCATTGGCTACTCGAGATGCAATTGCACTGGTAAGCATGCATTCAAGTGAACAGTTATCTTCCCCTTGTTTTGTTTTCGTTGATGTTACTTGCAAAAGCAATACTAATTACAACTAGCTGAGATCTAATTTCAGTCAGGGGGGCCTGATTACCCAGCACCAACTGGGAGAAGGGATGGCGTAGTTTCTAAAATAGAGGAAGCGCATATTCCAGGTCCAACATTCTCCATTGACGCTGCGCTAAGTGCGTTCGAATCAGTTGGTTTGAACTTAACAGATTTAGCCACATTGCTTGGTAAGTAGTTCTTACCGCAAGGTAGATCTATATTGTTCAAATTTCAGTGTTTTGCTTATAAAATCTAAGCAGCTGGCTGCATTGACTTATTTGATTCATTGTTGGTGTTATTCTTTGTGAGAGCAGGAGCACACACTATAGGTTTCGCTCACTGTGGATTCTTTAACGATCGGATGTATGATTTCGAGGATAGTGGTGTGGCAGATCCGTCCATGGATCCAAACCTTGTGATATCACTGAAGAAAGTTTGTCCCCCTCCAGACCTAATCACAGATATACGAAAAGACCCAAAGGTTTTCCTCGACAATACCCAGGGCAGCTCCTTCTCTTTTGACAACGGTTTTTACCATCAACTCCTAAACAACAAAGCGATCCTTCAGATTGATCAAGAACTCCTGTTTACGGATGTTACATCGGAACTCGCTGTAACATACGCCAGTGATGTAAACAAATTTCGAGCTGCATTTAGTAATTCCATCATAAAGATGGGAAATATCAATGTATTGACAGGTAATCAAGGAGAGATTCGAGCGAATTGTAGAAGTATCAATGGCGGCAACCAACAACAGCGGATTAACAAATAGAATCTACTAGTGGCTGCTGGGTCATTGATAGATACAAATATCTCTAGCTAATGGGAAAATATACAATAAAATTTATTCTGAGGGTTACAGAGCATAGATCTATAAATTCTGCGGCTTGAAGTTACACATAGCCTATGGCTAGGTAGGGCAAGTATTGAAACTGTGTAGATTGTTGACTATCGTTATGCATAGCCGGTTTGTGTAATTTCAAGGTAGATTTTACTATATTAGTCATGGGATCAATGTGAACTAGACAGATGGGATATTATTTAGAAGAGTTGTAGAAACGCTGGCATTGGAATGATACTAACAATCAGGTTTATTCTTTTCCTATTCTTGGAATTCCTTACAATACAGTATAAACTTAACGCCTTCAGGGGGAATGAAGATGTTGTAACAGAGTTCAGTTTGACTCCTCACACATGCATAATTTTATTGTCTTTATACTATTTAATATTTAATACATAATTTTATTGTCTTTATACTATTTAATATTTAATTGGGTTATAGAAGTAAACTGCAGATCAATCCTCCTGGTTTTACTTTTGCAGAAATTGCCGTCCATTTTATGTGATCTTCACGCATCCCGTGTCTATTGATTTGACAAAAGCTATCTATTGAGCTGCAGAGCATTTAATGCTGCTGCAGCAAGCTTGATGACCGTTGGATCTCGAGCAACTTAAGATTCAACAGTCATCAAACCTCCTGCAGAAGCATTAAATGCTCTGCAACTCAATGGATAGCTTTTGGCTATTGATTTACTTAAGAGAATTGTGTAGCACTACAGCTGTCTGATCGAACTAGTCCTCATTGAATGTATATTTAAAGGTACCGTACACAATTCTTTGGGTTTTCTATATGAATGTCTATGTTAAAGGTACCGTACACAATGTTTTGGGTTTTCTATATGCAACATAAATGTACATTATAAAGGTAGATCAGAACTAGTCCTCATTGAATGTCTATGTTAAAGGTACAGTACACAATGTTTTGGGTTTTCTTTGGGTTTTTTATATGCAACATAAATGTGCATTATTAAGGTTGTGTAAACGTTTATCTGGAAGGCATTTTTCATTTGGATGAGTGAGTTTCTCTGAATATACATGTTTAGGGTGCATTGCATTGTAGGAGGATGGAACTTGGATAAGAACCCCCAAGTTTTAGAGCATCTGAGTGGGCCTAATGATTAAGAATATATGCAAATTTCTTAAGTAAAAATAATCATTGTTTTTTTTGTTTTTCTTTTTAATAGGTATAAGCCTTTTATACTAGTGCCTCCCAATAAAATGCATTTACTCTTTATACAATGTATTAGTGGGGAAAAACCAAAATTAATTTGATTACACATAGAACATATACATACTTTATTACATTCATCATTTCTTTTCCAAATCTAGTTCTCTATAAATATAAATAGGATTTGATGACAATGTTGCAACCATAAACATATTCCAAAACCATAAACATATTCCAAATGCATCTACATGAGGCTGGGTCCTCATTTATATAACTATGTGTTATGATTAAAAATAGGGTGTTTACACTAAATTTGAAAAAAGATAAAATATTGGTTTGATATATTATCAATATTTTCCCTAAAATTGATGTGCATGAATGCACCCTGCATACTCTTAATTCTCATTATTGGTTTTATGATTTAAAATCTTAGTAAATTCAAAATTCAAAATGCAATCATTCTCTAATGCTGAAATTAAGAACAATGAACATATATGGAACCAACATAAACAAACTCAAGTCATAGACACAATTTATTGTGTTCTTAACTGTAGAAATTTCAAATAGCAACTTGTATACAAAAGTGAAATTTTATTATTACAAAGAAATTTATAGTTCCACACCCATATGCTAGCACCATTTTAAAGTGAAAGTAAGAATAGATATAGCGAACATGAGAATAAATCTAAAGTTGTAATACCATGTCTTCTAGTGATTTCAAAACACATGAACAACACAAATGAGTCAAACTTAAGACATACAACTTTATTGATCTCCAAAAATATGGCAAACAGACTTATCAATTAACAATGAAGTAGCGATACAATGTTAAGGAAAAAACTCTTTTAATATGGCAAATGGACTTGTCAATTAACAATGAAGTAGCTATACAATGTCAAGGAAAAAACTCTTTTATATTATAAACTATTGTATTTATAGAAAACGGGGGCACATAGGGAGCTAAATGACACGATTGAGTGGCTTTTCACATTCCACTTAACTCTAGGAAGCTTGTTCCCTTTCAATTATTCTATCATCTACATAGGATTTCCATATTTCATATCTTAAATACATGGATAATTTTGTCCTTCAAGTAACACTTAACATACAAAGTTCTCATATGCAACTTTGTCCAAATTTACATTAAAATGGAGGGCTCAAAGAAATTATCAAATTTATCTCCATCCTTAATGAGACATGTTCAATTGCATGTATCTCCATCCTTTTACTTTATTTTAAATCTCTTATGACCTCTTCTTAAGGTCTCATTAAGTTTGCCTTTCCAAAATAAGGTAAATTGCATTTTGTGTGATTTTCTCATCTACTTGCCACAATTACTGGCATTCATTGAAAGTATCTGTGCTACATAAAAGTCTCCAACAAATTAGGGTGAATTAATCATAGAGAAAATTAAATATAACAAAGTCGGATTCCAAAATAATTCCATTACAAAAATAACTACTAGGAAGAAGAGGAAAGAGGAAAAACTTATGGTTATGCTAATAATCATTTTTCTGTCTTTGTATGCTATCCATATTACTTCTCGTAACTTTAAATCATTCTTCAATCCTCCACATAATACATATGGTCACCCCTCCTCAAACCAACCAAGGAATGTCAACATGAATAATGATACATACATTAAATAATAACCTGAATTTATGATAAATGATTCCAACTAACTATCACGGGATCAATTGAATCCTCAAACCACAAATAAAAAACAATACTTAAACACATTGCAATATGATTTAGAGGAGGTAAATAAGAGCTCAATATTTATTTTTTGTGTAAATATGAATGCATGAAATACTTGATTTATGTCATCAACACCTTTTTCAGTAGAGTTTGGATTCCTTCTACCTAGACCACATGCCTACTCACAGTCCACCAATAGTCTTTGGATATACTATGGCTAGGTAAAACCTTTGAGAATTTCTGATCCAACCCAAAATATAGAAGTGTGTTTATGTCCAAGGGGCTCTAAACAAAGGAACACTAGTACAAATCCAATCTTTTTTTTTCTTGCAATCACTCCAGCATATCCCTGGAAATGGACTCCCATCCCTTCTACTAATCAATAACTCATATTTACAGCCAATGAATGTAGTGAATATAGTTAGGGGTAGAAGTTAGTGCATGTATAGGTTTATGGATCCCATATGTTACACTAAAAAACATGCATTTAATGCACTTTAATTAATTTTTTACATATTTTCAAAGGTATTTGCATGTTTATTTAAGGTAAATCATGGAAAAATTGCAACATGAATAAAAGATAGTCATGAGCGTTCCATATATGTTAGAAAATTCCTATTGAGAAAGATAAAAATATTGCTCAATGATCAACAACTAGCCAACAATATGTATCTAGTCAAAAGTGGCCAAATACGACTATAACAAATGTAACGTCCCCTCCTACCTTGGAGGAGAAATGCAACTCTAAACCTACTCGGATACACCTGACTGATATGCAGAATAATTTAAGACTTATTATTTCTTTCTCTTAACATAGTCATGGTTCATATAACATCCTTTAACATTCATTATTAGGCTTAGAAACCACTGTAATAGTCGTTCTGCAACTTACAGATCTGTTCTACACCTAGGAAAGCTGTTTCCGCACTGAAATGACCTTTTCGACTTCCACCTTCCACAGTGCGGCTTACGAGAATCGGAACTTGAAAATATGACAGAATCCTTTGACCACATTCCGTCTTCCGCATCTCGCAGTCTGCCTGCCCCCTAATGTGTGGGGTTTAAAAAAAGATGATGGGATAAATACATTATAATAGATGGAGGAGGAAAACAGTAATGCCCAATTTTGGACCCTTGGTATGTATTGGTTAATGTGTGTATATGCGATGTATACATTCCTATCATGAAGGTCAAGGACAAGGCCCCACTAGCGAATAATATGTTTATGAAGGAAAGTAAGTTCTGTTGACATACCATATGCTAGCAAGCCACAAAAAATGTAAGATCTTGTAAATATTTATAATGCACAGTCTAAGGTTGGTTAATATGGGGAAACACCGAAACACTGGGGCTACATGATATCCACCAGAGAGAGGTGAGAGGGCATGGGAGTGTAAACCTTGTGTTTCCAAGTGTCACCATGAGAACCCTTGTCGGCATCCTTGCCACCCATTGACCTTGTTGTAAGGAGGTAGCTAAAATATCAGCTCCTGCAATTAATGAAAGAATGGATGAATTTTGAAGTTGGAAGGGTAGAGTATGGGAAAGGTAGCTTGACATAGCCATCATTGAATTTCGGGAAATTCATGTGTCATTCCCCTTGACCTGTGCATACAATTTGTTGGAGGATTATTCTTGCAATCAACCATTTGGGGAGGGAGAAGAGTAGAGGAAGGGACAACCTAGTGCTTTGAACCATATGTGAAACATTTCCTTCATCCTATCAACTCGTGTGGTAGAAGAGAGAGAAAAATGGGAAGTCGTGAACTATTCTTCCATTATACTTGAGTTGTGAATGAGAGCGACAACCTAATTCACTGTGCTTGATGCATTTTTCCAGCAACATTTTGGTTGAATTGATACCCAGAGGACAAATTAAGTTGAGGATGTTAATAATGCCAAGGATATTGGTGGACCGTGAAATCAGTGGAGGAACGAAGTCCTGATCGGGATAGCAGAATGGAAATTGCACACCTTTCCAGTGCAATAGTAAGGGGAGGGACGCCTAAGAGACTGTATAGTAGTGAAAGGGACCTTATTCAAGATAAGAGTGGAGGTGATGAGGGTGCTAGGGACTGCTTAAGGCCGACTGATCTGTCTATAGATACATGTTTGAACTTACAAGCTTATCAATCACTTCTCTTGTACTCTTATTGGCTTGATAAACATAGCGGTATGCTAGCTTAACTCGATGGTGGGAATCAATTGCCCTGGGTGAGCCCGAGAGCCAATATCCTTATTGGATAACATATCGCATCTTGGGGGTGGTCTCTGAGCACTGAAATAATACAGGCTAGGCAGAGCGTCGAGACCTATAGTTGGGTGGAATGTTGCATCGACATAACCAATTGCTTGGAAAATTTACAATTCAAAGATAAGTGTTCTTGTTTATGAATGCCTAGAATTGGTATGCGATGAATGAATATTTATTCATGTGAATGGAGTGTTATGATAGATTGAATTATGATACATAATGATTGTGCATTATTGAAATGATATATATGCTATGAAAAAGTTATGGTTTTTCTTGCCTATGATGAAGAGACTATTTTAGGCATGGGTTATGCTTGTATTTTGTTATGCTTACAACTGTGATTGTATAGATAGCATATGTATGTAATTTATAAGTTCCATACAGATCTAACAGGGTCATTGGAGGCTTGGGTAAGTGCCTCAATCATGAATTGGAAGTAGGAAAGTGTTAAAATTCCAATCATAAGAGTAGTGCTCAGTTGTAGGGCTGAAAGCAACATGGATGATTGTCTATGGACAGATGGAAAATTAGTTAAGTGTTGAGCATATATACAATGAAAAATTTGTAGAGTCCTGACGTGTTTGTGATAGAGGAAAAATGTCAGAACATGATCACAGGTTGGCACAATGGTTGTTGTAATGGTACTGATGCCGACATGCAACATCAGGTTGAAAGGTGGTTTGTGAAGGGGTTCATGTGCTAGTACCGACGTCGAGAGGCCAACATTGAAGCACACAGTCAGAATCAACATGGTAGTTAAGTGTAGAGTTCGAGGTATAGGGACCCACAATGGAAGAGAATTGAAAATGTTGAAGTCGGGGATTGGGAATCAGGTTGCTTGGTAGAGCAATGTTGTCATCCTGAATTTTGACACTCGACTGGGAAGTTAGTGGGGAAATCGACATTACAGGTGTGAAGGACGAAAATATTTAGTGGTACATACTTTCAACTCCTGATGTTGGAAGTTATGGAGTCAAGAATTCATGGGTGTTTTGGATGAACACAAATTTACCGTGCCTACTTCTGACTCCCTACCTTGGAATATCGAGATCGGAAGGTCGAAAAGAACTCATGGAAAATCATTTTTATGGTTTCAAATTCTGACTGCCGATTTTGGAAACATCAGAGTTGGGAAGTTGGGGAATTTTTGTTGATAAATAGTTAATGGTTCCAAATTTCGAATACTGACATACGAAAGGTAGTAGTCAGATTTAGGAAGTTGAAAGACCCGTTACGCGTTTCAAATTTTGACCACTGATATCGGGATATTAGAGCCAGGAAGTTGGGGAGGTTATACAAAAGAGCTATTTTTCACTACCGACCTCTGAGTTTTGACATATAAGAATTTTTTTTGGAGTTGGGAAAGTTGGAAGAGATTTGTTGGGAACCAGTTTGACGTTTTGACTTCTGATTTCTGATCAGAAAAGTCGAAAGGGCCCAAGAAAGTTGGGATGGAGGCTTTGGAAAGTTGGAAGCTAGATATAGATGACATAGGAGAAATTTAACCATTGGAATGTTTTTGGATGGATAATTAAGGGACGATTAACCCAAACTGACAAGTGATTAGTCAATTTATCCCATGGGTGTTAATGTCTCACATGGATAGTATTAGTTCGGTGAAATTTGGAAGCCCAATTTTTGTGCAAGGATCTTTTCAATGATCCATTTTGTCAATAGGGTCATGATACAATGAGATTGGAGAAATAAAAATTATCGGAGTGGTGTTATAATGAGTTCCCTCTCATCTCAAAAGGCCATCGAGGGGACCATGGACATGATAAAAACAAGTGAATCCAGGTGAAGTATAGTAAACAAAGGATAAAAAGGTAATTGGAAATAAAACCAAAGTATTAGATAATTATCTTCCCTGAGACGAGCATACCCATGCTTAGGTGGAAACAAGCATGAAAACAAATAGAGTATATTAAGGATCCATGAAGTATATACAGTGAGATATCATAGGAATGAAATATACATGATGGATCCATGTCATAATAGTATCATAGTCATAAACAAATACATAGTGGATATATGTCTCTGATCCAGGCCGTGCCAAGGTGCACGCTGGGGACAACAGTCGACTGAATGAGTCGAGTATTTTTATGGAGGAAGCATATAAGAAGAAATAGCAAAACATGAAACACACTAGGTCGACAAGAAATTTACACACAGACAATATGCAGGAATTCAAACCAATTTATTACTTTTTCTCCATGAAAGATGGAGGAATCAGATGATGTATAGTACATTAATGTACATTCTTATATAGGATGTTTAGATGCTTGGGTGACTGCCCGCTACGTTCAGTTACAAAATAAGTTATAACGGTTCAGAAGTTCAACCGTCACAGAGCATGTTGGTATGTTGTATGTCGAGGTGAACCTGTCGAATGAACATGTCAAGGCAGACCTGTCGAAGGAGAACCTATCGAATGAACATGTCGAGGAGGACCTGTTGAAGGTGAACCTCTTGGCTATTGGTTAGATCATTCCTCCTTCCTTAAGAAACAAAGGTCTCCATTGTGTATTCGTTCAGGTGAGGAAACTTGTTGGCTACTTCAGTAGCAAAGTGCCATTTTCCTAGCACGGGGAGTTGTCTAGCTTTAGCCACTTGAAACAAGGGAATGGAGTTCGTCCTTGTATGGCATATGCGTCATCCCACAATGGTGTCGCAAATAAGAGGTTCCTGAACATATGGATGGATGTCTTCGAGTTCTGCTGTCTGCAAGTCGTTCTATTCCAACAATGGTGCATGGTATGGTCGAAGTAGATCTACATTGAAAACTGGATGTAAGACAAGGCATGTAGGAATGTTGAGCTGAGATTTTCTTTCTTCAATCTGTTTAAGGATACTGTATGGACCATATTGCAAAGGTTTCATCTTTCTATATGGACCAGTGAAGTGCTCCTTTAGATGTAACCAAAACTAATCCCTAATTTGAAATGAATGAGGAATACAATGCTTATCATGTCAGGCCTTAGCTTTTAAATTATATCATTGCAACATTTCCTGTTCTTTCTTCTGAATGTTGTAGATTTGATCTCTAAACTTCAATGATTTCTCCACTTCTCGTCCTTCAAATTCGATGCCATTAAACTGTGTCGAGGAACTGATTAAGTTGATGGGTGCCTAGGGTTGAAATCCGTAATAGATATCAAATGGACTCTTTCCCGTAGAGCTGTGTTGAGCATGATTGTATCTTTGTTGTATGTATGGAAGGTTGTCATCCCATCTTCGACGATGCTTGTGGTTGTACATGTGAAGCAATTGTACGACTAAGTGATTTACAACTTCTGTTTGTGGATGGAAGGTTGTTGATAAAGAAAGTCTTGTGTCGAACTGTTGCCAGAGAGTTTTCCAAAAGGTTCTGACAAATCTAACATCTCTGTCGAAACTAATGGTCATCAGGATGCCATAATTTTTCCACACATGTTCAAAGACGAGCTGAGCAATATAATGTGTTGTCGTAGTCTTCTTACATGGTATGAGTATAGCCATCTTGGAAAATATGTCGACTACTACTAATATCGTGTCATGGTCATGTTTGGTAGTAGGGTATCCCATCAAGTAGTCCATAGAAATAGATTCCCATGGTCGAATAGGAAATAGAAGGTGTGTGTATAGTTCTTGTCGTCGATTCGACGGTTTAGCAATGGTACAAAACACGCATGATCGATTGTACTTGTTGATGTTAGATTTAAGTGAAGGCTAGTAGAAATACTTTTGGAGGATAACAAGTGTTTTTGCGACTCCAAAATGTCCAGGAGTTTTGCTGTAGTACACATCCCAAAGGAGCTTCTGTTCGTGCTCACTGTTCATTACACAAAGTTGTCAAATATTGTATAACAAGGTGTCCTTCAGGAAGTAGTCGGTAGTCGACAAATTTTTATTCTGAAGCTGTCGATAATTTGTAGAGAAATCCCAATCCACTGAATACAATTGCATCCAATTAGTGGTGTCATAACCTTACATACTCATCACTGTAGATAATAGAGTAATGGGTGGCCTACAGAGACAATCGACTGCGGCATTGGCTTTTCCTTTTCGATACTTAATTACCAACTAAAGTTGTTGAAGGTAATTAATCCACTTAAGTTGTCGATTTGTGTTTTGACTGGGACGTAGTGAACTAAAAAGGTTTATGATCAGTGAGGATGGCCATTTCCTTTCCAAGAATGTAGTGTCTCCATTTCTTAAGAGATTTCACAACGGCATATAGCTCTTTTTCATACATCGAGTACCTTCTAATAGTGTCACTGAAAATATCAGAATGAAACACGACCGGGTGACCTGACTGAGTGATCACTGTGCTTTGGGCATAGTCTGATGCATCCATATCAATCTCAAAGGGATGATGCAAATCAGGTAACACAAGCACTAGTGTAGTACAAATCTTGTTTTTGATTTGTTCAAAAGCTTGTTGTTGTGTCAGTGTCCATTTGAAGACATTTTTCCCATTTCCTTTCATCAACTGATTCAAAGGCCATGCGATGTGGTTGAATCCAAGTATGAATCATCGATAGAAATTTTCCAAAATAAGAAAACTTCTTAGTTCATGAATGTTTTGAGGAATGGGTGAATCTTTGAGGATATGTACTTTTTCTTGGGTCGACATGAATGCCTGTAGAGTCAATTACATACCCCAAATATTTGATGGTGGTCATTGCAAATGAGCATTTGTCCATGTTCAGACATAGTCGATGTTGCTGGAGAGTGTTGAAGATGTTTGACATGTTCTTCCCATGATCGACTAAAAATCAAGATATCATTGAGATAGACAATGACACATTTACCGATGAAAGGTCATAGAAGGTTATCCATATATCTCATGAAGGTTGTAGGTACATTGGTTAAGCCGAAAGGCATGCCTAACCATTCAAACAATCCTTCCTTGGTCTTGAAATCTGTTTTCCATACATCGGTGGACTCGATTGGAATCTGGTGGTATCTCGACTTGAGGTCGAGTTTCATAAAGAACTTAGCACCTTTAATATTGTCGATGAGTTCATCAATTTGTGGAAGAGGGTATCTGTTCTTCACTGAAATTTTGTTGAGAGCCCGTTATTCGATGCACATGCGCCAAGTCCCATCTTTATTTGGAAGTAAGACGACTGGACTTCCACAAGGAGAGGAGCTGAGGAAGATATGACCCTTGTTGATCAAATCTTGGATTTGTCTATGAATCTTAATTTTCAAGAATGGATCTTTTGTAAATAGATGCGTTAGGTAATAAAGAACCACTAACAAGTTCAATGGAGTGTTTTAGCTGACAATGCAGAGGTACTTCATCTGGTGCTTGAAATATGTTCTGGTATTCCTCAAGAATGTTGTCAATCTATTGCTATTATCGGGAGCTGCACTGGTCGGTGAGTCGACTCATTGTTGTAGTCTTCCTAGAATGTTGAGGATTTATCATGATTAATGCAAACTTTTGAGAATGATTGATAAGCTTCTTTGTTTGTTTGGCAGATATCATAGCAACCATTGATGTGGGTTGTCATTTTGGTACGCCATATTGTTGATTACAGATTTTGACAATCATCTTCTAAGGCCGTGACTGATATGTACCCTGTCGATCCCATAGGTAGGATTTACCGAATAGGGAGTCGAGTACAAAAAGTTGTGCCACGTCACAGAATAATTCATCTTCAAAAGGCTTAATGATGAGTCGACATTGTCATGTGATCCTTAGTTCTTTCCCATCCTTCATCCAACCGATATTGTAAGGCTAAGGATCTGGAGTGGTGACAAGAGCTAATTTATTCACAAGATATTTAGAAATGAAGTTCTTCTGGCTACCATTATCCATAATTAGATGTAATGGATTTTTCTGAACCCATATCCTTATATGGAACAGGAGATTTCCTTCCTCCTCATCGACGATGGTCAAGGATGTCAGGGTGGTCGAGGTCAAATCCAAGAGGGTTGATGCATTTGGATAACATTCTACCAGGGTTATGCTGAACAAGTTGGATATCAACAATTTTTCCAAAAATGTCTTCTGAGCTTTGCATTCTGACATATCATGCCATGATGAACTGTGATAATCACACCATTTCCCAGTAGGGGATGGTTTTCTACGATACCTCTTGTATTTGTGAAATTTCTTCTTTTAATGATTGGGATTTGGTGGAGTCGATTGAGAATGGTTCTTGAACTTATCGGAGTTGGCTGGTGACTTATTGTCGGATGCTCGACTTATTGGCTTGTTCACAAAATGTGATTTTCCTTTCTGTTTAGCTTCAAGCTTGATGGTGTAATGAAATGCATTCACAAGAGTACTGACAGCCAGAAAATCCATCTATTGCTGAATGTACGAGGATAAACCGTTGACGTACTTTAGGGAAAGCAATTTCTCTTCTTCCTGGATGCCAAGTCTAGCCATGAGTTGATAGAAATCATTGGTGTAACTTTGTATGGACTAGTACTTCCATTTCCTTAGTTGCTGCCACTTCTTATACTACTGTTCAAGATAATTGGTTGGGTAGAAATCCTTTCGGACATATTCAACAAATTTTACCCATGTGTCCATGGGGTATTCTTCTTTTTTCATCTTTGTCTATAGATTCTCCCACTAGCAGTGTACAAAGGTTGACATATTTAAGGACGTAATGGTGATCTTTTCCACTTCGGAGAGTTGATTCATTACATAGTAAGATTCCAGTTGTTGTACCCAATTGTCGATTGATTCTACGTCAATATTTCCTTCAAGGTTTGGTATGTCTAGATTCATTTTCAATTTGAAGGGGATAATTTTATTGAAGTGAGGTCATGTCGAGGATTCCCCAGATTTAGAAGTGACTCTCATTAGAATCTCACTAAACTAGGCAAACATTTCGGTTCACTGGAGAGCTAGTGCTTTTTCTATGAGTTGTTTTGTCTCGTCAGTTGCATGTCTATTGTCTTCTTCTTCGACCATATTTTTTGAAGTCGAAGGAAGTTTCTGCTTGTGTTGCTGAGTTTGCGAGCATGTTTGAACATGAATAAGTTAAATAAATTTGATGGAAGTGCTTATGTAACTTAAGCTCTGAACAAGATCTTGCTTTGATACCAATTATCCAGGACATTCCCAGGTGCACACTAGGGACAATAGTCGACTGAATTATTTGAGTACTATTATGGCAGAAGCATATAAGAAGAACCAGCAAAATAGGAAACACACTAGGTCGACAAGAAATTTACACACAGACAATATGCAAGAATTTGAACCAATTTATTACTTCTGCTCCATGAAAGATGGGGGAATCAGATGATGTATATTACATTAATGTACATGCTTATAGGATGCTGAGATTCTTGGGTGACTACCCACTACGTTCAGGTACAAAATAAGTTATAACGGTTCAAAAGTTCAACTGTTGTAAAGCATGCTGGTATGCTGTATGTCAAGGCGAACCTGTCGAATGAACATGTTGAGGTGGACCTATCGAAGGAAAACCTATCGAATGAACATTTTGAGGTAGACCTATCGAAGGCGAACATGTTGGCTGCTGGTTGGATCAGTCTCAACATGGATCAAGAGAATAATTGGAATTGTGTAATTGGAACTATCTAGTAGAGTTTGCACAACTCTGACAATAAATTTACGATGAAAAGATAATGTGGCACAAGGTATTCAATACAATCACATTGAATATATGAATCTACTCCATGTATTCATGAATGAGATAAACTTGAACATGAAAGAAACCATCTAATCACTAGTCATTTGATGTATCTCATTGATGATAAATGCAGTTCAATCCACCTATAATGATAATAGTAGCCAAGGTACATAGTACATGCTATCAAGTATGAATAAATGTGCTGATGTTGAACACATATCCCTGTATCATCACTCATTTTTATAAACAAATATATAATCATTTATTTGTTCTAGTGTACCTCCCTCTATCAACTTCAACACACTCATTCTAGAGGATAGGTTTAGAGGAATTCCGTGCCTTGGATCTATTTCCTTCAATGATGGATTCCCTTAGACCATCTAAGGGAAGAAATCATTTCCCCTTGGTTAGGTTGGTTTTCACGTCCTCGACTCCAACACATTATCACACCATTGAGAATTGTACAATATGGTTAGTTTATTATCATAGTTTCATAAAAACTACCAAACATTCATTACTCCCTCCCTATCTTGAGTCTATTTTAAAATCCATCTAGTTTGAATCTTGCTTTGATGTATGAGTTGCATTGATGATAATCATCTAGGTTCATTTGTAGTTCCTTGGAAATGTTTGTCTCTTTCTTACATTTGTTGATTCACTTGTTAGGAGTGTCTCATGCTATGAGTCCTTTCATATCCCAGGATCCTCCAATCTTCAATAAGGATTTAGTTTTTAGCATTCATCATCCTAGTATATCTCAATGTTCCTTCTAATGTACTTTGTATTAGATGTTATATGGGCCATATTTATGTAATTGGATTAGGCCCCTCCTTTTCCCTCATATTTATGATATATTGCTAATGTAGATATTCATGTACTTTGGTCATACCCCATGAGGTATTGATCTAATGTTGTATTGAGACACTACTACAAGTATAAGGATGATTTCCTTGTTTGTATTTGATATTATATACATCCCGAACCTTTTGTTGGTTTTTTATAGGCATGTCTTTGTGGCCCATTTAGAGGGGGGATGTTTTTTATTCACTTCCTCCTACTCTTCACTCATTAGTCATTTTTTCCCATGTATTCAAGAGATATAAAATGTGATGTATTTTGGATATATGATGTGCTCCTGACCTCATACATTAGGAGGAAACTATTAATAACCTAATTTTCTCACCTACTTTTTCATGAGCATCCTCACCATTATACATTGCGATTAGCATAATTAAGCCCATTTTTATCACCTCCATCATCATCCGACCTTAGAATTCTGACTTTTAATTTTGACCATATAAGGTTATTTCATGGAATTTCTTTAAAAATATGCATACAATTGTCACACTAAAATCCTCAAAAAGCACAAAGTGGGGCCAAAAGAAAAAAACTAATCAGTACTCATTACTATTGTTTACCTTCCAAAAATATGTAGTGGCTAAACATGAACATCACCAAATGATTATTATTAAATGTAACCTTTAATATGGTCTCTAATACCTATCAGTATCCCACTAATCATTAATGTAAATGGATTATTCACATTGGATCTATTACTAAGAGATTTCCACATCCTTTCGTATAAATAAATCATCATGTCCATCCACTCATATCTCTCATTACAATTAAGGTTATGTTGTTGGACCACATATAGAGATAAGGTTCCCATTTTTTTTCATTTTCTTCATATCCTTTGTGTCCATAATACACCATTTGAATGAAAGTGTAGCACCAGAGGAGAAGAAGAACTCCCCCTTGGGTTGGTTGTGGACACCTCATCTTGTACAATTTTTTTTAGATGGAACAACTCTCAAGAAACCCTCATGTACTTCCCCTCATTTTGAGGATGGTACCCAAGGTAAACCTTTGACCTTGATTACGTGGCCTAACCCGATGGGGACATCAATTGAAGCCCTTGAATAACCACCCATGGATACTGTAATGCCCTAAGTCTGGTGTGCAGACCTGAACACTTTAATTCTGTAATTTTACTTAAATAATTCTGAAATTTAATTGGTTCACACAGAGCCTTCTCGGATTGGGAAAAACAAGGGTTTCTTCTGGGAAATTTTGTAAAGGAAAAGAGTGATCAGTGGGCAGAAAAAAAGAGATGTCAGACATGGAATTTCCTCTCCCCTAACACATTTAGATCTGGTTCCATTTAGGTTTCAGAGCCCGCACCACGGAAACCTACTACCACGCTTCTGGGCAACCAAACCGTGAAACTAAGGAGAGTAGTTCAGTCTGTTTCAAACAGAGGATTCTGGAAACTTGCAGAGGTTTTTTAAAGCCTTTATTTAACATAAAAAAGGTATTTATAAATTTTTCTGAGTTTCTGGAAAGTTCAAGGTGTTTTGGGTGAATTTGGAGATTTCTGGCAATTTTGGTCAAGAGAAACCCTGCGCAGAGAAGGATGCAAAAGGGTGGTATTAACCAAACCAAAAAGGTTTATGGAGATTGATATGGGAAGGTATTTATGTTACTTACCCACAAGAATTGACATATCTCAGTTTGAGTTTACAGATCCTGTTTTGCATCAATTTTAGTAAAACTAGTTATTAAAAACTAGTAATCTCGCTAGGGTCTTAAAAAAGCTATTCAATCAGCTTAAATCCAATTCTATAAAACATGAGATTTATAACAGAGATAAATATGAGATCTATGAACATAAATAATTATTTCAATCCCTTCCCCATCATGAAATATTTATTACAACACTCATATTCACTCAATCCCCCCATACACTAATAAAATAGGACCTTTTTGTGAAACTGAGATAATATTCTTTAGGATATGAGATATATCAACCTGATAAATGTAATTTTCAGAAGATAATGAAACTACAGAACATAAATTACATTATTGACTGACCATTACAAAGATGCTTTTAAAATTAAGGGGTAGGAGGCCCGAATCATGACCAGCAAGGGGCTGTGAGCATAAGTGAAGCATGGGATTCACTAGAGATCGAACTGAAATTGATGGAGGCTGTAATATAATTTTGGAATAAGCTTCACTGTATGACATTAGCGCTCCATATACCTGCAATAGATAGAAAGGGAGATGGAAGAGAAGGGAGGAGGGGTTTGGGGATCATCACCCAATGGTCTGAGGCACAAAACTTAGAGAGTATGCTCACATAGAATAAAAAAAATATCAAATCATCCAAACTGAGTCAATGGGGTTGAATTTACATTTAATAGAGTGTTGAGTGAGCTTCTTAGCAAGTGGGAATCCAATATGACCTGTGAGAGCAAGTCAACCCTCAACAAACCCTAACCCTAGCCACATAGGTGCCTCCTTTGGGGAATTTAGCAATAGGACCATATGGAATTATTTCCAGGTCCAAATCATCCTTCACAATTAGAAACTGTGCCCTCTCTTAGTCAAAAGTTGCTTCTTTTGTGTTGTGACA
Organism: Pseudotsuga menziesii; assembly: GCA_001517045.1. Lineage (NCBI taxonomy): Eukaryota > Viridiplantae > Streptophyta > Pinopsida > Pinales > Pinaceae > Pseudotsuga > Pseudotsuga menziesii. The sequence goes on along the minus strand of LPNX010823594.1, from coordinate 88,352 downwards.
CCTTTTTTGCTTTTCCAGACTCATAAGGAAACTGCTCTTTCCTTTGAAAACTTTCCTACTTTTCTCTTACAGCTTTTCTGAGCTCCATAAGAGGCAACTGCATCGTCCTTTGAAAAACTTGCCTAATTTTTCCTTGACTACTTTTTTTTTTTGCTTTTAGGTACTTTCCTCTTTGTTTCCTATGACAGCTTTTGTCATAGTGTTTCCTCTTTCCTTCCTTGGCTAGTAGACTTTCCCAATGCACCCCACTTGACTAGGAAGCTTATTTACACCTCATTAATTAGCATAAATAATTTAAATGGAAAATAAAACTTAGATACATGCCTTACTTAATTAATTATTACAAAATTTCCCTAGGTAGAATGATTAATGTCAAATTGAGGCCCTCCTAGGAGTCCAGTATGGTCAACACTTTAATGGCCACTTTGAGGGGACATGTCAGTCCTCCCTTCCCAAATCTGCTTGTCCTCAAGTAGAAGCAAAGATAGATGTTGTAAGATCTGCTCACCCTCCCAAGTGGCATCTTCACTAGGAAATCCTTTCCATTGTATCATATATTCTTTTACTGTTTTGTTCCTTAATTTGTTTTCTCTGCTCATCAACACTTTCTCCGGTACCAAGACCAAGTGGCCTTCATCATCCAATGGTGGAATTTCTTTAGAAACCACTACTTGTTGACCCACTACCTTTTTTAGACAAGATACATGAAACACATTGTAGATTTTGTTGCTTGCTAGAAAATCCAAGTCATAAGCTACTTCTCCAACTTTTCTACTAATTTTGTAGGGACCATAAAATATGGGTTGAAGTTTTGCTGCCTCGTTTTTCTTCAAGGAAGATTGTCTATAAGGTTGTAGCCTTAAATAAACTAAGTCTCCCACCTGAAACACTCTGTCTATTCTGTGCTTATCTGCAAAAATCTTCTACTAATTCTGTGCCATTTGCATACTGTCTTTCAGCGCCCTTAAAATGTCTTGGTTGTCCTGCAACCAATCTTTAGCTTTTTGTGCCTTACAGTCTCCAAATATTAATTCTACAAAATTTGGATCTTCATACCCATATAAAGCCATAAAGGGGGTCATTTTGATAGAAATATGAAATGTGGTGTTGTAACAAAACTCACCCAAGTGGAGCCAAGTTTCCCAATCTCCTTGCTATCCTGTAACATAGTTACAGAGGTACCCCTCCAGCCATTGGTTCACCCTCTCTGTTTTCCCATCTATCTGGGGGTGACAGCTTGTACTCATGTTCATATTTGTCTCAACTAGAAAAAGCACTGTCTGCCAAAAGGCACTAGTAAACTTACTATCTCTGTCACTAATTATGACCTTGGGCAACCCATGCAATCTGAAGATATCCTTAAAGAATAGTGCAACAACCTCACTAGCTGAAATAGTGGATACTACTGCAAAGAAATGTGCATACTTTGTCAACCTGTCAACCACTAAAAAAATATTGTATTTCCCATGTGACTTTGGCAGCCCCATGATAAAGAGCATTGATACACTTTCCCATTTTGATCCAGAATCGGGAGAGGCTAGAAGAGTCCAGTAGGGTGTGAGTGCTCAACTTTTTTCTGCTGACATGCAAACAATTCCTTCACATACATGAGTACATCATATTTAAGACCTTTCCAAGTAAATCTCTCCCTTACCTTATGGTAAGTCTTCAGAAAACCAGGGTGACCAGCCACTAGTGCATCATGTGCAGCTCCTAAGATTTTCCTCTTTAGTGTAGATCTTGGCACTAAGAAAATTCTGTTTTTGTAATAAATGAGATTCTCATGGACTTTGTACTCTTCATTCTATTTCACTCCATCCAACACATCACATGCAAATTGATATTTAGAGTATTTAGTAGCCAACTAAATCTTCCAATCCTTACATATTTGCTGCAAAGAGAATGTGGCCCAACGGGAGAGTGCATCAGCCACAACATTCATTTTTCCCTTTTTATACTCAATGTCAAAATCAAAATATTGAACATTACTCACCCATTTTTGCTGCCTGTCGTTGAGTTCCTTTTGGGTAAGGAAATGTCTAAGATTGTTGTGATCAGTATTCACAATGAACTTACCTTCCACCAAGTATTGCCTGAATTTGTCCAAGGCATGCATGATGGCCAGCATCTCCTTATCATATATAGAATACAACCTTTCATGTGGCTGCAATTTTCTTCTCTCGAAAGCAATAGGATGCCTATCTTACATTAGGACAACCCCAATTCCTACCCCAGAGGCATCACACTCCAGCATAAAAGGTTTAGAAAAATATGGTAAGGCAAGTACTGGACAACTGCTCATTACCTATTTCATTTTTTGAAAATATTTTTCAGCCTCCTCACTCCAATTGAATGCACCCTTCTTAGTCAAATCTGTCAAGGGTGCAGTGTACCAGAAGTATCCTTTGACAAATCTGTGGTAGTAGTTACATAGGCCAATGAAACCTCTCAACTCAGTGAGGTTCCTTGGGATGGCCCATTCCAATATGGCCTTTATTTTTTTTGGATCTACCTTAACCCCTTCTTGGCAGATCACATGGCCTAGATACAATAGTTATGTCATACCAAATTCACACTTAGACATTTTGGCAAAAAATGACAGATCTGCAAGCATAGTAAGTACCTCCTCCAAGTGCTGTAAATGCTCCTCCCATGTCATACTGTAGATCAAAATATCATAAAAAACACAAGGACATACTTACGTAGTTGTTTGCTGAATACCTTATTCATGCATGACTAAAAAGTTGCTGGTGCATTAACCAAGCCAAATGCCATGACCAGAAATTCAAAGTGGCCAAAATGACAGCGGAATGCTGTCATTTGTATGTCTTCCTCCCTCATTCTGATTTGATGGTAACCTGACCGTAGATCTATTTTGGAGAAAAACTTGGCCCCATGCAGCTCATCCATCAGCTCATCAATTCTAGGAATTGGTTACCTGTTCTTTGTTATCTTTTTCTTCAAAGCTCGGCAATCTATACACATCCAGAGTGTCCTATCCTTCTTCTTCACTAGAACCACTGAAGAAGCAAAGGGGATGGAACTTGGTCTGATGAGGCCCAACTCAAGGAGCTCCTTGATGGCCTTCTCAATTTCATCCTTGAATCTCTTTGGATGCTTATAGGGGTGTATTTTTATTGGAAGTGTATCGACTTCCAACTCAATCCTGTGTTCAAGGCCACAGTCCGGTGGCCTGCCATGTGGAAGGTCTTCAAAAACCCTCTTATGCTTCTGCAATTTTTTTTTAAATTTATTTGGGATGGGAGGAAACTTTGTCAGTTGTTCCCTCAGTGGTGATTTGGCATTCAACAGCCCACTCAATGTCTCCATGCCTCATAACAGATCACATACTTTTTGCAGAAATTACTTGGCTGGGATAAGTATTCATACCTTTCAATACCACTGATTTTCCTTCAGCATCCTTGAAACTTATTTGTGGTATCTGGTAATTTACAGAGTGCTCTCCAATAGAGTACAACCATTGCACCCCCAACACCATGTTGGTGTCTGCCACATTGAAAACATAAAAGTTGTCTTTCACAGTATAGTCACCTATGTTTACTTGCAGATCTAGGATCCATCGATTACACTCCATGGTATGGTTACCAGGAATGACCGCAGTGAATCCTTCAAAGGGCCTAGTAGGTAATTTCCTCCTCTCCACTAGGGATGAATCAATTAAATTATGTGTGACACCCCCATTAACAAGAACTATGATTTTTTGCCCTTGCAGAACTCCTTTCAGCCTTAAAGTGTGGAACCTAGGCACTCCATTGAGCACAACAATTTTGCTATTGTTTTGATGAGGATGCTCCTCTTCTTCAGCTGTTTCATACTCTCCATCCCCCAACTCAGCTTCTCCTACCCATTCTTCATCACTTTCAGAAAATACTTCAATATAATGGGATTTTCCTTTCACACATTTGTGACCGGGAGCCCACGGTTCTTGGCAGGGAAAACACAATTTCTTCCTCCTCAATTCATCCCGATTCTTATAGGAATAATCTTTCTTTCCAGGGGCAGGAAAGTTTCTTACAGGAGGTTTTTGGTTCTTAAATTTATGTGGAAAGGAAGGTCTGGGAGGATACTTGGTCCTCGTGATTGCATCTTGTAGGTCTCTAGTCTTGCTCACAGCTTCCTGCAAAGTGGTAGGTCGGTAGGCCTTCACCAACCCATTCAATGGTTAAGCTAATCCTTCTATAAACAAAAGGATCAGCCTTGATTCTGATATGTCAGTGACCATTACAGCCACCTTTTGGAACTCTGAGATGTATGCTTCTGGAGTTCCAACTTGTCTTATGTGTGCCAAATCCCGGAAAGAGATGTCAGGATCTCTTCTGTCAAATCTTTCTGTTAATTTTCTGGTGAACTCCTCATAGGTGACTACTTGGTCATGGACTAATGTTTTAATGCCATGAAACCACCAGTCAGTGGGCTCTCCATCAATATGCAGGGCTTCCAAATTAATGGCATCCCTTTCTGCCATATGATTCAGCTAGAAATATGTATCCATTTTATGAATCCAGGAGCTCATCGAGCAATTTGAAGTGCCATCAAAATATGGCAAGGTGATTTTCCCAATGAAATTATTTAATTCATAATTCTGATATGAATGCCTTGTAGCCCCTCTTGGATTCCCCCTCAATTGAGTTTCACAGACATATCGGAATGGCAGAGCACTTCTACATTCCTCACTCAAATATTGGTAGATAGAAAACTTCTCTTTCCATGTAGCAATAGTTTTAGCTTGGGCTTCATGATCTTCTTTAGGGGTTTCTACAAATTTGGGCATGGTAGGTGTTGGCTGCAATTTTGGTTCCTCTCTAAATTCAAGTGGCCTATTGTGAGGCCCAGTCTTGGAAAAAATACTCCCCCCCATGACCTTTCTTTCTTCATATTGGGAGCCAATACTGCTCCCTTCCCCATCTTTCACTCCCAGTTGTTTAGCCAAGAATTCTCTGGTCTCTTGACCAAACTGTATGATGTTTGTGGAGATGGCTTACAGACCGCTCAGAATATTCTTAACAAAATTCCAAAATTCATCTTTTTCATCCCTTTCTTCATGAAATCTCCCATCCACAGATTCTACTTCCTCCTCCTAAGGAATCTTTCTTTTGGTGTCGGAATTGTATTTTGGGCCCATTGTGTAATATCAAGAGCAGGTATGGAGGACCATGCTATGATACCACTATAATTTCCTAAGTCTGGTGTGCAGACTTGAACACTTTAATTCTATAATTTTACTTAAATAATTCTGAAATTTAATTGGTTCACACAGAGCCTTCTCGGATTGGGCAAAACGAGGGTTTCTTTTGGGAAATTTTGCAAAGGACAAAAGTGATTAGTGGGAAGAAAAAAAATAGATGATAGACATAGATTTTACTCTCCCCTAACACATTTATATCTAGTTCCATTTAGTTTTCAGAGTCTGCACTGTGGAAACCTACTACCACACTTCTGGGCAGCCAAACCGTGAAACTAAGGAGAGTAGTTTGGTCTGTTTCAACCATAGGATTTGGGAAAATTGCAGAGGTTTTTTACAGCCTTAATTTAATATAAAAAAATTATTTATACATTTTTCTGAGGTTCTGGAAATTTTAAGGTGTTTTGGGTGAATTTGGGGATTTCTGGCATTTTTGGTCAAGAGAAACCCTGCACAGAGGAGGATGCAAAAGGGTGGTATGACCCAAACCAAAAAGGGTTATGGAGATTTATATGGGAATTTAGTCCTGTTAGTGACCCACAAGAACTAACAGAGCTCAGTTTGAGTTTACAGATCCCGTTTTGCATCAATTTTAGTAAAACTAGTTATTAAAAACTAGTAATCTAGCTAGGGTCTTAAAAAAGCTATTAAATCAGATTAAATCCAATTATGTAAAACATGAAATATATAACAGAGATAAATATGATATATATTAACATAAATACTTATTTCAATCCCTTCCCCATCATGAAATATTTATTACAACACTCATATTCACTCAATCCCCCCATACATTGATAAAATAGGACCTTTTGTGAAACTGAGATAATATTATTTAGCGTATGAGATATATCAACCTGATAAATGTAATTTTTATAATATAATGACACTACAGAATAGAAATTATATTATTTACTGACCATTACAAAGATGCATCCAAAATTAAGGGGCAGGAGGCCCGAATCATGACCAACAAGGGGCTGCGAGCATAAGTGAAGAAGCATGGGCTTCATTGGAGCTCAAACTGAACTTGATGGAGGCTTTAATATACTTCTATAATAAGCTTCATTGGCTGACATTAGCACTCCATATACCTGCATTATATAGAAAGGGAGATGAAAGAGAAGGGAGGAGGGGTTTGGGGATCATCACCCAATGGTCTGAGGCACAACACTCAGAGAGTATGCTCACATAGCATAAAAACATATCAAATCATCCAAACTGAGTCAATGGGGTCGAATTCACCTTTAATAGAGTGTTGAGTGACCTTCTTAGCAAGTGGGAATCCAAGGTGACCTATGAGAGCAAGTCAACCCTTAACATACCCTAACCCTAGCCACATAGGCACCTCCTTTGGGGAATTTAGCAAGTAGGACCATGTGGAATTGTTTCCAAGTCCAAATCATCCTTCACAATTAGAAACTACACCCTCTCTTAGTCAAAAGTTGCTTCTTTTGAGTTATGACACTTTTTTTTCTTTTCTAGACTCATAAGAAAACTATTCTTTCAAATGAAAACTTTGTTGCTTTTCTGCGCTCCATAAGAGGCAACTGTGCCCTCCTTTGAAAAACTTGCATGCTTTATCCTCGACTGCTTTTTTTCTGCTTTTAGGTACTTTCCTCTTTGTTTCCTATGACATATTTTGTCATATTGTTTCCTCTTTCCTTCCTTGGCTAGTAGACTTGCCCAATGTGCCCGCCTGACTAGGAAGCTTATTTACACCTCATTAATTAGCATAAATAATTTAAATGGAAAATAAAACTTAGATACATGCCTTAATTAATTAATTATTACAAAATTTCCCTAGGGAGAATGATCAATGTCAAATTGAGCGCCTCCTAGGAGTCCAGTATGGTCAACACTTAATGGCCACTTTGAGGGGACATGATAGATACGACCTCGAGACCTTCTGCTTGCAATTAAAACTCTCAACCACTCAAGCTAACCCACTAGGATACCTCATCTTGTACAATTGACATCAATTAGGTGTTGTATTTTAAATCATTCTTTTTTGTTAATACAAAAATGCTTCTTTACTCTATGATTTGCTTTATTTTTAGACCTAGTTTTTTTTTCTTCATTACATGGAGTAATATATATGTTAATGTTGGGTATTTTCATTTTCCATCATGTCACTTGATTTCATATTCAAGTTGCACAACCCTTGAGTACATGAAGTTTCATACAGGTTGGTGACAAAACACCAACAACAAGTACATCTAAGTAATTTTTAGTGGTACAATAGAAGGAAATTCCAAGCATCCAAAGATGCAAGAACCTTGCAACAATAAACAAAATAGGTATTCCAAATCCTCCCAACTGGCTCCTTCTCGCAATGGTGATAAAATGAGTTAAATCAAAAGGAAAGAAGAATCAAAGACATTGTATTTGGTTTTTTAGATACATGGTCATATGGATTCTAAATTATTAAAAAAAAGAAGCCCCATGAGAAAAAAATCAATCTTGATTCTGCTTCTTATAACTCTTCTTCTCATGGACTTGTAGTTCCTACTTCTAGTTTTTCCTTTATTGAAACATCTACTTCTTATTCTAATGAGTGGCTTATAATTGATTCTTTGATAATATTATCATATGGCTAATGATAAATCCATATTTTATTGTCTTAACGAATGTAACAATAAACAAATTGTTTTTGGTGACCATTGTAGGGTTTAGAATAATTCATCTAGAAAAAATACCATTTTAATAATGTATTATGTTCCAAGAATTTCCTACAACCTTCTATTAGTGTATCAAATCATTCTTTTAGGATAAGGTAAAACAATAGGATTTTCACCACACCAAGTTATAATCAAGGGTATAAATATCCCGGGTAGGTGCTAGAAACCAAAATGATTAATGATATTACAAAGGTTATATATATTTGACAACTTTGGATCATGATATTTTACATCCTTTTTTAATGCTCATAGTGACGATTTGTGCAAGATTTGTCATGAGTTATTTGGTAATGTACACTATTACTCATTTCAATAAATATGTAATATAAATATGGTGATTGGTATTCCTCTAATTTCTTGTAGAGATGGTGTTTGGTATGTTATGTTCTCGAAAAACAACTTTTGGATAGTTTTACAAAGTGCCTTTTGGAATGGCTCAACCCCCTTATATAGCTTGTTCACATTGATTTATGTGTTATTGCTTCTACTTCTTTCAATGGGTTCAAGTACTTCTTAACTTTCTTTGATGACTTCTCCAGACGCACTTATATTTATTTCTTGAGACTTAGGAGGGAAGCCTTTGACATGTTTTTAGCCTATAATGCCATATAGAAAAAAATGGACATCAAATTCAAAAGTTAAGAACAGATAATGGAGGTGAATATGTTAAGAAAAAACTTATGACTTACTGCACTACAACGGAACATTCATTTGAAATACAATATTCCATATACACCATAGTAAAAAGGTGTTGTTGAGGGAAATATTCTCATATAAAAGAAATGGAAAACTACAAGGTTTAATCTAAGGGACTATGACATTTTTTTATTATAAAAATCCATTAATTGTGCCAATTACATAGAAATTGCATTTCCACAATGGATTAAAAAAATAACACTAGAATAAGAATAAAATAAAATTAGACTAGATGTAAGACACATTAATGTGTTTGGTAATGAGGCATGGCCTCACATTCTTAATAAGAAAAGTAAAGCATTACAATGTAAGAGTGAGAAAGTGCATTTTTGTTGGATTTTTTGAAGATGTAACTTGTTATAGAATTCTTCAATCTCATTCTCATGAAATTATTATTATTAAGGTTATCAAGTTTTAATAAAGGCCTCTTGTAATGCACGCCTAATTCGGTGATTATGTAATTTTTTTCCTACAAGCCATCTTCAATGAATGTTCCATCTTCGATTATAAACCTTTATTTTGGTACTCCTATTTTGGTTCCTTCTTCTTCAAATGATGATAGTGAGGATGAAAATAAACCTTTTATTTATCATATTCATTTAGTTGGGTTCATTGAAATGAAACTACACCAAGACCACAACTTTATAAAGGAGTCCACACAACATGAGAAGTGTCTAGTGATATTATTGATGATACAAAATATTAGCATCATACACGTTCACAGTTATAGTGATGTTCCTCTAATTTGACTCAAGTTTTAGAGACTTAAGATCCATAAAAATTTGCATAAGCTTTTGTCTGTATAGAGAGGGACATAGAAATGAACGAAGAATATTGTTCCTTAATGGAAAATGATACTTGGGAGATTGTAACTCTTCTAAAGGAAAGAAAACCCGTAAAATGTAAATGAGTCTATAGAACTGATAATGCATTAAATATAAGTTATGAAAGACAAAAGGCTTGATTAGTTGCTAAAGGATATTCTGACATATAAGTGATTGAATATAATGAAATGTTTCCCCCCATAGACAAAATAAATTCTATCCACCTTGTTTTAACCCTTTTAGCTTCATTCAAATGGGAAGTATAGGAAATGTTGATGTATTTGTAACTTCGAAATGTATTCACTTGTATATATTATGTTGTATTTCATTATACCCCGATTTTCCTCTTAGGAGAGTCATTAATATAATAAATTCATGTAAAGTCATTGAGGTTAACCCTCCATTGTAAGTCGGTTCAATAGTCCTATTCGCCACTTTTCCTAACTCGTGCGACCCAGGTTCTAAGCAGCCCATTAACCCAACAAATACCTGAGATACCGGCCCGACAGAGAAAGCCCCATCGGCAACACCTATGAAATAGGCACAGTCTCACCCGAGATATCTCTTCAATGGGTAATGGCCGGAACCATGCTTCTATGATGGTTGAGGGATTATGGTCCCTTGGAGCGTAGCCAAGGAGCTTGACCAAATCACGAGGAGGGAGTCATTTCCACCGAACTGTAGCAACACTGCACATATATTCTACTAACTACTAATGACACGACATAGATTCGACCCTAGTAGTTTAAATATGGCAGAATGTAAAAGTAAGCTATCAGACAGACATAACATACAGGCATGCAACAACGCTCATGCCATGAACATAAACTAACACTTAGAACGGTGTACAACAACCCAATAATTCATTCAAGCTTGTATTGACAATGTGACATTCATTAAATCATAGCAACACTTGTATCATAAGCATAAATAGACAGAAACATAAAAATTCACAACACAAATCACCCATTTAGACACAAGAGATAACATGGAAACCCATTTGGGAAAAACCACCAAGGTGCTCTTCATCTGGCACGAGAAAAGGATACAACACCTTGCAGTTTGCGAGGTGCAAATTGATCGTATGATATGCCTTTATGACTCAGACTTATGGTTCTCATGCTCTCTGCCTTATTTCTCCTAGTCTACTACTACCATTTATAGATCCACACACAGCTGGGATCAACCTCTCTAGCATCTGCACCTCTCTAGCAGATCTTTTCTTCTATTGCAATAACTTTGGTTGCATCCTACAGACTTCAGATACTTTACTACTCCCGGCTCTCTCTTCCATTAACCCTTCCCCAAATATATTGAAATGCTAACCTCAACGTAATGATGACCAACAATCACCAACCTTCTAACTATGGAATCCATCCTATTTATACTATTTTACATGACCACACAGGTTCGACTGCATACAAGCAGTCTGTTAACTATCACCATCAGCTGCCCTTTAGGCTATAGATGTGGTGATCATGACTTGACACGAGGCTCTAACGACCTTACTTACAACGTGCTTCAACTCATGTGGCATCCACCAACTTAAGCCGACTCAAGCACCCACGATCATCCTATCGCTTTCGATCGTTATTCTGTACTTGTGCTACCACTTTATTCTACTGGCATCTTCCTTCCACATTGTTACCTCTTCCGCATAGGTGACATCTCTTGTGCCTAATCCTTCTTCTTCGCAGCTTTCCTCGTTCGTGCAGTTTCCTTGCTTGCGCTTGCACTATGTACCGACTCTTGCACTTGTTTCCAACGCACTTCCCCCAGGCCCAACAGGCCCCCAACACTCAGATGTGGCTCGTCCCAAGCCACTAAGCAATGTACATAGCATGTGGCATGTGTGCAACCATTTAAAAAAAATGTTTCTCTCTTTCCTTTTTTTTTTGTTGCTTCCTTTCTTGCGTGCTTTGTCACTTGTGTTTTTTTTTTCGAATATGCTTCATGCACCATGGTGGCATCCTATACTTAGAAAAAAATTTAGGGCCGAGGCTTGGGGTTATAAAATTTCTTCTTCGGCCTCTTCTGAGAAGTCTATGTCCATAGGTTTTTCCTATGTATACTCTAGGCCTTCTTGATGGCGTTCTTGTTGCTCCTCTTCCTCTTTATGTCTGCCTTCATCTTCTTTTTCCTCTTCTGCTCTTTTCTCTTCCTTTCTTTCCTCTTCGTTCACATTCTTGGTTGCATATTTCGGTGTAGACTGTTTTGTACCTCCAACCTTCTGTTGGAATTGGGCCAAAATGGGAGTAAGTCGTTTTATCTATCGGTAAGCTTCATCTGCCAGCGGTTTGAGCTCCTGCACTCTATTGGTGCTACGGTGTTTCAATGAGGTATTGGCCAGTGCATGCGTGAACTCATGGATTCACTGTTAGACAGGATGAATTATCCCAGTCACCCTTTCAGCTTTGGCATGCTGCTTAGCCATCTCCTTATTGCACATGATTTCCTGGTTGTGCAGATCTCTTGCCTTGTCCAGGAGTTGCTTGAGCTCAGTACTTTTGGAGATTTTTTCCTTGATTAGAAACATCTTAATATTTTCCTTCATTGCCAATATCTATAGGTCTGCTTACCGCGCCTGTTCAGAAAGCTACTATGCAGTCTCATCATCGATTAGCTGTTCCCAGGTCAAGACAATTTCTTCCACCACTTATGCATAGATATTCTTAGCTTCCCTAAGCTAGGGAACAACTTGATTTGTCGATTCTTTCCTTTGTCGCATCACTTTAGGGGGCGTGCTGGGCTGCTGGTTGGTTCTCCTTTCCTGAACCTGTTTCTTTAAGTCTGTGGCTAGTTTGGATAACCGCCTTAGTTGGTGCACATGATCTTCCTTAGCTTCATCCTCCTCACCTGACAGTTCGACGACTGCCTCCTTGATAGCTTGTTCCAGTGAGGCTACTTTTTTTTATTTTATTTTATATTTTTTGGGACCCCAGCCTTATGGGACCGTGCCGCAGTCATCGTGGTATGGTCTCAATCGGCTGCCATTGATCATACCTGCAACTAGTGTTCCATCTAGCTTATGTAGTTTTACCGCGCCTGCTTCAGTAATGTGCGCAACAACATATGGGCCTAACCAGTTCGTTTTAAGCTTACATGGGTTCTTGAGAAACTTACTGTCATAACTCAGAACAAGTCCACTAACCTTGAACTGCTTTGTTCTCATGTGGCGGTCATGCCATGCTTTTTTTCACTATTTTTTCACATTTTGATGGAATCCCGCAATGAAGCATTCTTCCTCCAATTGAATCAACTATGCATGTCGTTCTTCTACAGCATCGATATCTGTCATCTCTATAAGCGTAGCAATTCGTAGGCTCGACACAATGTACTCCATTGGCACGACTGCTTCTTGTCCATATAATAACCAGAAGGGGGTGTATCCAGTTAGCCGTTTGCATGTTGTTTTGTAATCCCATAGTACTGGTGAGACTTTCTGGTCCCAGTCATCTCTACGCACATTACAGACCTTGGTCAACGCATTCTCCAGTATTTTGTTGAAGGCCTCAACAGTTCCATTTGCTTGAGGGTGGTAGGGTGTTGCCTTTTTGTGTTGGATTTGGAATTCTGTAGTCAGTTCAATAATTATCTTATTTACAAAATGCGTACCTTGGTTGTTGATAAGGATCTTCGGGAAACCAAACCTTGTGACTACATTTTCAAAGATAAACTTTGTTGCGGTTGCAGTGCAATCTTTCACAGGTTCCACTTCTACCCATCTTGTGAAGTAATCGGTAGCAGTAATAATATAGCATGCACCAGTCCATTTCCCTGGAGGACTAATAGGGCCAACAAAATCCACTACCCATTTATCAAAGGCCTGCAGTGTAATTTGTTGGGCTAGTGGCATTTCATCACGTCATGATGGATTCCCTATTCTTTGAAACTTATCATAATCATGATAGTATTTTCAGGTATCCATATGTACAGTTGGCCACAAGAGTCCAGCTTGCAGAATCTTGCACACCATTTCCTTCCCAGCATAGTGGCATCCTGAAACACCCACATGCACTTCATCCATTACCCATTTCCTTTCATGATCAAAGACGCATCTGCGTAGTATTTCATATGGTCTTAACTTATATAGTTGTCCCATGATTAGTGTGTAGTCTGAGGCCTTGACAATTAGTTATTTATTTTTCCATGTGGAATAACCTTCAGGCACATAGCCTGTATTTAATAAGTGTATAATAGCATCAAATTATTTATCGACAGCATCGATAGCAAATAGCTGCGCATCCGGTAGATTATCCTCTAGGCTGGTGGGTTCCTCCCCACTTTCAATGCGCGATAAGTGGTTAGGCCCAACATTCAGTCGACCTAGATTTACAATGACCTCAAAGTCAAATTCTTGAAATAGGAGGAGCCATCGATAGATCTCCCCCCCCAACACTGGATTATTGACCAGGTAATTCAGCGCAAAATGATCAGTGAACATATTAAAGTGCCCACCCAATAGATAATATCTGAATTTTGTAGTGCATAGATCATTGCAAGCCCTTCTCTTTCAGTTGTGGTGTAGTTTTTATTTGCTGTTGATAGTTTTATTCTTACAAATGCAATTAGGTGGTCAATTGTGCCCTCTCCTGGTTGGGTTAATACTATACCCAACATAATTGATGATGCATCAACATGTACATGGAATTCCTTTTTCCAATCTGGGAATATTAATATTGGTGCGACAACCATTTTTTTCTTCAGCTTATCCACACTCTCTTGATAGTCTTCTTTCCACTCGAATTCAGCATCCTTCTTCAGCAGTTTCTCTATTGGGGCAGTTATCTCTGCATATCCTCGGGTAAATTTTCGATAATATCTAGTATGTCCCAGTGTGGATATGAGTTGTGTGATTGATGTAGGTGGAGGCAAGTCTAGAATAATTGACACCTTCGGGGGATCGACCAAGATCCCATCGCGGTATACCACATGGCCCAACAGTATGCCAAATGGTGCACAAAATATATATTTTCTCAAATTCAGTGAAATTTGATACTGGTGAAACCTTTCCATTATCATGCGCAGATTCTCAATATGGTCTCTTACTAGAACAAAGACCGTCCAATCATCAAAATAGAATTCAAGAAACTTATGAATGAAATATTTAAAAGAAAAAACTACTATTCTAGAAAAAATAGCAGGGGTGTTTTTAAGGCCAAAGGGCATTACCGTGTATTGGTAGCATCCCCATTCTGTTATAAAGGTTGTTTTGTGGAGGTCCTCTTGTGCAATTATGACTTGATGGTAGCCCGAGAATCTGTCTGTGAATGGGTACATTTATTGTCCACCGACACTTTCCATGAATTAATCTATGAATGGTGTTGGGAATGGATAATGTAAATAGGAATCATTTAGTTTCTTAAGGTTGACAGAGATCCCGACCTCGGCTGTCGCCTTTTTATCCTGAATCACTATAGGGCTTATCCACTCTGAATCTTCGACAGGTTCAATGATTCTTGCTTCCAGCATGTGTTCTAGTTCTGCTTTCACTTTTTCTTTATAGCAAATATTTAGTCTGTACGGGCGTTGTTTTACCGCCCTTGCATTAGGTTTGAGCGGAATTTTCATTTCACCCAAATCTCCTAATATCCCCTTCATTTCCCTGAAGTTCGTTGGGAATAGGTCCTGGAACTCATGTAATAAATCAGTAATCTTGGCTACTATCTCTTTGTCCCAATAGTCTCCAATATTAACAAATTTCAGATTTTCCTTCGACCCAATGTAAACTTTCTTTATCTTTAGCGGCTTGATGAACTGCTGATTGGAAATTCTGCTTCCTTCTGCTACTCGCGATCCTTTCGAATTTGGAATATTAATGTTAGTCAGATCATCATTTGGGTCTCCCGAGAGGTTATAGCAGGTCATCCAATGTTGAACCATCTCATAACACGGGTTGGAATGCGTAGTGCATGGTTGAGAATACACAAACTCCAGCGAGATCTCAGTGAATATATTCTCCTTAATAGTCTTTAGTGCAATATCAACTGTGGGTTTCTCATCTGCGAACTGGAATATGTATGTGAAAATTTGTGCAAATTTTTCCCATTTCCTCGTTTCCTGGTGCAGCTCCATGGATGCATACCAGCCTATCGGTGTCATTTCAAGAGTATGGATGAAGTGGTGAACCCACTCCTATTGCGGGTAGTTTGAGAATGCTGTGGAACACTGCTCCAAGTGTTCAATAGGGTCCGACAACCCTGTATACCTTTGTGTCACTGTTGTGACCTCGTCTCCGAACCTTACTTTCAGCAGCCGTCTACACTGTGGCCATTCCATTATCGAGCTTTTATGTGTACCCCACCATCATGTGGGTGTGGATTTCAGTGAAAAGTCTAGGGAAGATAGTCGTTGTGGCTCTGTTACCAATTCTTCAAACTCAGTCAAGAATGATCCCAAGTTAAGTAGTCCTTCATATATAGGTAGTAGTCACGACTGAGTTCCTACTCATCGTACATACTTATTCATCCTGGCACATCTCCTCATAGAGACTTCATGTAATCGGCTCTGCCAGTTCTCAAGTGCCTCCCTTGAGTTTGACGTACACAAAATCGTACACCTCCAGCTCAGGTTACCATCTGCAGTAGGATTAATGTAATCTTCCTTAAGGGTAGGAAATTATAAATGTTGTTGAGGTGATCACCTTGCCCTTCGTTGAACATCGGTTCAATGTATCTCTATCCTTCTTGTGGATCGAGGGGCGCGGCTACCCTCATCTCATCATCTTCAAACAATAGGATCCTTCTTTTGAATTTTATGATCGTTTGGTTTTCCATTTCCCAATAAATCCCCAACAATGTGGGATATGGATTAGTATCATCTACTATATTGATGACCTTGAAGTTCCCAAAAGTGCGCAATCCTTCAATATCCACTTAGACCTGACTCAGTCTACCAACAGGCATGACCTTTTCCTGATTATCAAGTCTTAATCGAATTGGGGACCATTCTAGGGGTGGCTTGCCCATTATTTCCCATGTCTGGTGCGTTAAAATGTTAACATCAGATCCCAGGTCAAGGATGATGTAGCCCATGTCATAATCACTGATTTGTGCAGACATTCTGATTTTGCGTCCCATCTTGAGCTTTGTCTTGACACTGTTAACTTTATTTGCTAGTGGGTCTTCCTATGAAAGCGTTTTGATAAGCGCTTCCAACTCTGCAAGTGCATCCTTATCCTGGATTGGCACCAAACAAGTTGAAAAGAATGGTTTGATTCTACTAACCTTATCTGCACTCTTGCTTGCAGTCTTTTGTTCGAATATCTTTTGGAATCTTTTAGGCATATCTTTTACTTGGCCTGAGGTAGATGGTTGTTCTGTTCCTATGAAATCTGGGCATACATCCATGAATATACATTTCTTCTCTTGAACATCAAGCAGTGCTTTCTTTTGCACAGCTGGTCAGACCTACGGTTGTGCTAGTCTCGCAGCTGGGTCTGCACCTGTCGCAACACCTACCCTAGTTACCACTGCTATGTTTGTTCTCTTGGTTCTACAAGTATCATCTATATTTTGGCATTAGAATTTGGGTTGGGAGCATTCGGCACAGGATTTGGTACTGGGTTAGGTTCTCCAACTATCTGGGCTTTCCATCAAGCGATAAGTTGCGGACATTTCTCCACATTGTGCTCTTGTTTACAATATGAGCAAGTCTTCGTAGGTTCAAGGAAGTCTCTAGAATAGTGGCCCTGCACTCCATAATTATAGCACACCACTGGCCCTCTTCCCCAGCCAAATCCTCCTCCTCGACCCCTGTAATTGCCAACCCCCCTCAACTGAAGTTGAGGTGATTACGAAAAGTATTGCAGCTGTACGTACTACTGTTGATATGGGTTATATGGGCCTGTATTTTGAAATTGTGGTGCCATCTGAAAGTGCTGCGCAGGATGAAAATGAGGCATGGCTTGGAATTGAGGCACAGGATGATACTGGGGCACATCCTGGAATGGAGGAGTAGCCTAGTCAATCTTTATTTTCTCCACCATCTTCATTAAATAAGAATCTACCGTTTTTTCTCTCATAAGTTGGTAGGCCATACAATCTTTGTCATCATGACCTACAGATTTGCAAAATTTATAGTACAGACTAGCTGGGGTGCATACCGTCTTCTACAGGAACATGCAATCTACGTCCTGGTGTCCTCTCGTCTAGCAGATTTTGCACCAGGGAAGCCCTTGGGTACTCAGTGGGTTCGATGCACTAGACGAGATGCAGTTCATGTAGGCTAGGAAGTCATCTTTGGTATGTCCATTGGCCTGACATCGTGTACACGAGAGGTCTTCCTGCACCTCCTTTCCTCTTTTTATGTCTTGGAGTTAAATAGTCAGATTGTTCAATTGTGACTGAATCTGAATCATTCCAGTAGCACCATCTCCAATAGGTGAGGCTTCTAGCTTCATCGCCAACTCCAGCACCTCCATTTGTGTTGCAATGTTCTGCTGCATGAGTGGTCCTCTAATGTGCGGTAATAACGCATCAATAAACCACTCTTTATGCTGTACGTCCGACATCTGGAAGCTTACTTTGGCCATCAGCATTTTGAATCACTGGTCAAAGTCCCATATTATCTCTGCTAGAGCCTACTTAATGTCCTTGATCTTGGTAATACATTGGGACTCATATTGTGGCTTCCTAAATTTCAAGATCATTGCACATCGAATCTTCTCCAAAGTCTTCTATGGTGTTCCTATTGGTATAGCACAAAATTTCATGAACCAATCCAACGCGTGACCCCTCAAGGTCATGATCATTTGAGCCTTATTTATATCCACATTATGGACTAAACGTACCATCCTGACATCTTTATAGAGGAACCAATGCTGCTCTGGGTCTTCCATTCCATTCCCATTAAAGGTGGGTAACCTAACATCTATTCCCGCTATTAGGGTGGCATTGGGGTTGTTCACTTGACTCCTTGAATTTGCTGGATTTACTGGGATCGCTGATGGGCTTCCTTGTGTACCAGTCCCGACACTAGGGCTACTAGTGTTCACACGTGTTTCAAGTGAGGAACGTCTAGGTCTTACTTCAGGGGATCTTTTTGGAATGTCGTAGTCATGTCCTGTCCTCAGCGACTCTGCAGACTCTCCCGATTCTGCTCTCTATAAAATCAGACTATACTCCTCCTCTTCGTCACATGATCCTTTGTCTAGGTGTGATCCACATCCATATTCACCCTCCCTTGGAAGGCTATAAGCCCTCCTTCCTCCAGCTACCTTCCTCCTCTTTCCTGACCGGAATCTCCTTCCACTTCTTAAGAATCCAGTGTCCAACTCATCCTCTGAACTTCCTTGTAACATTCTTCTTATTACCTTCCATATTACTCATAAATATTACACATCCTATCCCCCTCATGGACTGCACGACTCAATCTCTGAGTTGTAAAATATCCCTTTCACAAAGGAGTATTTTAATCCATAGGTTTACAGACATAAGGTACCTCCCTCGAGGCCCTTGGAAAAATTGTCTCTCTGCCTCACTACACGAGGTTATCACTTCAACAACGAACTCTGTAACATACCCTTCTAATGTGCTATCAATCTAAAAATCAACAGTTCTGGAAATAAGGTTACTTACTTGTGCTACTTCTTATGTCAATTGGTCGGACCAGTTAATCACTCTTCTATGGGAGTCAGCCTGCTAGGATGCTAACTCTAATAGCCATTCTTTCAATATAATGAGAACTTCATGAAAAATATTTTATGGATGTACGAATACATATATCACCACAACCAGTTTCCAGGGCTCAGCCATGAACCCTCGCTTTCCTTCTATGTGAATATCAATGTCTTTGGCTCCAGGTACTCCTTGAATTCACTCTTAGTCGGGTGCCACAACATTTCCCTTGATTTTATCAATAGGTACCGACAACAGAACCATTTGTTTGCCATTTTTCCTAACTCACGTGAACCAGGTTCTGTGCAGCCCATTAACCCAACAAATACCCAAGATACCGGCCCGACAGAGTAAGCCCCGTCGACAACGCCTACGAAGCAGGTGCAGTCTCACCTGAGATATCTCTTCGATGGGTAACCACTGGAACCATGTTTCCTCAATTGTCGAGGGATTATGGTCCCTTGGCGCGTAGCCAAGGAGGTCGACCAAGTCGTGAGGAGGGAGTCATTTCCACTAAACTGTAGCACACACCACACATATATTATACTAACTACTAACGGTGCGCCACAGATTTGGCCCTACTTTAAACATGGAACAATGTAAAAGTAAGCTATCGGACGAGCATAGCATACATGCGTGCAACAACGCTCATGCCATGAACACAAACTAACACTTGAAACTGTGTACAGTAACCCAATGATTCATTCAATCTTGTATTGAAACTGTGTTATTCATTTAATCATAGCAGGACTTGCATCGTAAGCATAAATAGATAGAAACATAAACATTTGCAACACCAATCACCATTTCATACACAAGAGATAACGTGGAAACCCATCTGGGAAAAATCACCAAGGTGCTCTTCATCTAGCATGAGAAAAGGATATAGCACCTTGGAGTCTGCGGGGTGCAGACTGATCATATGATATGTCTTTATGACTCATACTCATGGTTCTCATGCTCTCTATCTTATTTCTCCTAGTCTACTGCTACTATCTATAGATCCACACACGATCGAGATCAACCTCTCTAACATCTGCACCACTCTAGCAGAGCTTTTCTTCTATTGCACTAACTCTGGTTGCATCCTGCATACTCCGACTACTCTACTAATCCCGACTCTCTCTTTCATTAACCCTTCCCAAAATATGTTGAAATGCTAACTTCAACGTAATGACGACCACCAATCACTAACCTTCTAATTATTGAATCCATCCTATTTATACTATTTTACATGACCGCACAGGGTTGACTGAATACAGGCAGTTTGTTAACTGTCACCATTAGCCACCCTTCAGGCTACAATTGTGGTGATCATGACTTGACATGAGGCACTAACGACCTTACTTATAGTGTGCTTCCACTCGTGTGGAATCTGCCAACTTAATCCGACTCAAGTACCCACGATCGTCCTATCACTTTCGGCCATTGTTTTGTACTTGTGATACTGCTTTATTCTGCTGGCATATTCCTTCCACATTATTCCCTATTTCATGCAGGTGACATCTCTTGTTCCTAATCCTTCTTCTATGTAGCTTTCCTCGTTTGCATAGTTTCCTTGCTTGTGCTTTCACAGCGTACTGACTCTTGATCTTGTTTCCTGTGCACTTCCCCCAGGCCCAAAAAGTCCCCACAATTGAGGGGTATTAGGGTTATTAGACTCTCCTAGTGAGGCCGTCCCTGTAAGAGTAAACGTCAAGTGGAAAACAAGTATAAATAGAGAGTGAGATTCTCTATTTGGAACACACACTCACTCAATTGTAGTGCATGAGTGAGAGAAGGGGAGCTCACCCAAGTGAGAGAATGAATAGGTGTCGGAGATCATCTTTGTGTTTTCAGGTTTTACTTTTGCTATTGGTGCTCATTATATCTTTGAGGAAGTTGTAGGATTTTCTCCTTTATGGTTTCCCCAAGGAAAAGTCTGTGTCTCTTGTCTCTTGTGATTATTGTTATGCATGTTATTCTCTCAGATAAGATCCTAGATCATATTGATTAAATGATAAAAATCTAACATGGTATCATAGCTAACCTGAGAAGAAGACAATGTGCAGCTGTAGAAGCTATGGATTCTTACTTTTTGGGTCTCTCTCCCGATATCATCAGCAAAAGGAGGCTAGGCTAACTCTCCATTGAAGAGCACATCTTTCTGTTGAAGCAGAATTTGATTCCAAGCATTTTCAGTTTTTGAACTGTCACTGCTGCGGGAAATTAGGAATTTTCACAGAAGAGGAATTTTTGAGTGAGCCCAGCATATGATTTCTCTCCTCCTCAAAATCAAAATTTAGATACCAAGATCAAAATTTTTGGTTGGGTAAAAGTCCGAGAAAGCCAAACCCTAATTTCACTCCGGACTAGAAAATCCCAAAAGACTAAAACTAGTCATTTTGGTGCATTCTCTATATCTCGATATTGGAGAAGGATCAAGTGCCAATACCTTTACAAGATGAATATGAATTCCTGATGTACCATGTGCAAACGTTTCAGCCTCATATTCACTATATTCTGGGAGATATGATTCCTCTAAATTAGGGTTCCAACCTCTCCTTGGATTCATCCCTAAACATGACACCTAGGGAAAATTGCTATATATCGGGATAAGAAGGCCCAAATGAAATTTTGAAAGATGTTACAGATAGGGAATGGAATTTAATTATCGTGGTAAAAGTTTCATACATTGAAGGTGAAACAATGACATGTGGCAGTCTGTACAAGTTCGCTATGCTGAATAGTCTTGAAATAAGTCACCTTGGGAAAACTCTGATAAGTCCCAATTGGTGAAACCAATTCTGCTCAAACCTGTAGTGTTGGAAATATGATAGACGAGGATACCTTAGTGGGAAGTTTCAGACACATAGGAGCAGTAATTTCATATATATTGCAGAAACAATATCAGACACTTATGTAGAAGAAATTGAAGAAAACTAGGGCATCAGATATTTTGTAGTTCTGATCACAGTTTTGGGAAAATGAGTATGTTGCTTAGCTCTCCTTGAGGAGGCACATATTTCTATCCAATAAGATCTTAAATATTTCAAGTTGTGAAAATTAGGGTTTCTCTGACAAACCCTAGATCAGCCATATCCAGAACCAAGATAGACACCTAAAATTGTTAAGATCTAATATTTTGCTATTTACATTTTAGGTTCTCATTTCAAAATTACCTATCACACCAGCTTGATGAAAATCTTGGTGAAGTTGAAAACTTCCAAGTATGGAAGTATAAGACCTATATGATCCTTGAATAAATTGACTTAGATCAGTATTTCAGTAAATAAGTTATAAGAGCCAGAGGGAGATGAGGCCAAGGATAGAGCCAAGAGAATTATTGCAGATTCTATTAAATATCATCTCATCCCTCATGTGTCATCCTTGAAGACACCAAAAGGAAGTGTTCGATGCTATGAAAAAGAAATCTAAGAAGATTAAGATATTGTTATAACCACCTTGAATGGCCTCCCAGGATCATGGGATTAATTCATTCGAGGAATGTGTGCCAGAAGGAAGTGATTACCTTTAGTAGACTATGGGAAGAGTGCACACAAGAAGAAAATCGACTCATAATAAGATAAGAGAAAATGGGAGCAACTAAAGATCAAGCTCTCACAATCCAAAGAATACCCCTCAAGCGATGAGGAATATAAAGGACTCAACTCTTGAAGAACCTCTTATCCATCTTAGCATTTGGATAATAAATGATGTTGTTATGAATCAAGAAGATGATAAAGCTGAAGGCTCAAGAAGGAGTCTACCCATGAAATGAATAAAGATAAGTATTCAATTATCATTTCATGATATTATTTTGTTATGCATTTGTTTATATTTATTTGATGTGTTATGCATGATAGAATGTTTGCATTAATGAAAATAAACTACTAATATACATGTGATGGGTAAGCAGCCCATGGTGCTATACAACTCTCCATTGCTAGTTATCTAGAATGAAACCTCTTTGCTGACATATTGGATTAGTGCACAATATCAATGATGTCATAGTAGAGATGGAATGCATCTAGAAAGTTTCCGTGAGATATGGATGAATGATGTATTGGCTAAAATAGTTGCATGATTATATCTTTATGCATAAGAATTTTCAATTATGAATATGCCTTATGAAATGTTTCTAACCATAAAACTAATGCATTTGACTTGTAGGAAATATCACGTACAATCACCTACGAGAAAAGAAGGATGAGACTTGTTTCGAAGAACAAGTGATGACAGTTCGAGAAATAATACAAGATGAAGAATAATATGAAGATACTTTCAAAGAAAGAAATAGGTCTCAGACACAGTCATAGTTATGTGACACTATTGAGTGAAATCATTAATGCAGAACCTTCCAACTACGAAGAAATAGCCAAGAAGAAAGGGAAGGAGTGCACCAGTTCAAGAAGAATGATTTCTAGGATGTGGTATCGAGACCTAAAGGGAAGTCTGTAGTATATTCCATATGGATCTACAAGATCCAACATGCAATAGATGAAAACATCATGGAATACAAGGAAATATTCACATCATGAAGCTTCTCACAGAAAGAAGGCATAGACTATGAAGAGACATTTGCAGCTAGACATGTGTGCAAATTAAAAAAAGGCCTTGTACAAGCTCAGAAGACACCCATGGGATAGCACATACATGATGATCTTGAAGATCACCTATAGTGATGAGATCTTAAGCTTTGATACAAGGTTGAAAATGAAATCCTATAGAGGATGACAAGCTCACAGATGGGTGCAAGAAGAACTTTTGAAAAGGTTCAGGATCTTGGTATCCAGTGAACCTAGATGGATACATAGAATATTAGTAGCAAAGGAATTTACTTGTCACTCCAGTACATAATGATTCAATGCATAGAGTATGAAAGGCAGAGGGAGAATGATGATTTGCTTCAGAGGGAATGACTGTAGAATACCCCAAGGTTCGACATGATACGATAGGATGGACAGATTACATATGGCTCTAGAATTTACTAAAAGTAAAGCGGACTCCAACCTTTGCTTCAAGGTTGAAAGTGGAAAACTAGTGATGCTCCTGTTACATGTCGATGAATTGTTCCTGACAGGAAAAGAGGAACTCATTAAAGTTGCAAGGAGACTTGCTGCCGAGTTAGAGATGAAAGACTTGGGTATGATGCCGTATTTTCTAGGCATGGAGATGTGGGAGAATGTAGATGGAATATCCCATGGACAAGGGAAATATGCAATAGATATCCTGAAGAGTTTCAAGATGATGGATTGGAAGGCCATGACCACACCGATGGCATCAAACCTGAAGCCATTGAGTAATGCTTCATCAGATTCGGTTAATGCTATGATGTATCATTAGATGATTTGATCATTGATGTACCTGATGAATACAAGACCATATATTTGCTTTGCCGTGAACACATTGAGGCAATTCCTGATAGATCCAATACATGTTCACCTGATTGATGCAAAGCATATTCTGAGGTACCTGAAGGGTACAGTTGATTATGGACTCAAGTATGAAGCGAACTGGAAGATTAACCTAGAGGGTTATGTAGATTTGGATTGGGCAGAAAGTGCCATTGATAGGAAGAGCACTTCGGGGTGCTGCTTTAGTATGGGATCAAATAGGGGAAGGGAAGCTCCAGTATGTGGTCCATATTGAGATCTCTTGAAAGAGGGAGTGATGAGTTCTATCATAGATGATGAGATAGGTTATCTGAGCATAAAATCCTGGTGAAGCTCATAGGTTGCTCAGACGTAAACAGTCATGTAGGTTGTCCTCAGATGTAATTAGTCTCGGTGAAGCTCGTAGGTTATCCTTGGACATAATAAGCCCTGATGTGATTCTATGTTAGAAATGGCCAGAGTAAATTTTGAGTACTTCAGGGAGAAGCTTGGTGTTATCTAGATCGAGGTTCCTTCTAAGGATAAGTGATGAGTTTGAGAGCCTTTCTGACATGGTGGAAGGATTGGTTCCTCCCATGGTTAGATGTGAGTGTTGATCCTTTTTGACATGGTGGCAGGATGGGCCTCCCATGGTCATATGTAAGTGCTGAACCTTTTTGACATGGTGGCAGGCCAGGCCTGCCATGGTCAGATGTAAGTGCTGAGCCTTTCCAACATGGTGGTAGGATGGGCCTCCCATGGTTAGATGTAAGTGCTGAGCCTTTTCGACATGGTGGTAGGCTAGGCCTCCCATGGTCTGATGGAAGTGATGAGCCTTTTTGACATTGTGGTAGGCTGGGCCTCCCATGGTCATATGTAAGTGCGAAGCATTTTTGACATGGTGGTAGGCTGGGCCTCCCATGGTCGAATGTAAGTGATGAGCCTTTCTGACATCGTGGCAGGTTGGACCTCCCATGGTCAGATGTAAGTGCTGTGCCTTTCTGACATGGTGGCAGGATGGGCCTCCCATGGTTAGATGTGAGTGCTTTTCCTTTCTGACATGGTGGTAGGTTGGACCTCCCATGGTCATATGTAAGTGCTGCACCTTTCTGACATGGTGGTAGGTTGGGCCTCCAATGGTCATATGTAAGTGCTGCACCTTTCTGACATGGTGGCAGGCTGGGCCTCCCATGGTCAGATGTGAGTGCTTTGCATTTCTGACATGGTGAGAGGATTGGTTCCTCCCATGGTCAGATGTAAGCGCTGTGCCTTTCCAACATAGCAAGAGGATTGGTTCCTCCCATGGTCAGATATAATTTCAAAAGAAGATGAAGACCTACATGGAGGCTAGGCCTACAACCAACATGAAAAAGGGTTGGCTCTGTAGAACTTCCTATGACGAGTAGAATTGAAGAGATAACACCATTCGCTCGAGATATCGGGCGCAGTGATGATGATCCAGCTTTGATGATGTTCCAATAACGAAGATTTGTGCTTATGAATTGTGTCAAGAGAATACCTTCCTAGTTAAGAGGGAGTGTTGATGTATTTGTAACTTCGGAATGTATTCACTTGTATATCATATATTCTATTTCATTGTACCCCAATTTTCTAATCGAGAGAGTCATTAATATAATAAATTCATGTAAAGTCATTGAACTTAACCCTCCGTTGTAAGTCAGAGAAATAGTCCCTACAATTGAGTTGAGGTTAACCCTTCATTGTAAGTCGGGGAAATAGTCCCCACAGTTGAGGGGTATTAGGGTTATTAGAGTCTCCTAGTGAGGTTGTCCCTGTAAGAGTAAAATTCAAGTGGAAAACAAGTATAACTAGAGAGTGAGACTCTCTATTTGGAACACACACTCACTCAACTGTAGTGCATGAGTGAGAGAAGAGGATCTCACACAAGTGAGAGAGAGAACAAGTGTCAGAGATCATCTTTTTGTTTTTGGGTTTTACTTTTTCTATTGGTGCTCATTCTATCTCTGAGGAAGTTGCGGGGTTTTCTCGTTTATGGTTTCCCTGAGGAAAACTCTTTGTGTGTCTTATCTCTTGTGATTATTGCTGTGCATGTTATTCTCTCAGATAATATCCTAGATCATATTTATTAAATGATAAAAATCTAATAGGAAATGGATGTCAAATATACCTTATTGCATGGTTATTTGAATATTGTACATGGACCAACCCCCTTGATATATTTGGAATGACTCTAGCCTTCTTTGTTACCTTAAGAAATATCTCTATGTACTTAAACAAGATCCTTGATCTTGGTATTCTAAAATGGATAAAATTATTCTTGACACTAAGATTTATATATGTCATGTTGACCCCAATATATATACCAAGAATTTAGGTAACCATCTCATAGTACTTGTTCTTTAAATTGATGTATTTATACTCACCAGTAGTCACCCAAAATTTTTATCCCATGTGAAATCCAACCTTAATATGAAATTTGAAATTAAATACTTAAGAATTTTGCATTATTTTCTTTTGCCTCCAATTCTTGCAAACCTAGGAAGGAATTTCCCTTACCCAGTCTAAGTAAACTTGCCCCATCTTAATTTCTTCTAGTCTAGATTCAAACTTGTTTCCACTTGTTATAATCCCAAAGTTGATGCTACTTTATACTATTATGTAGTTGGTATTCATTTATATTTAAATCATACCCATCTTGATATTTCCCTTGCTATCAGTCTTATTTCCTAGTTTATTCAAACAATCCATGAGATCCATTGAAAAGAAGCAAAAATCATGCTTAAGTATATCTAGGGTACAACTCAATTTGGTATGCCTTGTTGTTTTAGGGTTACTAGTTCTTTATTTGTTGGTTTCATATATTTGGATTGGGTTAAAGACCCTGATGATTGGAAGTATACTATAGGATATGTTTTTGGTATTGGTTATGGACCTGTCACTTGTGTTTATTAGAAGCAATGTTCCCTTTCTCTTTATTCAAAATAATTAGAATATCAAATAGTAGTTAGTGAAAATCAATATATCTTTGGATTTGATAGATATTTTCAGAGATTGGATTCCAACAACAACATCCTACCACACTATAGTGTGGAAATCAATGTGCCATTCATCTCACCAAATATCCATTTCAAAACCAATACAACAAACACATTAATCTACACTTGGACTAGATAAAAAATATTCTCCAAAATTGCAATCTTGAAGTGCACTATTTTCATATAGATAATAAAGTTGCATAAATTTTCACTAAGTCTCTTAAATTTTTTTTTCCAAAATTTGATCTACGTTAGGAGATAAATAAGTTGTTATTAAGGGGAAATAGGACCTAATTCTTTGTTTTTTATTTTATCGTCTCAACTTCGTACATCCTTAAATCATTTCCCAAGTTGTTTTTAAGGGATGATGTTAGGACAATTAGACACTTAGGAGCTAGTTAAGATCAACTTGGTATAATATGTATTTAAGTGAAGCATGTTTCTTTTTTATGCATTATTATGCATTTTTAATAATCTAATATCATATAGACATAAAATTATTTGATGGTTCATCTTCTCCTTGATAGTAAAATCTATATTGATCCATGGCTTGATAATGGATTGGTCCATGATACTAATTTAAAGGGAACAAAGGGTAATTTTTTTATGATTAATTGTAAAAAAATATGTGTAAATCATTTTCCTTTTTCATTAATATATTTCCTCAAGTGGTCACATTATTTTGGGCTATTGACTATTTCCTTATTTGATGGTTTAATTGATGCATGGGCATCAAGGCCATTTTAAAGATGTTGTAGTGAGGACACTAGCAATTATAGTAGAAGCATTAAAAACTCATCTAAGTGGATATTGAATTCAAAGGAACACACATTTTGGATCCCTGATGAGTAGTAAAGGATGAAGGACAAGAACACATGGTAGGACATTCCAAATGCACTTTCTATGGAACCAAGATGGGTGTTGGAATAGTTGTTGTAGAACTTTTTTTGTGGACATGGATCCTTGACTACAAATCATGTGGATCCTCTTTTGGCTATAGATTACATGGAAACATTATTGGGTATGGAACTCCCAAGTCAATGTTATGGAAATGGGAATTGGAATTTTGGATAACTATAAGACAAATTTGGAGAGGGTGCTATGAAAGTGGAAGCTAGAACTGAAGGGGAATGGGTGGTAATAGTTGATGCAAGAACATGAGAAGATGAACATGAACAATATGCCGAAGAAGAATAAATACAATATGCACAGAAAAAGGAAATATTCGAATAATACTCAAGAGAGGGATTCAAGATAGGGCTTGGGGATAAAATTGAGGAGATGGATTACTTGAAGAGGATACCGTGGCATGCATCTTGGAAATAAGTGAGTAAGAGAGGGTTCTTTTCATGATAAAAACCATAATTGTCTAATTGGCAGAGTGATATAGAAGATGGAGTTTTGAGAGACCACTGCGGTGTGTGGATATTTAACCCATGTAATGTATCATACCAATAATAATACAAGTACATTGATGTTGCATATATGTTTGTGAGGATTGATGCTACTATTTAGTGTCATTGTAGTCATGTTGGGAATTATTTTAGGTTGCACCACCATGATTGAATAATGGGTTGGGTGCAAACCTAGGTGTAAGTCTGTTCTATATATTCCTTTTATTTGGCTTAGGAAAATAAGTGTAGTGGATGTGCATCTAATGTAGTTGTATACTCCCCAATTTTGTTTTGTATTGTAGGTATTTTTATGGTCCATGTGACCCAAGCTTGCATTGAAGTTTTGATCCAATATGAATTTAGGCTGATAGGAAGTGGCAGAATCTATCCTTATGCATCAAGTGGTATAAGGGATAGTTTCAACTATGGGATGAAAAGGGTTGTATATTATTACAGTTAGTTACAACTATGGGCAGAGAAAGTTATAATTTAAAGAATGAAAAAGATGGAGAACTAGATTTCATAGAAAAGAATGAAGGTGGAAGAAGAAGATAGAGAATATGCAAGAAGAAGAAGATAACATATTCAAGTTCTATAAAAATAGATGAAAACAAGGGTCATCCCTTCCATCGAAAGCTGTTTTCTACAAATCTTTTGCTGCGAAAGAAATTTTATATTGATCAAGACCCGGTGGGATGAGAGGATTGGTGGACGGTATAAAGGAAGGAAAAAGACCAATGAGGAGAGCACACAAAAGTACACCATGAGGAAGTTGAATGGTCAAACCATTCTGTATTCCAAAAGAAATGAGGGATGAAACAAGGCTTGAAAAGTGGGTGAAAGACGAAATAAAAATGAGATTATTTTTCCCTTAATATTATGTTTGTTGATTATTAGCAAGAAGTTATGTGCAATAGATAAATACAAGTATTAGATGAGAAGATATATGAACACCAATTGAAGAAAAAGTTCATAAGGTGATGTGCTATCAAAATTGATGATGTTGCAACAAAACAAGTAAAAATAAAATAAATTAATAATATTGCAAACCCTATAGGTTGCATAAATAGAAAACAAAGAAGATGAAGATTCTTGTAGATAAATCACAGATCGAATAAGATGTCACAAATATTAAAATGTCTTGAATATGTGGCTGAATTATAGTTGTGAGAGAAGGTGAAGAAGATCATTGAGAAGTTGTTGAAGATGATGGAGTGAGAGAGAACATATTGCATATTTGTTAGAGAAAAAAGTGCATGCCATACAAAAATGCTAGAGGAAGTGATAAAGGATGCTAAAAATGAATGTTTATATTGAATATAAAGGTTGTTAGTACCTAGGTTTGCACCTAGGATTTTCTACATTTTTTTATCTTGAGACATTGAAACTAAAATCTATTCTATGGTCAACTCAAATTTGTTACCTAGGACAAACCTCTTACTCTTGATGTTTTATCCTATGATACTATGTTTGATACTATGCTTCTATTTAAAATTTTGATTACTAGTTAGTAAAATATGTTAAGATGACACAATTTGCATAGAGGTTGTTATGTTATTGGTTCTTGAAGATGTCATTTTCTTGGTAAAATTATATGCACACTTTGAGAAAGTGAAATATAGCTATGAGATAGGGTTCCCCTTGAGAAAAAATACTAGGCGCTAGTGTTATGAAAATGTTAGAGTAATTATTTCAAAGGTTGCTTTTGGTCATATCAAATTTCTAAAGATTCATATTCATGACAAGAAGTGTGAAGGTAATAAGCGATAATGAAATTATATGAAAGTAATGCTACTCAAGTTTCTTGTAATCATTTAATGAAGAATCATCCCATGATTTTTCATGATCACCAATACAATTAGGAACAAAAATTGTTTGTAATATATTATCATTGGACATTGCTTATTTTTGTTACTAGTCGATCCTCATGTGAATAAGAAATTACATTCAATAGTTTGATTTGTTCTCTCACAACAACCAAGTATGTCTTCACATAAAAGTGGGCATGTAGCTAGGTATGAGACACTTGGGGAAGAATTACTTGAAACCTGCCCTGGATTTTCCCTTAAGTTTAAATAAGTGGGTTGGTTCCATTTCTATGAGAAACTACAAGGGAACCATACTACAGTAGCCCAGGACTTTGGTGAGGGTTTTAATGGAACTAATATTACAATAGGGTACCTAGCATTTCCAGTATCATAAAACTCCATAGCCATAGCAGGTGAGCTACCATGAAATGGGGAAAAGTGGTTTAAGATTCACAATTTTAGAGTTCCTGAATGTAATCGATTCCTTTTGAAGAAGCATCATAATCTAGATTGACGAAGGGGTGTTCCATGAGCCTGATTAAAGGAGGAATATAGTCATCTCTTGAAGTTGGTTCAAATATACATTACGAGAGCAGGAAGGTATGAAACAATGTACCTCTACCATATGATATTTCTCCTCCATTTAGATGGGATATCGAAAATGAGCTTTCCCTTTTAATTTTTGAAAAGTCTTACAAAAATGGCGGCCAGGGTTATAACCTTTCCAAATGTACGACACAATATTTTTCATCAGGATCTGATTAAATTTCTGATAGTCAAGAGTAAAGTAAATTTAATAAATATTGGGATCACTTATTATTGTCCTTCAAATTTGAAACTCTAGAAGTAAATACCCACAAGATACTAATAATAACCTCTCTGTCAATATGGGGCCTTCTGAGACCTTTGAAAATGTGGAAATTGATGGTTATGTTGTAGATCATAGTGTGAAGAAAGGGGATAAAAATTTGATGACTAGAAAATGAAGGCTTGATATAGAATACAAAAACCCCTTAAGGAAGAAATTACAGTTTTCCCTAAAGAGAAAACCAGAAAATCCTAATTTTGGAGTAGTGAAATAAAACCAAGAGAATGAGGAAGATAAAGTGGTGAATCAAAACATGAGAGGAGCCTTAAAATAACCAAATATTAAAGGTGTTAATTTACAGGAAGTAGAGAGTTTAAATGATTCTTCAAATGATCAAGGCTAGGTTAAAAATCAGAAGAGAAAGAAGAGTATTCCGAACCCTTATCCTTTTAGGGGACCTAACACTAGGGCCACATATAAGCTCAGTATTAATTGAAAATCCCTTCCATACCTTATTTGAAATAATAAAAGGCTATTGACCTTAAAACCATGCCAGAGGAAACACCAATGAAATCAAATTAGCAAAAGGTTAAAGCCTCGACTCTAATATATGTCCAGACTAGAAGTAGTTCTAGAGGAAATGAGGAAAATGAGGCAGTTGAATCTTTTGAAGAGCTCGAACATGGGAAATAAGAAATGAAGAAACAATCTTGAAGGATTAAGAATTCCCAGATAGTTTTTGATGAGGAGTTAGATTCATTAATGGATGTGAAAGGAAGGTAGCCAAATTATTGACTATTTTATAGAATACTATCAATGCGATCCCTTGTTCACCAGAGCCTCATCCTTATGTTCCTACTACTTCTGAGAAAGAACAAGAGATGCAATGCATGTATTGTGATAATATTTATAGAACAAAAATGGACAGTTCTTCCATCCCAACTAAAACATAAGAAATGGTTAGTTGGCTTCAATTGAAGGCAATAAGCATAAAACCAACCAGAAGCTCAAGAAAATGATGAAGAAATTTCAAAGTATGGTTAAAGAACTTCAACAGGAAAAAAATAGATGCAGGAAAGGTAAACAAATCCAATAAGAAATGGAATAAACTAATCACCAAATATAGTAGCTTGTGCATATTTCCTCAGAGGTTAAAGAAAAATAATGTAAAACTTTTGAGGCAAAGGAAATACTAGAAGAAGGAATGTCTTCATCAGAGATAAAGGAACCGGGTTAGTAATGGCAAGCTGAGAATATTGACAGGCTTAGGCACTCATATCCTACATAACACACTTCAAAATTTTCCTGCTAAAATGATGCAAAGATATGTATCTCATCAAATGCAGATTTAGAAGATACAACTTGCAGTTCTGGAAAATCGAATTTATTGACCTATAGGGATGCTATAAAATAATCTTTTTCTATATAATTTTGATATTTAAAACTTGGTATTACTATTTCCTAAATTCTGTAAAGTTTTAGAATTATGATTATTTTGTATATTTTGTAAAGATGGATATATAATATGCGATCGAGATTTAGTTTACTGATGTTTATCCAAGTAGTTGACATATCCCTAAAAAATCAGATCTAGAATTGATTCTGATTTCAAACCATCTATTTTTGGTTTTAAGGATATTAATATTAAATACATGAGTCTCAAACCCCTTATATAGGATCTGAATGATAAATCAATGAAAAATGTGATGTTTATAAAAGACATAATAGGTAGAATAAAATGGGTTCAAGTTTTTGTATAGTTAGAGAAGGATTGGTGGAAAACCTGACAGCTTTTATACAATACTTTATATGTTCTTAAATATCATTTGAAGCATGAAGATAACTGTGCCTCTTATATATTTTTGTTTCTAGTTATTTTTTTGAATACATAAGTTGTTTATACGCTGCATAATCAATTAATTCCAGAACTAATGACATTTATGTTATGAATGTACATTTCCCGTGAGTTCAGTTTTGTTTTCAATTATTTTTCCTAATTATAATGCTTTTATGGTGTGGAATATCTATGTGAGTCTATGAATGAGTAGCTTAATTTTTATATATTTAAATCCTAGATTAGTATTATACTTTTAGTTCATATTTCATTCATGATTCGGAACCTTTCCAAACCATGATGTGTTACTATTTTTCTCTTGCATTATTGATTGTTCCATCTAAACCTTGAATAGTTCATTGACTATTTAACCTTTAAAAATTCAAACTGTAACCACAATTTACTTCAAATCTATACACAAGTACCCTAGAGTTTCCCTTAGCAGTACAAGTGAAAAACTTAGGGATACCATTTTTATGGCGTCATTGCTGGGGAGCAGAGTAACGAAGTTATCTTCCCTAGGATAAGTTGATTGATTAGATTTGATTTTTTGGGTGAACAAAAGTTAGACAGTGTTAGTGACTGTGTTTTCACCTAGCGATTCAACTATTTACTTCTAGATTCTAGAAAGTCCGGGGCTCGAGAAAATCCAACTTATCCCCTATTCCTAACTCAATTTGATCCAGAAGAAATTATCAAAGAGGCCAAAGCTGGATAGAGATTTGGATATTCATCTTCAGGTAATTTGAAAAGATTTCACCTTCCTTTATGAAATATAGTTTATTTCAATAAATAAACTTTGGTGTTCCCATAGAAGATTTGTTTCCTTAAGCAGATGAAGGTACTAAACCAGTTCCTTCTAACTATTCTTGAAATTTAATTGTTTGAGCTTGAAATAGGGACTAAGATTAAAACTAAATAATTTGAGGTGTCTGCAATACTTGATTCATAAACAATTTTAAGGAAAACTAAAACCTTGATATTGTTTTCATCTTCTAAACTTGCAAGTTTCCAAAAACCTCCTGAACTTGTCATTTCACAAGTACTAATTTCTCCCTTATCTACTCCTCAAGAAATCCCTTGTGAGGAGGGTGCATCCGATTTTAAAACCTTTATCAATACAGTTCCATGGAACATATTTGGGAAGATATTGTTAATCCTCTAGAGATTAAAAATCCCTCTTCGCAAGTGTCCATCCCTATGTTGCAATCCATATCTATCGCTATTTTATGACCATTTATTTTCCTAAAGTTAAAGCACCAACTTCTTCACAAACTCATACTACATCAATAATGGCTACCCAACCTCCCAATAGGATGGACGACATTATGGCTTCCAGGTATGCTTCTTTAATATTTTCACAACCTTTGAATGCTTTACTCGGTGGTGAATATCTAAAGTATCTCCCTAGATTGAATGGCCAGGGGGCATTTACTGCAAGAGAGCATCTGAATGCTCACTACAATTATGTTGAAAATTAAAATATTGAAAATGAAGATGTTTGAATGAGAGTCTTCATGAAAATTTTGGATGTTGAAGTGTAACATCCCGGTTTTGACCCTGTTTGCATTAAATGTATATGATGTAAATATCACATGGAATCATGGCAAGGATCTCAAGGCCAAGGCCCTGTCATTGATTAATGTTTGGTGTATAGGTGATCATGGTTGATGCCTATGGTTCATGTGCTAAGTCAAGAAAATTTGTAAACATCATGTAAATATGCGATTTAATAAAAAACCCACAACCGGCTATGTCAATACAACAAATAATGAGATGGGGGCATGATTTTTAAAGGATAAGGGGGAGGGAATGTTTAAAATTGAGCCATTGGGGGAAAACCCATAAAAACTGTCAACTACCCATTTATTTCTGCCAGAATTTGGTTGAGGTAGTTATTGCATGGAATGGGAAGAGTATGGGAAAAATTCGAATTGGGCAGAGCACCCATTCTGGAAGAACGTGTTTTGACCCCATGGGAAAGAAAACACCCAAAAACATACACCCATTCCCTCATGCATTAACATTTTCATATTCCCTCACGTTTTGGGGGGGGGAGCTGCAGGACATTTGGGAGGATCCATCCTTCATTCATGGGGGAGGTTGTTCATTCACGATTATTCACCCATGTGTTGGTGATTCTTCCCAATCAGACATATGCAAGGAGATCTAGAAGGTGTTGCTACGAATCTTGCAAGTATTTTCCTTTTTTGAGACCCTAGTTGTTGTGTTGCAGCGTTATCCCAAACTGTAGAGTGTTAGGAATCCCTGTCACTTGTGTATCAGAGTGAATCTTGTGTTGCGGTGTCTCCCTGTGGTTGCTGTGTTGTGCACCTTGGTTTTGGTCTGAGATATATATAAGAATTAGGTGTGGGAGAGACATAGAATGTGCTTGATAAACCTAGTGTGGAACCTCATAATAAGATAAGAGTGGCTGGTGAATCTGCTATGAACATCCTGAAGAGAATTGGAAGGGAAGGTGTATCCTGAGGGATTGTGGAGCAGAGGGGGACACTTCCTTGTGTTGGGTGTGTAGGAAATGTGGATTCTAGGCCAGACAGGTCTTGTGAAGGTGTCTTTAGCTTTGTGGATGAGCTCACTAGATTAGGAGTTCTTCCTACCCATTGCCTTAGAATCCTGATAAACCCAACTTGCAAGATGGCTTGGCTGATATCTTGATAAATGCATCTATTGGATTGGTTGTGTCTTGTGGTGTTTTTCCTTGTGAGTAATCCTTGACTGGATAGTCTCATAAACCCAACTGTGAATGCTTGCTTGGCTGAGTATCTTGATAAACCTAGTAGTGAGATGGCTTGATTGCGTAGCCTGATAAACCTTCTGTTAGCTTGGATGGTCCTTAATGTAAGTGTTGGATTGACTGTGTACAGTTTGATAAACCCAACTGTTAGCTGGCTTGGTTGATTAGCCTGATAAACCCAACAATATATTGTCTTATTTTCCCTACAGCCTGATAAACCCAACTATTGTCTTGGATGAGTTTTGTTTTATCCTTGGCTACGTGTGAGCCTGCTAGTGTTCGTTATTCCTTGGGGAAATCATGCCCAACTTGGGGTCGTAGTGCTGCTAAGAGATTGATGAGCCTATGGTTGGGTGGAACGTTGCAATGACATAGCTGGTTGTAGACAAGATCTTTCCAAAGATAAGTGTTCTTGTCTATGTTAATCTCTACATTCGTGTTTTCCTGCATTTGTATTTGCTCAATGAAATATGATGAACATGATTAATGTGTTGAATTGAAGAATTTCCTCCACTGTATAATTGCAATTGTATGCATCTGTGTATGTTTCCTTCAATACATTTTTAGATTAAGTTGCAGGGATTAGATTGTCATATTGGTGATGTCATGGATGGCCAAATCTATCCAAGACTTTGATTAACAAGTCAAATTTTTGGACATAGATATCCTCCCGCAATGGTCTATTTTGCAGGAAGGATGCAAAATGCAGGAAACGTCTTTCTACCAAGTCTATTTTCATGAGATTTCTTTTTGCAATTATCCGTTCTGCAACTTGCGAGATGTGGAAATGTCCTTTGGTGGATTTAGTTTTTCATAGTTTTCCTTCCATAAATCTCATTTCCGCAACTTGTGGGATGTGGGATGCGGGATGCGGCTTTGTAGATCTCTATTTCCGTGGATTTCCTTTTTGCAACAGTCTATTCCGCATGCGGGATGCGGGATCACACTTTCCATATTCCTCGATTCTGCAACTTAAGATTTCTACACCGTTGATTTTGCAGGTTGATTTTCAGCCGTTGATTTTGCGGGTTGATTCTCAGCCGTTAATCTATTCCTAGATGCAGAACAGGTTGTAACTGTCAATTTTTTTGGTTGCGTTCTCTTTCTTTGGTGAATAGGAGGGGATGTGATGGCCTGGTATCAGAAAATGAATGTCGAAGAGTGTTTTTCATAGCCATGCCTGATGTTTCAAAGAAGAACAAAGGTTCTTTAATAAATTTTTAATTCTGCATGATAATCGGTGTATGGGTACGTGACAGAGTGGTATCAGAGCTGCGGGTTGTAGCATTGGTACTGAATGGGCCATAATGAAAAACTAAAGGAGATAAGAGTACCCTTTGATACCAACATTTTAGTACACTACAGAGTGGTATCAGAGCTGCTGGTTGCAGGGTTAGGCTTGGATGGGCTAGAATGAATAGTTAAAAGAGATAAGAGTACTCTCTGATACCAACATTTTTTTACACTATAGAGTGGTATCGGAGAAAAGAACACCAATATTGTGGTTTAATAGAGCTGGGACTAAAAGAGGCCAAGTTGAACAATTAATAGAGCTGATGGTTACAACATTGGGCCTAGACAGGCCAGGTGTCAGCAAGTAAATGGTTTTTAATTTTGAATTGCTACGCAACTAAGAAATGGTGTTTGATAACACATTTTGCAAAGTCATAGTGCATATTGGAAAAGTGGGTTGTTGGCTCAGCCATGAGAACCTATGACATGAATGATGCCTAGTATCCCTATGAGCATGGGGAAGATGCTATGGGGGAGGGTGTTAGAGTTGGAAATGTTGAGGCAGAGTCTAATGGGAGGAGGTTTTAAGATGTTAAGTTTTTCATATGCTAGACTAGATTCAATAGTATTCAATTCAAAATTACAGCAGCATATCAAGAATCATTGATATAAACACAATCACAAGATAGACACAACATTTATCCTGGGAAACCCTCAAGGGAAATAAAACCCAACAAAAGCTTCCTCTATATAAGATGTATAAAAGACAATTCCCAAAAAAATTGTTATCCTCCTTATGTTCTATCTCTCTCTCTCTCCTATGCGCTAAACAAGTGAGTGAGTGTGTGTGTTCAAATAAGAACCACAACCCCTCTATTTGTACTAATTGTCAATTGAATTTTTGCACTAAAAAGTTTGGCCCTGATAAATTGTCTGGAACGACTTCACCTAGGAATACTCAAAACAATATATTATATTATTAATTGGGGTACTAAAGAACCAACACAAGAGGATGATTTTACCTCATGACTCTATGATGACCAAATACAATAGTAGCACCCCATCGGAGGAATAATAACATCTCCCTTGGGTTACATCACTAAAATACATTTAGAATATCCTTTGAAGTTACAGTATTTCAACACTCCCCCTTAACGAGAGGGTTATTCTACTAACACCATCATCATAGAATATATGAGAACAGAGAGAAATTACAACAATACATTGAGGAGATACATCTATATGTCACAGGAAGTTTTTCACAATTAGTAACTTGGAACGGTTACTCTTCTGCATCACATGATCACTTGATCCTTTCTTTGTATCAGCGCATCGATCTTTTGATCCTTTTGTAGCAGCACTTCGATCTTGTAGATCCTTTGCAGTAGTACTTTGATATTTAGATCCTTTTCAGCAGAACTTCGATATTCTGATCCTTTCTATTACTTTGATCCTATCGATCCTTTTGCAGCAACACTTCGATCTTCTCGATCCTTTGCATAAACACTTTGATATTCTCAATCCTTTGCAGCAACACTTTGATCTTCTCAATCCTTTGCAGCAACACTTCGATCTTCTCGATCCTTTGCAGCAGCACTTTGATATTCTCGATCCTTTGCAGCAACACTTTGATCTTCTCGATCCTTTGTAGAATCACTTTGATCTTCTTGATCCTTTGCAACAACACTTCAATCTTCTCTATTCTTTGTAGCATCACTTTTATCTTCTCGATACTTTGCAGCAACACTTCGATATTCTCGATCCTTTGCAGCAGCACTTGATCTTTTCAATCATTTGCAGCAACACTTCAATCTTTTCGATCCTTTGTAGTAGCACTTCGATCTCCTCGATCCTTTGCAGCAGCACTTCGATCTACTTGACCCTTCACTACTGTACTTTGATCTACTTGATCCTTTGTTTCCATGCTTCCTATAGTACACATGATCTATTTGTGGGAGGATCAATCTCGATCACTTTAGGACATAAGTACAAGGATGATGCAATCCTCCATCAACATGATCCATGAAATTGATCAACTGAATCATCTACAACTAAATGTAGATCTCAACCACATTTAGTGTCGAACCTATCGTGTGTGAGTACTCATTGTAGACCATCCATACCACATAGGTTAGGACCACTCACGAGTGAGTATTATACTACGGTATCTACACTCACTTGTAGGTATACTCTACCATGTAAGAGTATTTCTTGTAGAGCAGATCTCGACTGCATACACAATGTTGTCCCATTGTAGAAAATCCATACAACACAGGTTAGGACCACTCCCAAGTGAGTGTTATACTACATTGTCTGTGAGGACTCATCATAGAGAATCCATACCACACAGGTTAGGACCACTACCAAGTGAGTTTTATTCTATGACATATACATATGAATGTAGGAATAGTCTCCATACAAGAGTATAGTCTGCAAGGCATATCTTAATTGCATACACAATGTCAGTCCTGGCATCCATGACGACTCATCGTAGAGAATCTAAACCACATAGGTTAGGACCACTCCTGAGCGAGTGTTTAATATACGGTATCTGTAACTGAATGTGGGTGCTCTCCATGAGAGTAAAAACTGTAGGGACATCCTTAGCTAGTAAGGACCACTCTCATGAATAGACTGTTATACCTGCCATCCTCGAGAGAGGATACTACTGTCCGCAAGTGAATGTGAGTACTCTCCATGCAAGAGTAGCATCTGCAGGGCCATCCTTGGCTAGTAAGGACCACTCTCATGAAAAGAGTGTTATACTTGCCATCCTCAAGAGAGGATACTATTGTTCACAAAGAAATGTCATACCATCATCACTGCGATCCATCATCGATGTCAGTATCATCATTTTTTATACCTAAATATCGTCATCAGCATGGGATGAGATCCCAAACTTCAGTTTTTCCCTCAATCCCAAATTGTGAAGCAAGAAAATTGGTCCAGACATCAAGTTTGTATATCAAAATCCAACATCGCTTCTACACTTTAGTCAAAAAGTGATACCTTCTTTAGCACCACTTGTAATATGTTGGCAATAAGTGGTGGCACCACCTTTACCCATAAAGCAATACGTGGTTCTTTGTAAAGCCTCCTTGTCATGGTGAACAAGAAGAGGTGCCCTTGGTAAAAAGTGAAAAAGAGAGGTTCTAACAAAGCTTATTGAAAGAAGGATTTGTTGCACCCTTATCCTTGATCACTAGGGTCAGTTCAGCTCAAGATCCATCCTTGTAGGATCTCCTAACCACCTCACCCACTGATTTCTCAACCATCCCTATCCATTTCAAGACTATAAAAGTAGGCTCAATCTCCATGGTTGAGGAGAGAGTAATGTTATGCTCTTGCTTTGATATTCTGGCCTAAGTCATTAAAGAGACCTTGAGGGAGCAAGTTGGAGTTGTAGGGGACAAGATGTTGGTTTTGTGAGAGAGGATATCAACACTAAGGCATGGGTTTTAAAATCTTTCTTCATTTTATTAATGTAAAGTTGGTTCCTTTCCCATATACTTGTTATGCTATAATCTTGCAAGTTATTTTCAGATTCCTTAGTCATTGACATAGATATATACATGATGTTCTGGTATCTTTGATCTCTTGTGTGTTTGATGTGTTTATGCAAGTATTTCCTCCGAGACCTTTTGTCATAAGAGAAGAACAATATCATTCCATCAAATATTTCATTCCAGGTGTCTAT
Source organism: Pseudotsuga menziesii (assembly GCA_001517045.1). Classification (NCBI taxonomy): domain Eukaryota; kingdom Viridiplantae; phylum Streptophyta; class Pinopsida; order Pinales; family Pinaceae; genus Pseudotsuga; species Pseudotsuga menziesii. Next base: position 47,428 of record LPNX010823594.1, on the reverse strand, counting down.
AGCTTCTAGGGAAAGTATTCCAACCTTTTTGTGAACCATTTGTTCTGGATCTGAACCATTCAGATTAGAGGAACATATTTTGTGTGCAGAATCTGCAAAATTCCTAGCAACAAATTTGGCGACTTCGCTGGGGAAAAGCTTCAACTGATCTGATATTCCTTAGTCTTTTCAAAACACTTGTCCGAAATCCAAGCTCCTGTTCTTTATCAGCTCAATCAGATCTACTAGCTGATCTAGTGGTTATTGGTTTGGTATCTTCAGATCTGAGTTTTCTGAGTTTTTGTGCTCTTAAGTACTATTAATTTATGATTTTAATGCTAGGTGCACAGTGATTTAACTTTGATTTTTCGCCATTTTTTTGTTTTGGACATATACAAGGAACCGCGTATGAACAATAGGAAATAAACGATGCCACCACCTGAACTCAGTTAGCAGAAAGCGGTGCCACCACTTGTGATAAAAAATCAAGAAGTGGTGCTCATGCAGAACCGCTCTGTCAATGACCCTCTGGAAGCGGTGCTAGGTAGGTCTTTTCACACCTTTGTCATTTCAAAACTTGGTTGTTGACTTTTGATTTCTGAGTGTTTTTTGGATTACTTTTTGATGAAAATGAAGTGTATTTTTGAAAAACAAATCTCCCTCATGGCCGGAGGGGCCAGGAATTGTATATTATGCAGTCACTTTGATTGTTATATTCTTTCTACATTCAAAGAAGAGTTTATGTTTCTTGTAATGGATTTTGCATTCTTTTCTTTGCTTGAAACCTCTTGCTATTTTCTGTAGATATTATTTGTTAGGATTGGAAAATATACATTTCATTTTCATGGGTATGTTTTGGTTTGTTTTGGACTTGGAATGTGTGAGTGATCCATGTTGTTTTGAGTATTTCTTTGCTTGGGCTGATTTTTGTTTCGTTTTTCATGCTGAGTTTTTCAGTGCTTGGTAGGAGAGATTGGTTCTTTGTTTCCTTGTCTGTTCCAAAGAGAATTTTTATTTTTCTCTCTCCTTCGCTTTATTTGCAAGCATGTTGAACGATTTTCTTCTTGTTTTGTGCTTGATTGTTTGAAGTTCCGGATCTTACTTTCATTTAGAAGAAATATCTGTTTTTGACTTTATGTGCATTAGAGTTAGATTTCTTTAGAAACGTTAGTGAAATCATCTTTCCACTAAGTTTTTATGCATCTTTTTCAAGCATGAAAAGATAGGAAACATTTCTGGTTTATTTACATTAGATGTTCTATAGATATTTTTTTTAATTTCTTTAAAGATTGTTTGGGGTGCATTGATATTTTACTTTTCGTTTGAAAAGATAGAATTGCATTTGCATTTGGGTGTGCATTTTGGAAAGAAAAGTAAATCTCTCTCCCTCTTTTAGGTAGAATTTCATTGAAGAGGAAAACTTACATTATCATATAGATCGGTGTGCATCTTCTTTAATTTCAACTTTTCACTCCATGGTTCCACCTAACCACACAAGATAAAATTAACGATAGTACTGGGTTAAAACTTTTAGCAATTTGAGTGTTAGGTTAGTGACGTGTTTCAGTGTTGGTAAGCGTGGCAGCTGTCATTGTTTTCAAGCACTGTATCATGGGTGCTTGTAATTATTCCACGTACTTCTGGTATATTGAACGGCCTTTCATGTACCCTTAAGGTATATCGAAAGGTACTTCACGTACTCGGTAGTATATCAAAAGGCTCCTGTCGAACGGTTGTGCATTAGACATCACCACTACGGATTTGCACTCCCACATACCTAGCGTATATCAAGAGACCCTTTTAGGAATCCTCAAACCATCTGATTTATCCTTTTGGCCTAACCTATGAGGTTCTTGACTCTTATCCACTCGTTTCCCATGTTTTCTTATTGCTTTTAGTTTGAGTAGTGCTTGATTGTGCATGGTAGTTAGGGGTTTTTTAGAGATTTTAGAGATGGCATCCCCATCTAGGAATACCACTCAAGAAGTCCCTTTCCAAGGTGTACCTTTTGTATTCCCTCCAAGTGAAGGTATTGGTCCTCCCTTTATTGCCACTCTAAATCTTCTTGGGCTTACTATAGGATTACTGGTCTGGCTGTTTAATATGGTATTTATTGTTACACCTAATGTCTAAAATGTCGCCTCTCCTTAGAGAGAGGATCTACCTCAACCTAATCCTGCTCCTTCTTCACCGGTTTTTGCTTTATCCTTTTCTTCTTCTTCGCTTGACCAAAGCTCTACGACTAGTATTCAGGTGGATAAGAAGAAGAAGATAGGGAAGGGTAAGAAGAAGAAGGATAAGAAATAGAAAAAGAAACAACCATCTACTCTTGATGGTTCTCTCTCTAAGAGAACTCTCGGGAAACCCAAGTTCCCTTGTAAGCTTTGCGAGGGGGACCACCTTCTTAAGGAGTGTCCCGATCTCTCTCGTGTACAAAAAGAGTGGTCTAAAAAGTCCAAATAGTCTGTGTCATCAACCTTTTATCATCATGTTGATGATAATCCCTCAACCAGTGACCCATTGGTAAAAGGTTGTAAAGGTAAAGTCTTGTATCCTTGTTCTTTTATGCAAGGATATGCATCGTACTTTTCTTTGTCCAAGCATGGATGAAGCTTCACATTGGTTGGAAAATATTGCTGATCATCAACAGGTGATTCCAACAAGTGATAGTAAGTTATCCCTTGATTCCCCGCTAGTTGACTAATTGATCAATTTAGTTTCATCTGTGATTGATCCCACTTTTCCTTCTGAGAGTGAAGTGGTCAAGTCGATGCCATTTTTACCTGATCCCTTTCTTTTATCGAAGAATGTTCCGATAGAGGCTATCACCGTGATCCAATATTTGCCTCACCCTACTCTTATTGATGAGAGTGGAGGTCAAACTGCTAGAGTTTTTATGCTTCATTCTGATTGTTCTCGATAAGAGGAAATTTTGTCTCTTTCGACAGAACCCTATCCAAGTAATGAGGTTATTTCCTTTGACTGGAGTAACCTAACAGAGTCTCATCTTCATTCGAGTGTTCCTTTCTAGATAATTTTGAATGTTATCTCTAGGAGGATGCTTTGCACTATTGTTGACAAAGGGGCTTCTGTTAGTATTCTATCCTCGACTGCTTGGAAAGCTTTAGGTTCTCCTCAGCTTGTGCCATCCACTAATCAGATACTGACTTTTAATTGCAGGCCTACCGCACCCTTAGGGACCCTTCCTTATTTACCTATTACATTAGGAGGAAAAACTGTCTGTATTGATGTTATGGTGGTCCAAGGTCCTTTATATTTTAATATTCCCCTTGGACATGATTATGTTTACGCCATGAAGGTTGTAGTTTCCACACTGTTTATAGTTATGCATTTTCCTCATGATGGGAAGATTGTGACCATTGATCAGCTTTCTTTTGTTAATCCTAACCATCACATGCTTCCTAGTAATCATAGTGCCCTAAATGTGCCTCATGTTCTTATGATTCCTTCCCTTTCTTCTAGTTAGATTCTTCCCATCATAGGTAAAATGAGGGGCATGGCTCTAGTCGATGGACATCATACTGGTGTTAAGCCACTAGATTTTATGTAATGGATGTTCTATTTTTATCATTTAGGCAATATGATCTTAGGATCTTATCCGAGAGAATAACATGCACAGCAATAAATAGAAGAGACAAGAGACACAAAGAAATTTCCTCGGGGAAACCATAAAGGAGAAAAACCCGCAACTTCCTTAGAGATAATATGAGCACCAATAGCAAAAGTAAAACCCAAAAACATAAAGATGATCTTTGACAACAAATGTCTCTTTCTCTGATCCCAACTTCTTCTCTCTCACTCATGCACCCTAGTGAGTGAGTGTGTGTGTGATAAATAGAGAGGCTCACTCTCTATTTATATTCTTTCGTTCACTTAATGTCCACTTCAACATGTTGGCTCCACTTAACAATTACTTACTAGGGCTAACATCTCTAGGAGAGTCTAATAACCCTAGTGTCCCACAACTGTGGGGATTTTTCCCTCCAATCAACAAGGAGGGTTAACCTTGACACAATTGTGGGGACTATTTCCATGACTTACACTAGAGGGTTAACCTCAATGACTTTACATGAATTTTTTACATTATTGAATATCCCAATTGAAACATCGGGGCATGACATGACTCAATTACATTATAGATACTTCCCGAAATAAAAATTGGGGTACAATACATAAGATATACAAGTGAATACATTCTGAAGTTACAAATACATCAACACTACCTCTTAACTAGGAAGGTATTCTCTCGACACAATTTATTAGCAAAAGTATTCTTCTCTGTATCATCTAGATCATCATCAAGTCATCTTCATCTTCAAGTCATCTTCATCGTCAAGTCATATTCAATGTCAATTCATCTTCATCAAGTCTGGATCATCACTTGATTTGGATAGTCATCAAGTATGGATCATTACTTGATCTGGATCGTCATTGGATCATCATCATCATCATTGCTTCTACTATCTCAATCAAATGGTTCTATCTCTTCAATCTTCTCGTCGTAGCAATTTCTACAGATCCATCCCTTTTTCATGCTAGTTGTAGGCCAATCCTCCAGGTAGGACTTCATCTTCTTCAACACTTATATCTGATCCAGTCAGAAAGGCCTACCTAGCACTCACATCTGACCTAGTCAGAAAGGCCTGCCTAGCACTCACATCTGACCACGGGATGAACACACCAACCATGTCAGAAAGGAATTCCCAACACTCACATCTGACCGTGGGATGAACACATAAACAATGTCAGAAAGGCCAACACTCACATCTAACCATGGGATGAACACATCAACTAGGTCAGAAATTCCCAGCACCTATATCTTACCATGGGATGAACACATCAACCATGTAAGAAGGGATCAACACTTATATCTTACCATGGGATGAACACATCAACCATGTAGGAAGGTCTCATCACTTATATCTGACCATGGGATGAACACATCAACCATGTTAGAATATCTCTGCACTTATATTTGATCATGTGGAATGAACACATCCCGCAGTCACATCAAAATGGCTCTCAGTCCAAGACTGAAATTCTTGGTAACTGACTAGGTGCCTCCATTCTCCCAGAGAATGGCCTCTTAGCACTTAAGTTGAGCTTCAGTCCCAGAATGAAATTCTTGGTAAATGACCAGGTGCCTCCATTCTCCCAGAGAATGGCCTCTCAACACTTAAGCTGAGCTTCAGTCCTAGACTGAAATTCCTGGTAACTGACCAGGTGCCTCCATTCTCCCATAGAATGGCCTTTAGCACTTATATATGATCATGTGGGAACACATCTCACAGTCACCTTAGAATGGATCAACACTTAAATCTGACCATGGAAGGAACCAATCCTCTCACCATGTCAGAATGGCTCACAGACTCATCACTTCCCCTTGGAGGGAACCTCGATCTAGAGAACACCAAGCTTCTCCCTGAAGTACTCAAACTTCACTATGGCCAATGGCTTAGTCAACACATTAGCTGTCTGTTCATCTGTTGCAACATACTAGAGCTTCATTGCTCCTCTCTGCACAATATCCCTGATGTAGTGATATTTGATCTCGATATGCTTTGAACTGACATGGAACACCGAGTTCTCAGAAAAATTCACACAACTCTAGTTGTCACAATATATACAAGTAGCATCCAACTGGAGATCAAATAAATTAGACAGTAGCTTCCTCAGCCATACTGCCTCACAACTAGCTGAACAAGCTATGACATAATCTGCTTCAACTGTACTCTATGCCACGCAATACTGTTTCCCGCTAAACCAAGAGATCATACCTGATCCCATACTGAAGAAACACCCCGAAGTGCTCTTCCTATCAATGGCACTGCCTACCCAATCCAAATCCACATAAAATTCCAGGTTAATCTTCTGATTCACCTCATACTTTAGCCCATAATCAACTGTACCCTTTAGGTACCTCACTACATGCTTTGCAACCATCAGGTGAACATGTCTCAATGTGTTCACATCAAAGCAAATATCTGGTCTCGTATTCATCAGGTACATCAAGGAACAAATCATCTAACAATACATCATGGCATCAACCAAATCTGATGAAGCATCACTCAATAGATTTAGGTTCGATTCCATAGGTGTGGTCATGGCCTTGTGGTCCATCATCCCTTGCCCCAGGGATATTCCATCCACATTATACCACACCTTCATGCCTAGAAAGTAGTGCATCATATCCAAGTCCTTCATCTCGAACTCAGCAGCAAGTCTCCTTCTGGCAACTTTAATGAGTTTCTCTTTTCTGTCAGGAACAAGTCATCGATATATAACGTGAGCATCACTAGTCGTCTGCCTTCAACCTTGAAGCAAAGGTTGGAATCCTCTTTACTCTTAGTAAAGCCTAGAGTCATCAGTAATCTGACTATCCTGTCATACCATGTCAAAGCTCAGGATCTTCAGCAGTCACTCCTTCTGAAGTGAAGCATCATTCTCCCTCTGTCTTTCGTACTCTATGCACTGAAGCATTTTGTACCAGAGTGACAAGTAGCTTCCTCTGCTACTAATATTCTATGTATCCATCTAGGGTCACTGGATACCAAGATCCTCTATCTCGAACCTTTTCAAAAGTTCTTGTCGCACCCATTTGTGAGCTTGTCATCCTCTATAGGATTTCATCTTCAACCTTGTAGCAAAGGTTAAGATCTTCATCAAGCTCATCATGTATGTGTTATCCCATGGGTGTCTTCTGAGATCATACAAGGCCTTCTTACATGATTCTTCCTATCATGTGTCTTAAGTTCTAGTGGCTTCAAATCTCTCTTCGTAGTTTGTGCCTTCTTTCCGTGAGAAGCCTCATGCTACGAATCTTGACTTGTATCCCATGATGTTTCTGTCTACTGCATGATGGAACTACAAACTTCTCTTCAGGTCTCGATACTGCATCCTAGACATCATTCTTCTTGAACTGGTACAATCCTTCCCTTTCTTCAAGGGTGCTTCATCAATGATGTCACTCAACAGTGTTACACAACTGCACTGTGTCTGAGATCTCTTCTTTGAAAGTATCGTCATATTATTCTTCATCTTGGGTTCTTTATTGAACTGTTGTCACTTGTTCTTCGGAACAAGTCTCATCCTTCTTTGCTTGTAGGTGATTGTACGCGATCTTTCCTACAAGTCAAATGCATTAGTTTTATGGTTAGAAACATTTCATAAGGCATATTCATGATGGCAAATTCTTATGCATAAATATATGATCATGCAACTATTTTAGCCAATACAATATTCATCCATATCTCATGGAAACTTTTCTAGATGCCTTCCATCTCTACCAGGACAACATTGAGATTGTGCACTAATACAATATGTTAGCAAAGAGGTTTTATTCTAGATAAGTAGCAATGGAGAGTTGTATAGCACCATGAGCTACTTACCCATCACATGCATATTAGTAGTATACTGTCATTAATGCAAACATTCTATCATGCATAATACATCAACTGAATATAAACAAATGCACAACAAAAAATATATATATCATGAAATAACAATCGAATACTTATCTTTATTTGTTTTGTGGGTAGACTCCTTCTTGAGCCTTCAACTTCATCATCTTCTTTATTCATAATAGCATTGTTTCTTATCCAAATGATAAGATGGATAAGAGGTTGTTCAAGAATTGAGTTCTTCATATTCCTCATCACTTGAGGGATCTTCTTTGTATGGTGAGAGCTTGATCTTTAGTTTGTTCCATCTTCTTTTCTCTTATTATGAGTCGAGCTTCTTATTGCGTGTGCTCTTCCCAGAGTCTGTTGAAAGTAATCACTTCCTTCTGTCACACATTCCTCAAATGAATGAATCCCCTGATACTGGGAAGCCATTCTAGGTAGTTATCACAACTTCTGCATTCTCCACTTCTTCTTCTACCGCTTCAAATTGTTCTATGATTTGAGAGACCCTTGTAGAGTATGACTATATGGTCTCTGCATTCTGGATCTTCACATTCTACAACTATTTTCTCAAGGTCATCTTTTGATTTATGTTCTTCCCTTAAAATAGCTTGGCCAAGGAATCAAACATCTCTTTCGGTGTCTTTAGGGAAGACACTTGTGGTATAAGGTGATTCCTGATTGAATCAGCAATGATCTTCTTGGCCTTGACCAAGTTCTTCTTGTGTAAGGCTCTTAGCCTCATCTCCCTCTGGAATTGGAACCTATCTACTTATGTAGGTGTCCAAGAACTAGTGAGATCCTATACTTCCATGCTTGGAAGTTGTCATCCTCACCAAGCTTTTCATCAAGCTGGTGTGATTAGTCATCTTGAAATGAGAACCTCAATTGTAAATAACAAAAGATTAGATCTTATCGATTTGAGGTGTCCATCCTAGTTCCAGAGCTGGATGATCTAGGGTTTGTCAGAGAAACCTTAATTTAAAAAACTTGGAATATTTCACATCTAATTGGATAGAAAGATATAAATCTTCAATGCGAGCTATTCAATGTACTAGTTTTCTGAAAAAAGTGGAGGGAAGCTCCCGGAACAGGAAGCCCTAGTTTTCCAATTTCTTCTGCAGAAATGCCTGATACTATTTCTATGGTATTTCTGCAATTATTGCTCCTATGTGTTTGAAACTTTGTACTGAGGTATAATATCCTGTCCTTGTTTTAAAACCATAGGTTTCATTTGAATTGGTTTCACCAATTGGGAATTATGAGTAGTTTCCCAAGGTGACCTGTTTCAAGACTGTTCAGAATAGAGAAGTTGTATAGACTACCACGTGTTGCTGTTTCATATTCAAAGTCTAAAACTTCTAGCACAGAAATTAAATTCTGTTCCCTTTTTGGAACATCTTGATAACTTTTATTTGGACCTTCTTAGCCTGATATATAGTAATTATCCCCAGGTGTCCTGTTTAGGGATGAATCTTGGAAGAGGATGGAACCCTAACTTGGAGGAATCATATCTCCTAGAATATAGAGAATATGAGGCTGAAACTTGGACAAAGTATACATTAGGATTTCATATTCGACCGGTGAAATTTTTGACCCCTGATACTTATGCAATCCCAAGATATTGTGAATTTACCAAAACCTATCAATTTTAGTATTTAGGGTTTTTTCCAGCTTGTGGTCAAACTAGGGTTTGACTTTACCGGAGTTACAACCAACCAAAAATATTGACCCAGGTCTCTAAACTTTGATTTTGATGAGGAGAGAAATCCTATTCCAGACTCACTAAAAAATTCGTCTTCTATAAAAAGCCCTAATTTCCCGTACTAAAAACTGAAAATGCCTGGAATCGAATTCCGCTTTGACAGAAAGATGCGCTCTTCAATGGAGATGCATCCTAGAATAATTTTGTTGATGGATTGTGGAGAGAGACCCAAAAAGTAAGAATCTGTAGCTTTTGCAGCTGCACAACGTCTTCTTCTCAGGTTAGCTCTGCTACCATGTTAGATTTTAATCATTTAAGCAATATGATCTTAGGATCTTATCTGAGAGAATAACATGCACAACAATAAACACAAGAGACAAGAGACACAAATAATTTTCCTCAGGGAAACCATAAAGGAGAAAACCTCGCAACTTCCTCAGATATAGAATGAGCACCAATAGCAAAAGTAAAACCTAAAAACATAATGATGATCTTCGACAGTAGTTGTCTCTTTCTATGATCCTAGCTTCTTCTCTCTCACTCATGCGCCCCAGTGAGTGAGTGTGTGTGTGATAAATAGAGAGGCTTGCTCTCTATTTATATTATTTCATTCACTTAATGTCCACTTCAACATTTCAGCCCCACTTAACAATTACTTACTAGGGCCGACATCTCTAAGAGAGTCTAATAACCCTAGTGCCCCACAACTGTGGGGACTTTTCCCTCCAATCAACAAGGAGGGTTAAAATTGAAACAATTGTGGGGACTATTGCACCGAATTACAATGGAGGGTTATCCTAAATGACTTTACATGACTTTTTTACATTATTGAATCTCTCGATCAGAACATTGGGGCATGACATGACTCAATTACATTATAGATACTTCCCGGAATATACATTGGGGTACAATACATAAGATATACAAGTGAATACATTTTGAAGTTACAAATACATCAACAATGGGGGAAACCCACCAAATTTTGGATATCATGTTGGGTGGGAGTAGTTTCATGAGAATAGTTCCCATTCCGTGTCAAGATCGTTAAAAAATGAAATATATTCCCGTGAGCATAGTTCCTATTTTGTGTCAAGATCGCTAAAAAATGAAATAGATTCCCGTGAGCATATTTTATATTTTGTTTCAAGCTCATTAAAAAATGATATAGATTCCCTTAGGCATAGTTTATATTCTATTTCAAGCTCATTAAAAAATGAAATAGATTCCCTTGAGCATAGTTTATATTATTTTTCAAGATTCTTAAAAAATGAAATAGGTTGTTTCAAGCAAAGTTTACCCTTTTGGTTTCAAGCTTGCATAAAAATGAAACCATGTCTGAGAGCATATTTATTCTCCTATGTCAAGCTCGTTAAAATCAAACACTACATGAGGATCATGTCAAGTTTTGACCATCATGCCAGTTTTCTCCAAGCATATCTACCTTCTGTTTCAAGCTTGTGTAAAAATGAAACAGATCCCCTTCCCTTAAGTCTTCCCTTTAGTGTTAGAACTTGAACCTTATTTTCACCTGCCTGATTCTCATTCTTCCTAACCCCTTGGTGAACATTTTTGCATTGGTAACCAGGTTTTTTAGGTTGGTTATGGAAGTAGAATCGTCATACGAAACGAATTTTGGGGGGCATGTCAAGACCCTATAAACCATGCTAGGGGTAAGGTTCGCTAGCAATAATGCTGGGGAAATGTTCCAACCTATGTATATCATGTTAATGGGATTTTTGAAGCACAATTTACCCATTGGGTTCAAGATTGCGTAAAAATGAAACCAATCTTTGAGCATTCTTTCAACTGATCTTCAATATCATTAAAAACAATAAGATGGTGCCGAGATTACTTTTCATTTTTCGTGTTCTGGCTAAAACATGAAAACTGGTTTTAGCTTACTTTATCACTTTTCTGTGCTCTAGATTCAAAAATGAAAAAGGTTTTGAGCTCCTTTTATACCTTCGGCGTGCTCATTAAAACCTTAGTGAAGAGGTATCGAGTGTACTTTTATTGTTCTTCAGACTCGTCAAAATTGGATTATGAAAAAGAACCCCTTAATTGAGTCTTATTTAAGCTCTTTTTAGACTCTTAAAATGTGAAAAGATGGTCGAGTGAACTTGTCTTCTTCATGCTCGTAAAAGGACTTGAAGAGTCATCTTCGTGGTGATATTTTACCACTTTTTCAGACCAGGGGGCTCTACTTACGAAAAAGGTATACTCCAGCCAATCATGACTAGAAGATCTCTCTTGGGTATTATTTTATACTTTTTCGGGACCTAGAGACTAAATCATACAAAAAAGGACCCTTTGGAGTCTTCTTTTGTCTTCATTCAGACTCTCTAAATGTGAACGATACCAATTTAACTTTCATTGGACTCGTTAAACTAAATACAGAGAGACCCTTTTTTGGGAACAAGCACCTCCTTTCTCAGTATTGTAAAATGTATGAGAATGGACTTATCTTTGGATAAGCTACAACGAGTGTTTGTTACCCTCTTTGGACTTGTACAAACGAAAAGAGGAACTCATCAATCATGATGGGGAAATTAAGGGAAGGGAATCAATTAATTTTGCAAATAAAATGGTAGTTTGTCGTCACCTTTGAACATGGCACTTCTCTGCATTTCATTCAGTCAAGTGGGTAAATCAGCTTGTCTCTAAGTCGATTCACTTTCATGAGTCATGTCACTCCTTTGAATCTTTCAAAGAATGCATTGCCCAATGTCATATTGTGTTCCTCCTCGTTAAGTCAATGCTTCTAATTATTTTGTCATGCCGACCGATGTTCAAAGGGAAGTAAAATTTTTACCTATGTAGTTAAAACAACCTTTGTTTTAGTACCTTTTGAGTTAGTCCGATGGTTACATTATCTACAACATTTCAGAACTTTGTTCCGAGTTTCATGTCGTTGATGTGGGATTAATCATAGCTATCCTTCGACGAGACTATTCATGTCGACATCAACTCATAATCTGAGAATTAGTCTTAGAAACAAGTTTAGTACCTTGAGATCTGTATGCCTCAATGACAGATTCTTTTGCTCTCAACATAGGTTCACATAATTGACCTTTGATCAAGAGATTCAACTAAGTGTTCAACATCAAAACATCTATTCACACTTAGTATATTGTACTATAGTACCTTGGGAATAATTGACATTAATGGTGATCTCCATCGCACTTGTTAACGATTCACATCATTGACCAATAATCAAGTGGTTTCTACCATGTTTGACTTCAGATCATTGTAATCACATGGATAGAATCGTACTTTGTGGAAGACAAGATAAATACCTTGGGTGTCTATTTGAAAGCACGCATAGCTTTCTCCCCAGGTTGTGATGGAGTATATTGTATGAAGTATTAGCATGGATCCACATTTGTATGGTCGTGGCTATGCTCAAATTTGTGTCTGTATGACATAGATATACATTGTATGTCTAGTAGCTATGTCCAAGTTTGAGTCCTCTATCACATGGATATACGATGTATTCTAGTAGCCATGTTTGCTCATCTCTCTCATGGATATTCCTTGTATTGGTCTGTAGCCATTATGAAGATACATTTTCTTATGAGTCAAAAGTATTGATGTATTGCAGATGCCTGGTTGATGATCTACGATCAAGCTGATTCTTGCCTGGAAGTGATAAATTGCTCTTTCAAAGCTCTTTCCTATCGTATCCCTCTAGCCTCATGATTTGGGAGGCATTCTGTTATACCTAAATCTTGTCATCACCATGTGATGAGATCCCAAACTTCAGTGTTGCCCTCAATCCTAAATTGTGAAGCAAGAACATTGGTCCAAAAATCAAATTTGTATATGAAAATCCAGCATTGCTTCTACCCTTTAGTCAAAAAGAGGTACCTTCTTCAGCACCACCTGCAATATGTTGGCAGTAAGCAGTGGAACCGCCTTTACCCTTAAATCAATACATGGTTTTGTCTAAAACCGCTCTGTCATGGTGAACAAGAAGCAGTGCCCTTGATAAAAAAGTGAAAAAGGGAGGTTCTCATGAAGCTTCTCGAAAGAAGGATTCATGGCACCCTTATCCCTAATCACTAGGGTCAGTTGGGCCTGAAATCAATCCTTGTAGGATCTCCTAGCCACCTCACCCACCAATTTATCAACCATCCCTATCCATTCCAAGCCTATAAAAGTAGGCTCAATCTCCATGATTGAGGAGAGAGTGATGTTATGCTATTTCTTTGATATTCTGGCCTAAGTCATTCAAGAGAGCTTGAGGGAGCAAGTTGGAGCTGTACGGCACAAGATTTTGGTTTTGTGAGAGAGCATATCAACACTAAGGCATAGGTTTTCAACTCTTTCTTCATTTTATTAATGTAAAGTTGGTTCCATTCCCATATACTTGTTATGTTATAATCTCGCATGTTATTGTCAGATTCCTTTGTCACTGACATAGATCTATAGATGATGTTTTGGTATCTTTGATCTCTTGTGTGTTTGATTTGTTTATTCAGGTATTTCCTCAGAGAGCTTTTGTCATAAGAGAAGAACCTTATCATTCCATAAAATATTGCATTCCAGGTGTCTATAGCTTCTAGTGAAAGTATTCCAACCTTATTGTGAACCATTTTTTCTAGATCTGAACCATTAAGACCAGAGGAACAACTTTTGTCTATAGAAGGTGAAAAATTCCTAGCAACATATTTATTTTGGAAGTTGTTCCTCTGGTCTAAACGGTTCAGATCTAGATCAAATGGTTCACAATAAGGTTGGAAGACTTTCCCTAGAAGCTATAGACACTTGGAATGCGTTCTTTGATGGAATGATATGGTTCTTCTCTCATGACAAAAGGTCTTAGAGGAAATACCTGCATAAACACATCAAACACATAAGAGATCAAAGATACCAGAACATCATCTATAGATCTATGTCAATGAATAAGGAATGTGATAATAATATGCAAGATTATAACATAACAAGTATGTGGGAAATGAAGCAACTTTACCTTAGTGTTGATATTCTCTCTCACAAAACCAACATATTGTCCCCTATAGCTCCAAATTGCTCCCTCAAGCTCTCTTAAATGACTTAGGCCAAAATATCAAAGAAACAACATAACATTACTCTCTCCTCAACCATGGAGATTGAGCCTGCTTTTATAGGATTGGAATGGATAGGGATGGTTGTGAAATTGGTGGGTGAGGTGGCTAGGATATCCTACAAGGATGTATATCAAGCCCAATTGACCCTAGTGATCAGGGATAAGGGTTCCACGACGCCTTCTTTAAAGAAGCTTCGTGAGAACCTCTCTTTTTCACTTTTTACCAAGGGCACTACTTCTTGTTAACCATGACAGAGTGGTTTTAGGAAGAACCATGTATTGCTTTAAGGGTAAAGGTGGTGCCACCTCTTATTGCCAACATATTACAGGCGGTGCTGAAGAAGGTACCGCTTTTTGACTAAAGGGTAGAAGCACTGCTGGATTTTCATATACAAATTTGATGTCTGGACCAATGTTCTTGCTTCACAATTTGAGATTGAGGGGAACAATGAAGTTTGGGATATCATCACATGTTGATGATGAGATTTAGGTATAACAAAATTCCCTCCAAAGCATGAGGCTAGAGGGATATGATAGGCTAGAGCTTTGAAAGAGCAAGTTATCACTTCGAGGGCAAGAATCAACTTGATTGGAGATCATCAACCAGGCATCTGCAATACATCAATACTTTTGAATCATAAGCAAATGTGTCTTCATCATGGATGCAGACCAATGAAACGCAGATTCATGAGAGAGATAAACAAACATGGATACTATAATACAACGTAGATCCATGTGATAGAGGATGCAAACTTGGACATAGCTACCAGACATATAATGTAGATCTATGTCATATAGATGCAAATTTGAGCATAGACACGACCATACAAATGTGGATCCATGCTGGTACTTCATACAATATACTCCATCGCAGCCTAGGGAGAAATATATGAGTTCTTTCAAATAGACACCCAGGGTCTTTGTCTCATCTTCCACAAAGTACGATTCTATCCATGTGATTACAATGATATGAAGTCGAACATGGTAGAAACCACTTGATTACAATTCAATGATGTGAACTGTTAACAAGTTCGATGGAGATCACCATTAATGTCAATGATTCCCAAGGTACCCTAGTAAAATCTACTAAGTGTGAATAGATGTTTTGATGTTGAACACTTTCACGAATCTCTTGATCAAAGGTCAATTATGTGAACCTATGTCGAGAGCAAGAGAATATTTCATTGAGGCATATAGATCTCAAGGTACTAAACTTGTTTCTAAGACTAATTCTCGGATAATGAGCTGATGTCGAAAGGAATAGTCTCGTTGAAGGAGGGCCATGATGAATCCCACATCAACGACACGGAACTCAGAACAAAGTTCTAGAATGTTGTAGATAATGTAACCATTGGATTGACTCAAAATGTACTGATACAAACGTTGTTTTAAATGTAGAGGTAAACTTCTAACTTCCCTTTGAACATTGGGCGACATGACAAAAGAATTGGGAGCATTGACTCGATGAGGTAGAAATCAATACGACATTGGACAATGAATTCTTTGAAAGACTCAAAGTAGTGACACGAATCATGAAAGTGGATCGACTCAAAGAAAAGCTGATTTACACAATTGAATGAATGAAATGCAGAAAAGTGCCATGTTCAAAGGTGACAACAAACTGCCATTTTATTTGCAAACTGAATTGATTCCCTTCCCTTAATTTCCCCATCATGATTGATGAGTGCCTATTTTTGTTTTTATGAGTCCAAATAGGAAAAAAAACACTCATTGTAGCTTATCCAAAGGATAAGTCCATTCTCCTACGTTTTACGAACGTGAGAAAGGAGGGGTTCATTCCCAAAAAAGAGTCTCTCAGTGTTTAGTTTAACGAGTCCAATGAAGGTTAACTCGGTATCGTTCACATTTAGAGAGTTTGAACGAAGACAAAATAAGACTCCAAAGGGTCCTTTTTCATATGATTTAGTCCGTAGGGCCCGAAAAAGTATAAAACAATACCCAAGAGAACTCTTTTAGTCATGATTGGCTGGAGTATACATTTTTCATAAGTAGTGCCCCCTGGTCTGAAAAATGGGTAAACTATCACCAGGAATATGACTCTTTATGTCCTTTTACGAGCATTAAGAGTCTAAAAAGAGCTTAAAGAAGACTCCATTAAGGGGTTCTTTTTCATAATCCAAGTTTAACGAGTCTGAAAAATAGTAAAAGTACACTCGATACCTCTTCACTAAGTTTTTAACAAGCATGATGAAGGTATAAAAGGCGCTCGAAACCTTTTTCATGTTTAAATATAGAGCCCAAAAAGGTGATAAAGTAAGCTCAAACCAATTTTCATGTTTTAACCAGAGCACGAAAAATGAAAAGTCAGGTCAGCACCATCTTACTGTTTTTAATGAGCTTGAAGATCGGTTGAAAGAAAGCTTGAAGATTGGTTTCATTTTTATGCAAGCTCGAAACCAATGGGTAAACTATGCCTGAAAACACCCCTTAACATGATATACATAGGTTGGAAGCTTTCCCCCAGCATGACTGCTAGTGAAACTTAACCCTAGCATGGTTGGTAGGGGCTTGACATGTCCCCCAAACTTCGTTTCATATGATGATTCTTCTTCCATACCCAACCTAAAAAAACTTGGTTACTAATGCGAAAATGCTCTCCAGGGCGGTAGGAAGAACGAGAATCAGGAAAGTGAATAGAAGGTTTAAGTTCTAACACTAAAGGGAAGACTTGACTCAAGGGAAGGGGATCTATTTAATTTTTACACAAGCTTGAAATAGAAGGTAAGTATGCTGGGAGAAAACTGACATGATGGTAAAAACCTGACATGATGGTCAGGTGCTGTTTCATTTTTTAACGAGCTTGACATAGGAGAAGAACTATGCTCTCAGACATGGTTTCATTTTTATGCAATCTTGAAACCAAAAGGGTAAACTTTGCTTGAAACAACCTATTTCATTTTTTAATGAGCTTGAAACAAAATATAACTATGGTCAAGGGAATCTATTTCATTTTTTAACGAGATTGAAACATAATATAAACTATGCTCACAGGAATCTATTTCATTTTTTAACGATATTGACAGAGAATGGGAACTATGCTCACGAAACTGCTTGTACCCAACATGATATCCAGAGGATGGTAGGTTGCCCCCATTACATAAAAGCTAGCGGCTTAACTCTAGTATGATTTCCATAGACTAGAGCCACCCCCACCATTTTACCTATGATGGTAATAAGCTAACTAGAATAAGGGGAAGGAATCACAAGAACATGAGGCACATTTAGGGCAGTTTGATTACTAGGAAGCATGCAATGGTCAGGTGTAACAAAAGAAAGACGATAAATGGTCACAATCTTCCCATCATGAGGAAAATACATAACTCTAAAGAGTGTGGACACTACAACCTTCATGGCATAAAAATAATCAAGTCCAAGGAGAAGATTAAAATATAAATGAACTTGGACCACCATCACATCAATATAGATACTTTTTCCTCCTAATGTAATAGGTAAATAAGGAAGGGTCCTTAAGGGTGTGGTAGGCCTGTAATTAAAATCCAGTATCTGATTGGTGTCCAACAAAAGATAAGGAGTACCTAAATCTTTCCAAGCAGTCGAGGATAGAATACTAATAGAATCCCCTTCATCAACAATGGTGCGAAGCATCCTCCTAGCGGTAACATTCACAATTATCTGGAAAGGAACACTCGAATGAATGAGACTCTATTAGGTTACTCCAGTCAAAGGAAATAACCTCATTACTTGGAGAGGGTTCTTTCGAAAGAGACAAAATTTCTTCTTGTATAGATTAATTAGAATGAAGCATAAAAACTTCAGCAGTTTGGTCTCCACTCTCATTAGGAAGAGTAGGGGGAGGAAAATCCTGGATCACGGTGACCACCTCTATCTAAACGTTCTTCGATAAAAGAACGGGATCTGGTAAAAATGACATCGAATCAACTACTTCACTCTCAGAAGGAAGAGTGGGATCAATCACAGATGAAATTGAATTGATCACTTGGTCAACCAACAGGGAATCGAGGGATAACTTACTATCACTTGTTGGAATCACCTGTTGATGATCAGTAATATTTTCCAACCAACGCAAAGCTTTGTCCATGCTTGGAAAAAGGAAAGTACAATGCATAGCCTTGCATATCAAACAAGGATACAAGACTTTACCTATACGACCTTTTACCAATGGTTCACTAGTTGAGGGAGTATCATCAACATGATGATCATAGGTTGATGACATAGATGGTTTGAAATTTTTATACCACTCTTCTTGTACACAGGAGAGATTGGGACAATCCTTAAGAATGTGGTCCCCCTTGCAAAGATTACAAGGGAACTTGGGTTTCCCATGAGTTCTCTTACAACAAGCACCATCACGAGCAGATGGTTGCTGATTTTTCTATTTCTTATCCTTCTTCTTCTTACCCTTCCCTTTCTTCTTCTTCTTATCGACCTGACTACTAACTGTAGAGATTTGGTCAAGCAAATAAGAAGAAAAGGACAAAGCTAAAACCGACAAAGAAGGAGAAGGATTAGGTTGAGGTCGATCTTCTCTTGGAGGAGAGGTGACATTTGAGACATTAGATGTAATAGGAATTACTGGATTAAACATCCAGATTGGTAATCCTATAGTTAACTCAGGAATATTTAGAGTGGAAATAAAGGTAGGACCAATACCTTCACTTGGAGGGAATACAAAAGGTACACCTTGGAAAGGGACCTCTTGAGTGGTAGTCCTAGATGGGGATGTCATCTCTAAACTCTCTAAAACCCCCCTAACTTCCATGCATAAGAAATAACTACTCAAACTAAAAGAAACAATAAAACATGTGAAAGGAGTGGATAAGAGTCAGAAACCTCACAGTACTGGCCAAAAGGATAAATCAGATGGTTTGAGGATTCCTAAAAGGGTCTCCCAATATACGATAGGTAAGTGGGAGCTCAAATCCATAGTGGTGCTGTCTAATGCACAACTATTCGATAGGAGCCTTCCGATATACTACTGATTATGTGAAGTACCTTTCGATATAAATCAAGGGCACATGAAAGGCCATTCGATATACTAGACATATGTGGAAGAAATGCAAGACATGTTTACCGAGTATAATGCTGGAAAACAACGACAGCTGCCACGTTTACTGACGCCGGAACACGTCGCTAACCTAACACTCAAATTGCTAAAAGTTTTAACTTAGTACATCAATAATTTTATCTTGTTCGGTTAGGTGGAACCATGGAGTGAAAACTTGAAATTAAAGAAGATGCACACTGATCTATATGATAATGTAAGTTTTCCTCTTCAATGAAATTCTACCTAAAAGAGGGAGAGAGATTTACTTTTCTTTCCAAAATGTACACCCAAATGAAAATGCAATTCTATCTTTTCAAACGAAAAGTAAAATATCAATGCACCCCAAAAAATCTTTAAAGCAATTAAAAAAATATCTATTGAACATCTAATATAAATAAAACAGAAATGTTTCCTATCTTTTCATGCTTGAAAAAGATGCATAAAAACTTAATGGAAAGATGATTTCACTAATGTTTCCAAACAAATATAATTCTAATGCATGCAAGGTCGAAAACATATATTTCTTCTAAATGAAAGTAAGATTTGGAACTTCAAACAATCAAGCACAAAGCAAGAAGAAAATTGTTCAACATGCTTGCGAATAAAGCAAAGGAGAGAGAAAACTAAAACTTCTCTTTGGAATAGACAAGGAAATGAAGAACCAATCTCTCCTACCAAGCACTGAAAAACTTAGCATGCAAAAGGAAAAAAAATCACCCCAAGTAAATAAAGACTCAAAACAACATGGATCACTCATGCATTCCAAGTCCAAAACAAACCAAAACATACCCATGAAAATGAAATGTATATTGCTTGGACCACCTAAAAATGAAACAAAACTTGACCATCATGTCAGTTTTCTCCAAGCATAGTTCCCTTCTATTTCAAGCTTGTGTAAAAATGAAATAGATCCCCTTCCCTTGAGTCGAGTCTTCCCTTTAGTGTTAGAACTTAAACCTTCTTTTCAATTTCCTGATTCTCGTTCTTCCTACCCGCCCGGTGAACATTTTCGCATTAGTAACGAGGTTTTTTAGGTTGGGTATGGAAGAAGAATCGTCATACGAAACGAAGTTTGGGGGGCATGTCGAGCCCCTAGAAACCATACTAGGGATAAGGTTCACTAGAAATCATGATGGGGGAAAGCTTCCAACCTATGTATATCATGTTAATGGGATTTTTCAAGCATAGTTTACCCATTGGGTTTGAGCTTGCATAAACATGAAACCAATATTTGAGCATTCTTTCAACTGATCTTTGACCTCGTTAAAAACAATAAGATGGTGTCAAGTTTACTTTTCTTTTTTCATGCTCTGGTTAAAACATGAAAAGTGGTTTGGGCTTAGTTTATTACTTTTTTGTGCTCTGGATTCAAACATGAAAAAGGTTAATGGATTCTTCTTTAAGCTCTTTTCAGACTCTTAAAATGTGAAACAATTGTCGAGCAAAATTGTCTTCTTCACAGTCGTAAAATAACCTGAAGAGTCATCTTCCTGGTGATGGTTTACCCCTTTTTCAAACGAGGGGGGCACTACTTACAAAAAGGTACACTCCAACCAATCATGTCTAGAAGAGTTCTCCTAGGTATTATTTTATAATTTTTTGGGCCTTAGAGACTAAATATTACAAAAAATTCCATTCTGGAGTCTTCTTGACTCTCTAAACATGAAACGACAAATGAGTTTTCTTTCGTCGGACTCATAAAATAAAACGATGAAAGACCATTTTTTGGGAACGAACCTATCCTTTATGAGGTTCGTAAAACATATGAGTTTGGACTTGTCTAAAGGACGAGCTACATCGAGTGTTTGTTACCATCGTTGAAATCGTAAAAATGAAAAGAGGCACTCATCAATCATGATGGGGAAATTAAGGGATGGGAATCAATTCATTTTGCAAATAAAAAGGCAGTTTTTCGTCACTTTTGAATATGACACTTGTATGCATTTCATTCAGTCAATTAGGTAAATCAGCTTGTCTCTGAGTCGATCCACTTTCATTAGTCATGTCACTCATTTGATTCTTTCAAATAATGCATTGTCCAATGTCGTATTGTGTTCCGCCTCGTCGAGTTAATGTTGCCAAGTCTTTTTTCGTGTCGCCGATGTTCAAAGGGAAGTAAGAAGTTAACCTCTACAGTTAAAATAGCCTTTGTGTCAGTACCTTTTGAGTTAGTTTGATTTTTACATCATCTACAACATTCCAAAAATTTGTTTCAAGTTTCGTGTCGTCGACGTTGGATTCATCATGGCCCTCCTTCGACGAGACTATTCCTGTCGATAACAGCTCATTATCTGGGAATTAGTCTTAGAAACAAGTTTAGTGCCTTGATATGTGTATGCCTCAATGAAATATTCTCTCTCTCTCGAAATAGGTTCACATCATTGACCTTTGATCAAGATATTCAACTAAGTGTTGGACATCAAAACATCTATTCACACTTAGTAGATTGTACTAGGGTACCTTGGGAATCATTGACATTAATGGTGATCTCCCTTACACCTGTTAATGGTTCACATCATTTACTGGTAATTAAGTGGTTTCTACCATGTTCGACTTTAGATCATTGTAATCACATGGATAGAATCATACTTTGTGGAAGACGAGACAAAGACCCTCGGTGTCTGTTTGAAAGCACTCATAGCTTTCTCCCCAGGTTGCGATGGAGTATATTGTATGAAGTATCAGCATGGATCCACATTTGTATGGTCATGGCTATGCTCAAATTTGTGTCTTTATGACATAGATCTACATTGTATGTCTCGTAGCTATGTCCAAGTTTGAGTCCTCTATCACATGGATCTACGTTGTATTCTAGTAGCCATATTTTTTTATCTCTCTCATGTATCTTCCTTGTATTGGTCTGTAGCCATGATGAAGACACATTTTCTTATGAGTCAAAAGTATTGATGTATTGTAGATGCTTGGTTGATGATCTTCAAGCTGATTCTTTCCTCGAAGTGATAAATTTCTCTTTCAAATCTCTCACCTATCGTATCCCTCTAGACTCATTCTTTGGGGGGAATTTTTTTATACCTAAATCTCATCATCAACATGCGATGAGATACCAAACTTTAGTGTTGCTCTCAATCCCAATTTGTGAAGCAAGAACATTGGTCTAGACATCAAATTTGTATATGAAAATTCAACTCCGCTTCTACCCTTTAGTCAAAAGGTAGTACCTTCTTCAACACCACATGTAATATCTTGGATGTAAGCAGTGGCACCACCTTTACCCTTAAAGAAATACGTGGTTCTACCTAAAACCGCTCTGTCATGGTGAACAAGAAGTGGTGCCCTTGGTAAAAAGTTAAAAATATAGGTTCCCATGAAGCTTCTCGAAAGAAGGATTCATGGCACCATTATCCCTAAGAACTAGGGTCAGTTGGGCTCAAGATCCATCCTTGTAGGATCTCCTAGCCACCTCACCCACCAATTTCTCAACCATCCTTATCCATTCCAAGCCTATAAAAGCAGGCTCAATCTCCATGGTTGAGGAGAGAGTAATGTTATGTTTGTTCATTGATATTCTAGCCTAAGTCATTCAAGAGAGATTGAGGGAGCAAGTTGGAGCTTTAGGGGACAAGATGTTGGTTTTGTGAGAGAGCATATCAACACTAAGGCATAGGTTGTAAAAATTTTCTTCATTTTATTAATGTAAAGTTGGTTCCTTTCCCATATACTTGTTATGTTATAATCTTGCATGCTATTGTCAGATTCCTTAGTCATTGACATAGATCTATAGATGATGTTTTGGTATCTTTGATCTCTTGTGTGTTTGATATGTTTATGCAGGTATTTTCTTGGAGACCTTTTGTCATAAGAGAAGAACCACATCACTCCATCAAATATTGCATTCTAGTTGTTTATATATTCTAGGGAAAGTCTTTCAACCTTATTGTAAATCATTTGTTCTGGATCTGAACCATTTAGACCAAAGGAACAACTTCTGTTCGCAGAAGGTGCAACAATTCCGAGAAACAAATCATTGCTAAAAATTCCCCAGTGGAGACGCCAATTTTGTTAGCCGAAAAATACACACCTCCTGCGAACAAGAGATGGTTCCCTGGATCTGAGTGGTTCAGGTCTAGAACCAAACACAAACACCAAATGTTAAATTTCCCCTAGATTTGGTTAATCAATTGAATGAAATGCCATGATACTTCTCTGAAAGGTTGTCCTCGCTATTCTTGAAGCTTACTACAGAAGATCCTCTAAAAGATGGAAAACAACAAGAGAAACATGATAGCATAGAATATAATCAACTAGATCTATGCTCGTGACCAAGGAATCAAGCAATACATACAAATGAAATAGTAAATATGGGAAAGAAAAGAGATTTTTTATTAATAAATGATTGGAGAGACTACAAACTTCATGCCTTGGTGTTGAGAGTTACTTCCAATGGATCCTTTCCTCTAACTTCACCTAGCCTCCAAAGTTTCAAGAATGATTTTGACAGAGTTTGGGTATACAAGACAATTCTTCCCCCTTTTTCCCATGTGGGATGAGCTAGTATTTAAAGGCATGGGAGAATAGGTATGGTTGAGGATCTCATGGGTGATATGGATATAAGATCCTAAAAGGGAGGATATCAAGTTATAGCTGGTCCTAAACCATATGGATAAGGATCCACGGAGGTCAGCTTCGAGAATCCTCTCGAAGCTTCTTTTTTTCCTTGAAAAATTGAGCACTGCTCTTCTAATGAAGCAAAAAGGAGGTGCTAATGGGGAACCACCTCTTGAAGTGAGGGAAGGAGTGGTGGAACCTATTCTTACTCATGTATCAGGAGCGGTGCTGACTTGGGTAACACTTTTTGTCAATGGAAGAGGAGCGTTACCAGCTCAACAAAGGGAAAAATTGCAAGAGGATAATTTGAACCTGCATTTCTCTAGGGAAAAATTTGAGGGATTGGAGAAGATAAGGGAATACCTATCTCATAACATGAGGGTGACGATATTTCGGTATAATAGAGATTCCCCCTAAAGTATTATGGCTAGAGGGAAATGATAGGCATAATAATTTGAAAGAAGAAGGTATAATATCAAGGAAAAGGTCTAAAGGTAGGAACTTCTGAAGCATCACAAAACTTCCTGCAACACTTTTTACATTTGTCCCAAATGACTCACAACATGGATGCGGACTAATACATTGCAGATCCATGTGAGATACAAAAAAGTCATGGCTACTAAAATACAATGTAGATCCATGTGAATAAGACTCAAATTTGGACATAGCTAGCAGACATACAATGTAGATCTATGTCATACAGGCATAAATCTGAGCACATCCATGGACATAAAAATGTGGATCCATGCTAGGACTCATACAAATATAATCCATCGCAACCTGGGGAGAAAGCTATGATTTATTTTAATAGATACCTAGGGTCTTCGTCTCGTATTCCACAAAGTATGATTCTATCAATGTGATTACAATGATCTAAAGTTGAACATGGTAGAAACCACTTGATTACCGATCAATGATGTGAACTATTAACAAGTGTGAGGGGGATCACCATTAATGTCAATGATTCCCAAGGTACTCTAGTACAATCTACTAAGTGTGAATAGATGTTTTGATGTCGAACACTTAGTTGAATATCTTGATCAAAGGTCAATGATGTGAACCTATGTCGAGAGCGAGAGAATCTGTCATTCAGGAATATAGACCTAAAGGTACTAAATTTTGTTTTAAAGACTAATTTTTGGATGATGAGTTGATGCCGATAGGAATAGTCTCATCGAAGGAGGGACATGATGAGTCCCACATTGACAACATGAAACTCAGAACAGAGTTCTGTAATTTCTAGTATGATGTAACCATAGGACTAATTCAAAAATAACTGAAAAAAAAAGTTGTTTTGACTGCAGGTGTAAAGTTTCAAAATAGTTTCCCTTTTGAACATAAGGCGTCACGACCGAAGACTTGGAAGCATAGGCTTGATGAGGCAGATGACAATGCGACAATGGACAATGAATTATTTGAAAGTCTGAAAGGGGTGGCATGACTTATGAAAGTGGATCGACTCAAAGACAAGGTGAATACCCAATTGACTGAATGAAATGCAGACAAGTGCCATTTTCAAAGGTGACTAACAACTTCCACTATTACAAAATGAATTGATTCCCTTCCCTTAATTTCCCATCATGATTGATGAGTGACTCTTTTATTTTTTATGAGTCCAAAGAGGGTAACAAACACTCATTAAATATTATTAGAAGAAAATTCCATTCTCATACGTTGTACGAACCTGAGAAAGGAGGGGTTTGTTCCCAAAAAAGGGTCTTTTAATGTTTAATTTAATGAGTCCAATGAAAGAAAACTTGGTGTAGTTCATGTTTACAGATCCTGAAAAAACTAAAGAAGACTTTGAAGGGTACTTTTTCATATGATTTAGTCCCTAAGGCTCAAAAAAGTATAAAATAATACCTTAGATAACTCTTCCAGTCATGATTGGCTGGAGTGTACCTTTTTCGTAAGTAGTGCCCCTTGTCCAAAAAAGGGGTAAACTATCACTAGGAGGACAAATATTCAAGTCCTTTTATGAGCATGAAGAAGACAATTTCACTTGTAAATATTTTCACATTTAGAGAGTCCGAAAAGAGCTTAAAGAAGACTCCATTAACCTTTTTCATGTTTGAATCTAGAGCACGAAAAAGTAATAAACTAAGCTCAAATCAATTTTCATGTTTTAGCCAGAGCACGAAAAAATGAAAAGTAAGCTCAACACCACCTTACTGTCTTTAAAGAGCTCGAAGATCAGTTGAAAGAATGCTCAGGGTATCTGCTTCATTTTTAACAAGCTTGGAACAAAGAAAGAACTATGCTCAAAACATGGTTTCATTTTTATGCAAGCTTGAAACCAAAAGGTAAAATTTGCTTGAGGAGTAGTTTTATTTTTTCACGAGCTTGAAACTAGAAATAAACACTGCTCAAGGAAACCTACTTCTTTTTTTAACGAGATTAAAATAGAAAATGAACTATGCTCAGGAATGGTTTCATTTTTATGCAAGCTTGAAACCAAAAGGTAAACTATGCTTGAGGACATCTATTTCATTTTTTAAAGAGCTTGACATAGAATGGGAACTTTGCTCAACAACTTGTTTCATTTTTTAATGAGCTTGACATAGATAAAATGAACTATGCTCACAGACATCTGTTTCATTTTTTAACGAGCTTGACACAGAGAAAAAGAACTATGCTCGTAGGCATCTGTTTCATTTTTTAACAAGCTTGACACAGAAAGGGAACTATGCTCGAGAATGGTTTTATTTTTTATGTCCTCACCTCATGCATCCACCTAATCGTTCAAGATAAAATTAAGCACTAACTTAGGTTTAAATTTTTTTAGCAATTTGTGTGATAGGTTAGTGACATGTTCAAGCATCGTAAAATGTAGGAGCTGTCGTTAATTTGTTTGCACTACAACCTGGGAATTGCGTGGTTCTTCCATGTACCATTGGTGTATTGAACGACCTTTCATGTACCCTTGGGGTATATAGAAAGGTACTTCACGTACTCGATTGTATATATGGAGGCCCCTCTTGGATAGTTGTGCATTAGACAACACTACTATCGATTTGAGCTCCCATGTACCTTGCGTATATCGAGAGATACTTTTAGGAATCCTGAGACCATTTGAGTTAACCCTTTCACTGTCTTGGCATCACACTAGTTGTGAAGCCTTGATAATCCCGTGAGGTTCTAGACCTTTGATCCACTCCTCTCACATATTTTGCTTGCTTCTTTAGTTTGAGTAGAGCTTGTTGTCTGTATAGTTAGGATTTTTTAGAAGAGAGAGATAGTTTTGTTACATAGTTATGGCTTTGCCTTTTGGGACTACCAACCAAGAGACTCCTTTACCAAGCATGTCTTTTGTGTTCCCTCCATATGTGGATGTCGGTCCTCCTCTCATGGCTACATTAAGACATCCTGTATTGACTATTAGATTACCTATTTGGTTATTCTCCACTCCAGTTATCCCATGTACACCAGTTTCTTCTGAACCTAATCCTGTATCGCAAGAGCATCAACCTGGCATGTTGATCCCTTTCCTTCTTCACCAGATGTGTCTTCTCCCGCTTCTCCCTCTTCGCCTGTTGAAAGTTGTAGTACTAGTAGTCAGGTGGATAAGAAGAAGAATAAAAGGAAGAATAAGAAGAATATAAACAAACAAAAAGCCAAGTCTCAACCAATTACTCCTCCCAATGTGAAGAGTGTTGATCTTCACACCCAAAGACTGCATATGCTAGATTTTTATCTATTTCAACAATATGACCTTAGGATATTATCTGAGAGAATAAAAACCACATCAATCAAACACAAGAGACAATGAACACAAAGTTTTTCCTTGAGGAAACCAGAAAGGAGAAAACCCCGCAACTTCCTCATAGATAGAATCAACACCAAAAGTAAAACCCAAAACAGTAGGATGATCTCCCAATAGCAATAGTCTCTCTCTCTCTTGTCCCGGTTTCTTCTCTCTCTCTCAGTTATGTGCTACAACTAAGTGTGAGTGAATGTATGTTAAATAGAGAGGCTTATTCTCTCTTTATACTAATTCCCGACTTGACAAAAAATCACTAGGGCCGACTTCTCTAGGAGAGTCTAATAACCATAGGGCCCCACAATTGAGGGGACTTTAACCCTTGAATGATAGGGAGGGTTACCCTCTATGACTTTACATGACTTGTTTACATTATTTAATCTCCCTATAGGAACATCGGGGCATGACATGACTCAATTACATTATAGATACTTCCTGGAATAAACATCAGGGTACAATACATAAGGTATACAAGTGAATACATTCTCAAGTTACAAATACATCAACACTCCCTCTTAAATAGGAAGGTATTCTCTCGACACAATTTATCTGCAGAAGTCTTCTTCTCTGTATCATCTGGATCAACATCAAGTCATCTTCATCTTCAAGTCTGTATTTGGATCATCACTGGATCTGGATCATCACTAGATCATCACAATGGTGCTATCTCAATTCTACTTGTCACAGGAAGTTATAAAGAGCCAACCCCTTTTAATGATAGTTTTAGGCCTAGCCTCCATGTAGGTCTTTATCTTCTTTAACACTTATATCTGGCCATATGTAAGAAAGGCCTACCCAACACTTACATCTCACCATGGGAGGAACACATCCGCCACCATATCAGAAAGGCACGCCCAACACTCACATATGAACATGGGAGGAACACATCTAAGAACCATGTAAGAAAGGCCCATCACTTACATTCACCAGCATGATAGGACACACCTACTATCATCTATGAAAAGGCCCAGCACTTTCAACCATCAGGATGATAGGACACACCTACTATCATCTATGAAAAGGCCCATCAATTACATTCACTAGCATGATAGGACACACCTAATATCATCTGTGAAAAGGCCCAGCACTTGGAACCATCAGTATGATAGGAAAAACCTACTATCATCTGTGGAAGGGCCTAACACTTACAACCATTAGCATGATAGGACACACCTACTATCATCTATGGAAAGGCCCAGCGCTTACAACCATCAGCATGATAAGACACACCTAATATCATCTGTGGAAGGTCCCAACACTTACAACTAGTGGCATGGTAGGACACAACTACTACCATCCATGGAAGGGTTCTGCACTTACAACTAGTGGCATGGTAGGACACAACTACTACATTCCATGGAAGGGCTCTTCACTTACAACCAATGGCATGGTAGGACACAACTACTACCATCCATGGAAGGGCTCTGCACTTACAACTGATCATGTGGGAGCCAATCCCATAGTCATATCAGAATAGCTCTACACCTATATATGATCATGTGGAATCCAATCCCACAGTCATATCAGAATGGCTGTTAGCTCTAGTTTGAGTATTCATGGTAACTAAGTATGTGCCTCCATTCTCCTAGAGAATGGCCTTCAACACTTATATCTGATCATGTGGGAGCACATACCTCAATCACATCAGAATGGCTCTACACTGATCATGTGGTGACATAACCCACAATCACATCAAAGCATCTTTGCACATACATCTGACCATGGAAGGAACCAATCCTCTCACCATGTTAGAATGGCTCACAGACTCATCACTTCCTCTTGGAAGGAACCTTGATCTGGAGAACACCAAGCTTCTCCATGAAGTACTCAAACTTTACTCTGGATAATGGATTGGTCAACACATCAGCTATCTGCTCATCCATCGCAACATACTAGAGCTTCATTGCTCCTGTTTGCACCATATCCCTCATATAGTGATATTTGATATCGATATGCTTCGACTTATCATGGAACACCAGGTTCTATGACAACTTCACACAACTCTGGTTGTCACAATATATACAAGTAGCATCCAAATAGAGATCAAACAAATCAGACAGTAGCTTCCTCAGCCTTACTGCCTCACAACTAGCTGAACAAGTTGTGACATACTCTGCTTCAGCTATACTTAGTGCCACGAAAGACTATTTCCTGCTAAACCAAGAGATCACACCTGATCCCATACTAAAGTAGCACCCTAAAGTGCTCTTCCTATCGATGACACTACCTTCCCAATATGAATCAACATAAACCTCTAGGTTAATCTTCTGATTTTCCTCATACTTGATCCCATAATCAACAATACCCTTTAGGTACCTCATAATATGCTTTGCAGAAATCAAGTGAACATGTCTCAGATTTGTGGGGAACTGGCTCAGTGTGTTCACAACAAAGAAAAATATCTGGTCTTGTAATCATCAGGTACATCAAGGACCCAATCATCTAATGATACATCGTAGCATCAATTGCTTCTGATGAAGCATCACTCAATATATTTAGGTTCGATGCCATATGTGTGGTCATGGCCTTACATTCCATCATCCCGAACCTCTTTAGAATCTCTACTGTATAATTCCCTTGTTGCAGGGAAATTCCATCTACATTTTGCCACACCTCCATGCCTAGAAAGTAGTGCATCATACCCAAGTCCTTCATCTTGAACTCGGCAGCAAGATTCCTCTTCATGTCATCAATCAACCCATCCATACTAGTTACAAATAGGTCATCTTCATACGGTAGGAGTATCACTGGGTTTCCTTCTTCAACCTTATAGTAAAGGTTGGAATCTGCTTTACTCTTAGTAAATCCTAAGTTGGATAGGAAGCTATCAATTCTTCCATACCATGTCCTGGGTTCCTGTTTCAAACCATACAAGGATTTCTTTAATTTACATAGATGAGTATCCCTATCATGTGTCTCAAAACTGAGTGGCTACTCCACATACACTTCCTCTTCCACTACACCATTCAAGAAAGCAGTCTTGACATCCATCTGGTGTATCTTCCATTTTATTACTATAGCCAGAGAAAGTACTGATCTGATGGAAGTGTATCTGGCTCCAAGTGAAAAAGTTTCTTCATAATCTATTCGTTCTTTCTGGGAGAAGTCACGAGCCACAAATATTTCTTTATATTTCTCTATGCTACCATCTGCAGCATGCTTGATCTTGTAGATCCATTTGGAAGTCATAATAGACTTCCCCTATGGTCTAGGGACAACATCCCAGATATGATTCTTCATGATCGATTGGTACTCCTCGATCATAGCATCCTTGCACTCTTTATTCTCTGTCACTTATTCATAGTTGGAAGGTTCTTTATCAATGATGTTACATAATACGGCTACATATCTAGAGCAACACCTAGTTCTCTTTCTTTCTCTGCGTGTTTCTTCTGGAGCCCCATATCTTTCTGCACCTTGGATATCCTCTCATACCCATGTAGGTGTCCTCTTGTGAGGATTATTTTCATGAGGTGGATCTACAGGTTCTTGAGGTTCTTCCATTTCTCGATCCTCTTCTGGATTTTCTTCATTTATTGTTGTATTAGAAATTCTGGGTACTTTTATTTCTTCAGATTCTTCAACTGGTCTCTTTCTAGATTTGTTGTAGGCTGAATCTTCGTCAAATGTTACGTCTCTACTAATGTCGATCTTCTTGAATCCTGGGAAGTATATTCTATAAGCTTTTGAGCTTTCACTATATCCCACAAATATACCCTTCTTTCTAGAAGGATCTAACTTTGTCCCCTTTTCTTTTGGAATGTGTATGTATACTGGATAGCCAAATATTTTGAGATGGCTGACCTCTGGTTTCTTGCCAGAAAATAGTTTCAGGTGTCTTGTTCTCTAGTACTCTGTGTGGAGTACGGTTCTATACATACACTGCTGTTTTGGCAGCTTTTTCCTATAGATGCATGGGAAGATCTTGATCATGAAGCATTGCCCATGCAGCTTTCATGATCATTCTATTCTTCTTTTCTACAACCCCATTCTACTATGGATTATATGGAGTGGTTAACTGCCTCTTAATCCTTGAATGTTTGCATACTATCTTTGAATTCATTTGATGTAAATTCTCTTCCATTATCTGAGCGAAAGGTCTTGATTTTCTTTTATGTGTGGTTCTCAATCAAGGATTTGAATTCCTTGAACTTGTTGAATACTTCATATTTGTTCTTTAAGAAGTATATCCATGTATTCCTAGAAAAATCATCAATAAAAGAAACATAGTATACATACCCGCTTAATTAACTGGATGAAATTGGCCCGCATACATCGGAGTGAATGATTTCCAAGATTCCTTTTGCCTTTCTCTCGCTACTTGGAAATGTCTTCTTTGTGTTCTTTCCTTTCGCACATCCTTTGCAGGCACTGTCATGTTTTTCTTGTATTTTTGGAAGACCTTCAACAACTTTGATTGCAAGTGGTAGTTCCCTATAGTGCACATGTGCAAGTATTCTGTGCCAAAGTTCATTTTGATCTACTGAGTCATGGACTAAGGCTTGTTCTGGATGGCCCTCTAATTTGTATAGTCCTCCTTCTTGTTCTCCAATCACTACTGCATCATCTATAGTCTTTCCTTTTGGCCACATAAGGACTTGGCCATCTATAAATGCAATCCTCATGCCTTTTGCATCCAATTCAGAGATGGATAGAAGTTTCTTCCTTAATCCTGGTACAAATAGGACATCCTTCATGTTCATAGACTTTCCAAAATTAAGTTTATAGGAGGATTCACCACTGCATTTTATTGGATACTGGTAGTCATCTCCAAGTTTCACCTTGTGGGGTGATTCATGTTCTGATAGTTTCATAAAGGATTCCTTAAACCCTACCATATATTTGGAATCCCCACTATCAATGAGCCAATCATTGCTTCCATGTGTAACATTTCCCGTGAGGGCATAAATCAGAACATGTTCTTCTTCACTAGAAGAATCATCACTTTCTTCTTTGACTTTCTTATTTGGAGGCTCATCATCCTCTGCAGTGTGAGCATGATTTGTTTTGTTGCTTCCCTTCTTCTTGTGAGAGCCACTTTTGTTTCTAGGACATTCTCTAGCATAGTGTCCTTTCTCATCACATGTATAACATCTAATTATAGAAAAATATTTATTAGATATTCTAATATTACTTTTCCGGTGAGAAGACTTACCTTTTTGATAGTTTGTTATACTACTCTTGGAGTGTACTGTGAGAGCTTGATCTTCACTTTCCATATTTTATTCTCGAGCTACTATTCGAGCTTCTTTTTGTGAGCATTCCTCCCATAGTCTACTAAATTTGACTATCTTCTTTCTGGCACAGATCCCTTGAATAAAGGAGTCCCATGATCTAGGGAGGCCATTCAAGGTGGTCATCACAATTTCTGCATTGTCTACTTCTTCATCTACTACTTCAAGCTGTTCCTTGATCTGAGAGACTCTTGTAAAGTAAGACTGGATGGTTTCCACAGTCTAGATCTTTACATTCTTCAATTGGTTTCTCAGAGTTATCTTCCGATTTATGTTCTTCCCTTCAAACAGTTTGGTAAGGGCATCAAACATAGATTTAGGTGACTTTAGGGAGGACACCTATGGTATGAGGTGATCCTTGATGAATCAACAATAATCATCTTAGCAATGACCAATTTCTTTTTGTGTAAGGATTTCTCCTCATCTCCCTCTGGAACTGGAACCTCTTCATTGATGTAAGAGTCTAACTCATTTTCTTCCAGGACCAGGGAGATTCTATACTTCTAGGGTTGGAAGTTATCATCTCCCTCAAGCTTTTCATCAAGCTTGGTATGATGAGACATCTTAACTGAGAACCTCAAATGGAAATAGATTTTTTTTTTATCTTACATAGTTAAGATGTCGGAACTAGATCTGGAGCTGAATTTCTACAGAGCTAGTTCAAGAGCAGATTAGGGTTTGAATTTCCCAGAGTTCTGGCCAACCAAAAAATTTGATCTTGATCTCTAAACTTCAATTTTGAGGAGGAGATCAATCCAAGCCTGGGCTCACTAAAAATTCCACTTCTGTGGAAATCCCTAATTTTCGGCAGTAGTGTCGGGTCAAAAATTGAAAATGCTCAGAATCAAATTCTACTTCAACAGAAAGATGCGCCCTAGAGAGGAGAGTCATCCCAACCTTATTTTGCTGAAAATATGTGGAGAGAGATCTAAAAAGTAGGAATCCCTAGTGTCCGCAGCTGCACAGTGTCTTCTTCTCAGTTTAGCTCTAATACCATGTTAGATTTTTATCTATTTTAACAATATGATCTTGGGATCTTATCTGAGAGAATAAAAATCACAACAATCAAACAAAAGAGAAAATGAACACAAATTTTTTCCTAGGGGAAACCATAAAGGAGAAAACCCCACAACTTCCTTAGAGATAGAATCAGCACCAAAAGTAAAACCCAAAATAGTAAGATGATCTCCCGATAGCAGTAGTCTCTCTCTCTCATGTCCCAACTTATTCTCTCTCTCTTAGTTATGCGCTACAATTGAGTGTGAGTGAATGTATGTTAAATAGAGAGGCTCACTCTCTATTTACACTGATTCCCGACTTGACAATAACTCACTAGGGAGGACTTCTCTAGGAGAGTCTAATAACCCTAGGGCCCCACAACTACAGGGAATTTAACCCTTGAACAATAGGGAGGGTTACCCTATATGACTTTACATGACTTGTTTACATTATTGAATCTCCCGATAGGAACATCAGGGAACGACATGACTCAATTACATTACAGATACTTCTCGGAATAAACATTGGGGTACAATACATAAGATATACAAGTGAATACATTTTGAAGTTACAAATACATCAACAGTGTAAGCCCAAATTCCATTGTAGGCTTTTCAAGGTTGATCACCTTCTAAAACATTGTCATGGTTTGGACCTAGTTTTAGAAGAGTGGTATAAAGTTTTGCTGGCAAACGATGTCATCAGCCTCTGGTCATCATACTGATGATCCGCCCCTAGCCAGTGACTCTGTACTTAAGTGTCGAAAGGGTAAAGTCATAAATCCTTGCTTGCTCTGTAAGGACATGCACTTTACTTACCTTTTTCCTCTCATGGATGAAGCTTCTAAGTTGTTGGAAGACATTACTGTTTCTCGTCAATGGCTTCCAACAAGTTATCGTAATTTGTCCTTTGAATCTCCATTGGTTGACGAAGTGGTGAATTTGGTTTCATCCGTGGTCGATCCCCCTCTTCTGTCCAAGAGAGAATTCCAAGTGGTCAATTTGGATTCATCTATGGTTGATCCCACTCTTCCTTTGAAGAGTGAAGTTGAAGTGGTCGAGTCGACATCATATCCACTCGATCCCACTCTTTCATCAGAGAGTGTTAAGACTGAAGTATTCACTTTGACCAAATCTTCGTCTTGTTCTTCTCTTCCAGTAGAGAATGAACTAAAACCTGCTAAAGTTTTTATGCTTCGTTCTGTTTGTTCTCGACAAGAGTAAATTTTGTCTCTTTCGATGGAAACCTTTCCAAGTAGTGAGGTTATTTCCTTTGACTGGAGTAACCTAACAGAGTCTCGTCTTCATTAGAGTGTTTCTTTCCAGATAGTTGTGAATGTTACCACAAGGGGAATGCTTCACACTATTGTTTACGAAGGGCCTTTTGTTAGTATTCTATCCTCAACTGCTTGGAAAGATTTAGGTTCACCTCAGCTTGTGCCAAACACCGAGAAGATACTGGATTTTAATCATAGACCTATTGCACCTTTAGGGGTCCTTTCTTATTTTCCTACTACATTAGGAGGGCAAACTATCTTTATTGATGTTATGGTGGTCCAAGGTTCTTTAGATTTCAATCTACTGCTTGGACATGATTATGTTTACACCATGAAGGATGTAGTGTCCACACTCTTTAGAGTTATAAATTTTCCCCATGATGGGAAGATTGTGACCATTGATCAACTTTCCTTTGTTACACCTGACCATCACATCACTACTAGTAATTAGACTTCCCTGAATGTGTCTCATGTTCTTGTGATTCCTTCCCCTTCTTCTATTTAGATTTTTCCCATCATAGGTAAAATGGGGGGCATGGCTCCAGCCTATGGACATCATACTGGAGTTAAGTCGCTATATTTTTATGTATTGGGGGAAACCTACCAACCTATGGATATCATGTTGGGTAGGATCAGGTTTGTGAGCATAGTTCTTATTCTGTGTTAAGCAATGGCCCTTCCACACACACTGCCCCTCCTACCACACAGGGGGGCAGTAGACTGTCCACTTACATTGCCCCTACTATCATACATGGGGGAAATGTCCCAGCCACCCATACTATCCCCCCCACAACATTTGGGGGCATTGGCCCATCCACAATGGTGCCACCGAAAGTACCCCCAGCTGTGCAGATGCATTATGCACCTGCAAATCCCTCCACCATCGCAGCTCCATCCCACATCAACCTAGGGTCAAATATGCCATTCATGGCTCGTCTTAACCTATCTAATTTGGCACAGTTAACAAATGACCCCATCCGCCACCAAGCTTTCTAGCCACCCATGCCAACCAAGCTTCCATCAGACATTCCCAAGTTTGAAGGCAAAGCAGGGGAACGCCCCCAAAACCACATTATGAAATATTATCTATGGTTCTCATCCAACAACATCGTAGACGATTCCGTCAAGCTGAGGCTATTCCAACGCACCCTTATAGGTGCCGTGGACAAATGGTACATTGAGCTATCGCAGGACAAATACCTGGAGTTCAACTCCCTAACTTTCATGTTCTTATAGTATTTTTAACTCCTTGTCAGATAATACGAGGGAATGGAGATCCTGTTATCCTGCCATCAAAACAATGCCACTCATATAACTGACCATATCCATGAGTGGTGGTGATGCTGTAGCCTATGTAAAATCCAAATTGACAATAGGATCTTCTTGGATTGGTTCCTTAAGACCTTTCTCTCACCCAGAGCAAAGGACGTTGCATCTGAATGTCCCCAATTTGAAGAAGAGGCCATACTGAAAGCTCAATAGTTTGACCTCATCTATACTCAGTCTGGATACCTGTACACCGTCATCCCAGATGAT
The DNA here is from genome assembly GCA_001517045.1 of Pseudotsuga menziesii. NCBI lineage: Eukaryota > Viridiplantae > Streptophyta > Pinopsida > Pinales > Pinaceae > Pseudotsuga > Pseudotsuga menziesii. The sequence continues at coordinate 10,834 of LPNX010823594.1, read as the reverse complement.
CCCTGTGCAGGCACCTCCTACCGTGACACACCAAGGGAATCTCATGCTGCGGCCGACATCATAGGCTCGGTCTCCCAACAACTGCAACATCGTCCGACACCACAAACACGCAATACTGCTAGTGTTGCTTACCAAAACCAAACTTTGGACTATGCCAGAATGATGTCTCAATCCGGAGAAACAACTTTCTATGCATAGCCTGCACCACCACAACAAGCTTAGGCCATGGCTTGGCCAACACAGTAGTATGTGGGGAAAATGCCCACATTTGTGGTACCTCCACCCCAAGAAATCTACTATGCACTTCCAGTGCAAATAGTTCAATCCCCTACCCCTGCTCCACCAGCTCTATTGGGACAAGTGCTCGCACAACAAAACCGTCCCAACATGCCTACCCCCAACAATCAACAAGGGAAAGCTAGGAATAATCGGCCTCAAAACCAAGCCAATAACCAACCGTAGGGAGGTGGTCAACAACCAAATCCTCGCAACAATGCTGCAGCAAACTGACCCGCCCGAAACCCCCCATGAAAAAATGCACCAAGACGCAACACTCCATTGAGCACAAACAAACTGTGCACATTATGTGATGTTTATGGGCACTACAAATTCAAGTGTCCCCTCATGGGTTGCGCTAAGTTGTTCATTCAGAATGAAGTTCAACAGGCCACCAACGCTGTAAATAAAGCCCAACCAAACCCAGCACCACAAGGAACTCCTCCTATATTGCTTCAAAACCCACTACCAGTCCAAGGATTGGTGGCAACTGTACCCCCTCCCCAACCAAATCCCAACACATCAGGGGCACCTCCCATGGCCAAAATAGGTGTTCACCACCTGCTAGCCATGGCGACTGAAGAGGTCAACTTGCAAACCAGACGGAATCAGTATGGTACCACCACCGAACCTACTGACACATCAACGGCCTCAACGTCCAAAACAGTCAACCTACCTCTTCAGTTACCCCCATTTGCATTCCCTCCCTGTACACAGGATTACCAATAACACCATTGCTAGAGCTGCAGTCAGCTATAGCATTGTGGATGATTTGGCCCAAACGGCGACCGCCATGTCCACTCTTGAGGTACTTAAAACGTTCCCAACATAGCGAAAATCCTTACTTGTTGCCCTTGGGGCAGTAGAACCCTTCGACTCCAAGTTGATCACATTCAACGTGGAGAACAGATAACCACACATGCCATCCACCATTGCCTTCCAAATCCCGGTGTCTATCCAGAACCTGGTTGTGCATCAGTGCATAGTAGATGAGGGGGCATCCACGTGCGTTATGTCTACCTTGGTTTGGTAGAAACTTGGATCACCAATTCTGCAACCATCCTCCACAACTCTATGGGATTATGGTGGAAATCCCACTAAATCCCAAAGAATCCTCCCCCATGTCCCCATTACATTAGCCAGGAAGACAGTGCTGATCGACATAGAGGTCGTCAACACTCAACTGGACTATAACCTTCTCCTCAGAAGGAGTTATATGTATTCCATGAGAGTAGTCGCATCAACTGTCTTCCGTCTCATGATGTTTCCCTACGAAGGGAATATTGCGATGGTTTATTATCTCACTTATCATGATCTGCAAGGGTTAATGACACCTGCTAACGTTATCCCTACCATCACCACCATTGAGCCACAAGGGGTGACCACACATGCTAATGTCGTCCCTACAATCAACGCTATGGTTGACAACACACCACTTACCCATTGTTGAGTGTGGGCCCTAGGTTGTTTGCCGATCCCACCATGATAGATCCTTTCCCCTCCGTGTCATTGCCTTCGACACAAAATGAGATTGTGGACTTGTGCATGGTCTCAACTAGAAATGTTGCACCCAAACAACCTTCGTAGCCACAGCCCCAACCACAACCACAACATTGTCCGCAACCGCAACATCACCCGCAGCAGTAACATTATGCGCAGCTGCAACCACAACTGCATCCTCACATGCAACCAGTAGGGAGTTATTTGGGCTCATCTCTAGTCCATACAATTCCCTTCCTCTCTCCCCTACCTGGTGTCATGAGCAAGATGGTAATGGCCACTTTAATCCTACCCATCTTTACATTCTGAATTCCAGTATGGTATCTTGATCCACCATCTCAACCAGTAATGCCCCAGGTTGTTTTAACCCCGGTGCAACCCATCGTGGTCAAGTCTTACCCTCCACCCGGCCCTCAAAAGCAACTGTCGCACCCGCACCCGCACCAACCCAACCGAAAATTCCCAGGGGAAAGAATGCCAAAGCCACTGCAGAACCACGACAAGTCCCACCTTGTGCCATCTGCGAACAACAGGGCCATCCAACTCAGAATTTCCCAAAAATTCCCAATGATCCATGCGCATTTGGATGCCATGGATACAAACGAAAACATCCTCGTGGTCGAAATCCCTGTTAACCCAAAAAATCTCTTACTAAGCTCTCTATGACCTACACCACCCAAGGACACCACTCCACGACCCTCTATTAGACCCCCACACCCTCAAAAATGCTTAAGGATGAAGAAAAGGGCTTAAAAACCCCAAAAACGAGCCTAAAATACTCTCCTAGGGGCTAAGGCCTCCAAAAAGGGGCTAAAACCCCTAAAAGGAGCCTAAAACCCTAAAAGGAGCTAAAGTTAGGGAAAAAGGGGCTAAAATACCAAAAAATGAGCTAAAGCCCGGACCAAGGGCTTAAAACCCTAAAACCCCGAAAAAAGCTATAAAAGGAGGGTGGGGGGTCACTCTCAAAACACTTCTCCCTTGCATACTATTATGCTGCCCATGGATGCCTTGAGACCCTTTGTCTCTCAAGACACCCCCACTCCCTCTCCTTCATTTCCATTGAGCCATAGCTCCCCCATCCAAGAGAGGTGATTCCACAAGCTAGGGCATGGTGGCCCATTTCCACACAAAGAGAAGGTATAAATGTTTTTTTTCTTCTTGTTTTGTATATTTGCTTAGTAGTTTCTTTGTTTTCTAACCCATGATTTTATTTTCAGGTTTATTTCCTAACTTGTTTTGTGAGTATTTTGATTTCTTATAGTTGTTTGCAAGTTATTGGAAGTGAAACCCTAACCTTGTGTACAGAGGGGTTCTCCATCTTTGTTGTTGTTTCTGCTTTCTTTAATTTCATTTTTCTTTTCAGTCTTTTTCCAAGCAGGAACCTACCCTTCTTTCCTATAGATAGAAGGGAGCCATTCCTGCCCTTGTAGCAAGGAGAAATCCCTGCTACAGAACTGGTGACCATACCAGGTTGATCCCACAGGATCCCTGGTGCAAATTTTTAAAATTTCAAGTTTTTCAAGTTTGGCCCTAGTTTTTCAAATTTCATATCAAATTCAGTTTAAATTCAGTTTATTTCCAGTTATTAGTCTTGCCGAATCCTCTGTTAGGAAAATTCGAGTCAGTTTGGCAACAGCACAGGTTACTGTCAGCCGAATCTGACTCTGGATTAGGAAAAATGTGGGAATTGAACCCAGGTGTTAGAACAATTACACTCACAACAATTGCCAATTACACATGCAAATTACTCACAAAGGAGACTGAATATGGAGGAGAACACTAATCTGTATTGAATAAGTGTACAATAGCCAACCCTATGAAGTCATAGGCTACCACAATAAATAATTACATGAGAGATTTGAATGCACAAGGATGTCATTCGAATTTGGTCAAAAACAGGATTACTAAATCTAAGCAAATCCCCCATAGGTGCATAAAGTAGTTTCCAAAACTGTCTAGGAGCTCACGAATTGGAAAAATCAATTAGGCAAGATAATAGGTGATGGAAGGACAACTCATACATGATTTTATTAGGAGAAAAGGGTGGAGGATGATGAGGATAAAAAACAAGTGAACTTCACCTAGTCAAACTTTCCCAATTGCCTTAAAACTCAGAAAAAGAAGGCAATAAAGCAGAAAAAGTAGACATGCGCTAGGGAGGCCAGGAATAAAGAATATTTGATTCCAATAGGTTTCTCAAGTGCTCCATGACTCAAATTTATCAATTCTTACCACTATGGATGTGTGGAGGACAACTTGCATAAGGTGGAATATGGAAACTAGGCAAATAAGACAAAACATGGATTAATTAATGTCTAAGGTAGCTAACTATGGGTTGATTATTCTAACACCCCCCCTTAAGCCTAAATTATGAATAAAATATCAGAAAATTATAGGGCCTAGCAACAAGGCTTAGTCACCCTTTACATACTGCATGTCCATTTAACCAAGGAAAGAGGCAAAAACCCAGTGGGAAAAATCCTCTCTTAAACATGGACACTAAAACAAAATTTGGAAATCTTGTCATCACTCATGCTTCACAGCATGATCAGAAATCCCCAGCAGTGATTTGAGATTGCTGAATGTCTTCTCATAAAAAAATTTGGTGAAGATATCTACTACTTGTTCTGAAGATGAACAGAAGAGTAGGTGAATGGTGCCATCATGCACAAGCTGTCTGATGTAGTGCATATGGATCTCAATGTGTTTGGTTCTCTGCTTCTGAAATGGATCATTGCAGATTCTAATGGTACTTTGATTATCACAGTAGATAGTAGTTGAGTATTCTGATTTGAAGCCACACTCTCCAAGTAACCCCTGCAACCATAAACATTGAGTTGTTGCATGTACAACTCCTTTTTACTTTGCTTTTGTAGATGAGAGTGCAATGGCACACTATTTCTTGCTTGACCAGCTGATTGGCCCTTCAACAAGCATGAACACATATCCTAATGTTGAATTTTGATCCGTGTTGTCACCTGCCCAATCACTGTCAGTAAACCCAATCAAATCAAGATTAGATTTATCTTTATAGAAGATCCCATGAGTCCTTGTTCCCTGAGCAAAGTTAAGGATCCTTTTGGTTGCTCTCCAATGGATATCATGAGGCTGATCCATGTATCTTGAAGCCACACTTACTGCATAAGAAATATCAGGTCAATTATGTGAGAGATACAACAAACATCCAATCAACTGCTTATACAGTGTATTGTTTACCATAGGTGAAGATTCAGCTTCTTCAAGCTTAACTCCTGAAAGGAAGGGAGTCTTGCTTGGCTTGCAATCCTTCATATTGAATTTGTTTAGAAAATCCAAGGCATACTTGGACTGATGTACTTTTATTCCTTCTTTGGTTTGAGCAATCTTGAGCCCCGAGAATTGGCTCAATAAGCCCAAATCTGTCATTGAGAAGGCATGGTTCATTGCATCCTTCAAGGAGGCAATTTCATCCTTTGAGCTTCCTGTAATGAGAAGGTCATCAAGATACAAAAAAATGATCATTAGTGAACCATGAATCAGCTTCAAATAGACATTTGGATCTGACTTGCATCGAACAAAATTCAGTGATAGCAAAAAGCTATCAATCTTGGCATACCAAGCCCTGGGGGCTTGCTTAAGTCCATACAATGACTTCTTTAGCCTGTACACAAGATATGGGTTAGTAGAAAATCCTTGAGGATGATGCATGTAAATCTATTTAGTGATATCTCCATTCAGGAAATCACACTTCACATCCATGTGGTGTACCTCCCACTGCTTTGAAGCTGCAATGGCTAAGGCTAGCCTGATGGAGTCCATCTTTGCCACTGGTGCAAAGGTCTCATTGTAGTCTATACCATGTACCTATGAGTAGCCCTTGGATACCAATATGGTATTGTACTTTAGAAGTGAACCATCAGCAGCAAATTTGGTTTTGTACACCCACTTACACTGAACTAGCTTCCTCCCTGGGGGAAGATCAACCAGCTCCCAAGTGTTGTTCTTTTGGAGTGAGTTGAACTCTTCTTTCATGGCTGTTTTCCATCTTGGATCATTTTCTGCATATTCATATGTTTGTGGGTCTGATTCAATCATAATATAGCATTTCTCTACAAACATAGGATCTTTCATGCACATAGCACTCTCAAACTGAGATCTAGTCCTCCTAGGATCGTTAGGATTTCCAGCTAGTTCTCCAGCTACATGAATGGTCTTGGATACCCATTTTGGTCTTTTGGGACTGTTAGGATATGCAATTAAATAATCATTATCAAAAATATCAGAATCAGCATGTTCAACTATCTCTTCACTTACATTCAGAGGTTCTGGTGGTGAAGAGGATTCTCCAACTTCCACTGCTGCTAGGGGCTCTTCTTGAAACCGAACACACCTTTCAATGAAGGATTTGTTTGTGATAAATTTGATCAGCTTGTACCCTTTTGAATCTTCAGAGTACCCAACAAATAGACACTCTTGGCTTTGGGGCTGCAAAACCTTCCTCTTTTCTGTTGGAATTCTAGCCCAAGCCCTTGAGCCAAAAATCCTGAAATGGGTCACATATGGCTTGTGCCCACTCCATGGTTCGAAAGGAGTCATACCATAAAGATGTTTATGAGGCACCCTATTCTAGATATAGGCTGCACAGGTTATAGCTTTGGCCCAAAACTTTGGTGGCAAAGTCTTAGCCTACATCATGCAGGTTGCCATCTATTTCAGTGATTTGTTCTTTCTCTCAGCAACACCATTCTGCTGTGGTGTGTAAGGGATAGAATGCTGCATCTGAATACCTACATCTACACAATATTGAATGAACTCAGACTTGACATACTCACCACCATTGTAATATCTGAGGACCTTGAGTTTCCTCCCAGACTGGTTTTCAACCAAAGCCTTAAAGACTTTGAAGAGGCCAAAAACTTCAGACTTGTGTTTCAGGAAGTAAACCCAGCAATATTTGGAAAATTCATCTATGAATGTCAATGCATATTTGGCCTAACTCATTGAAATATGAGGAAATGGGCCAGCAACATCACTGTGGATCAACTCAAGAGGTGTAGAGGTTCTCTCATGACTAGCTTTCTCAAATTTATGCTCTGGGTGTTTTCCTAAGATGCAACCTTGACAGACTCCTTTGGAAAACTTAATCTTTGGTAACCCTATGACCATTTCTTTTTCACTAAGATTAGAAATATACTTGTAATTAAGGTGGCCAAATCTTTCATGCCAAAGATTTCTTGCCTCATTAGCATGAATCAGAAGAGCAGACCGGTTTGAGTAGGGTAGGAAGTGTGAGAACATGTATACCTTCGAAGTGTGATTCGCAACTCCTTTTGCAATGAATTTACCACTTGAGATCTCTGTGATCTCAACTTCATCAGGGGAGAATATGACCTTCTTTGGAGACCCTGTGTGGGTCATCTGATACACTGATAAGAGGTTAGAGGAAATACCTAGAACATACAATACATTGCTGAACTTACCATGGTCAAGATCAATCCTCCCTTTGCCCAAACTTTCAGTGAGAGAGTCATCTCCCAGTACAATTGGTGGACCTTTCGACATGTCAAGTGAGGTGAATGCCTCCTTGGTCGAAACCATATGTATTGAATCTCTAGAATCAATGATGAAACTAGGTGAGCTTGATGTGCTAGCAACCAATGCATGAAATCTCTCTCTGTCTTCTAAATTTGATCCTCCTTCCCTCTTCTTTGAGCTGTCTAAAAGGGAGATACCATTCTTCTCCAGGAGTTGGGTCAGCATGTCTATTTGCTTCTTCAGGCATGAGATTTCAGAATGATTTCCCTTACTGCAGTATGCGAACTTTCTCATTTCTCCTTTGTTCTTCTTCTTCTGGGGGTTCTTCTTGGAACCTTGAGGCTCCTCTGGAGACTTGTTGTTGTCTCTCTTTTGCTCAGGTGGATTTTTAGCTTTCTTCTTGATTTTTGAATCCACCCTCAAATCTCCAACAACCATAGCTTGGTATTTGGAAGGTTTGATGGTGCCCATCTGTTGATGTATATGTAACTTCGGAATGTATTCTTCTATATATTTCATATATTGTAACCCGATGTTTATTCCAGGATGTTTCTATTATGTATTTGAGTCATGTGGTCATGCCCCGATGTTCCAATCGGGAGGATTAATAATGTAAACAAGTCATATCAAGTCATTAGGTAAGTCCCCACAGTTTAGGGGCACTTGAGTTATTATACACTAATTAAGGTGTAGGCTCGAGTAGTAATTATTAGGTTGAGTGCACTTCAAGTCAATGGAAGAATATAAATAGAGAGTGAGAGTCTCTCTATTTATCACTTGTGACTTAGCTCTCTTGCTCTCTCAAGTGTGGCGCACTTTTGGAGAAGGAAATTCTTGGGCTTGACAGAAGACAGAAGGCTGCTATTGTGAAGGGAGGTCATCTTACTATTTTGGGTTCACATCTTGTGATGATACTATATTAGAGGAAGTTGAGGGGTTTTCTCCATTTATGGTTTCCCCTCCTAAAATATTTGTGTCTCTTGTCTCTTGTGATGTGCTTATGTGATTGTTGTGCTTGTTATTCTCTCAGTGAAAAGATCTTATCATAATGCTAGATTAAATGTTGAAAAACTAACATGGTATCAGAGCTAACCTGAGAAGAAGACATTGTGCAGCTACAGGAACTAGGGCTTCCTATTTTGTGGATCTTCCTCCATAGATTTTCAGCAAAAGTATGATAGGATGACTGTCCATTGAAGGGTGCATCTTTCTGTCGATGCGGAATTCAATTTCAAGCATTTTCAGTTTCGATGTGGAAATTAGGGCTTTCTATAGAAGAGGAATTTTTGAGTGAGACTAGAATAGGATTTTTCTCCTCATAAAAACCGAAATTTAGAGACCTGGATCAATAAATTTGGTTGGGTGAAACTCCGGGAAAGTTAAACCCTAGTTTGACCCTGAGCTAGGAGAAACCCTAAATACTAAAACTGCTAAGTTTTGGTACAGTCGCTATATTCCGAGATTGGAGAAGTGTCAGAAGTTGAAAATTGCAGGGGCAGAAGATAAAATCATGATGAACACTTTGTACAAAGGGAAGCCTCTGATTCGCTTTATTCCAAGAGATATGATCTCTCCAAGTTAGGGTTTTAGCCTCTTCCAGAAATCATCCATAAACAGGACACCTGGGGAGATCTGCAATATCTTGGGATAAAAAGGTCCAAATGGAATTCCTGAAGATGTTACAGAAAGGGTATAGACTTTAATTTCTGTGGTCCAAAGGTTAGACTCAGAATATAAACCAGTGACACGTGGCATGCCGTACAACTTCACTGTTCTGAACAGTCCTGTAACAGGTGACCTTGGGAAAAGGATCATAAATCCCAAATGGTGAAACCAATGCTGATTAAACCTACAGTGTGGGATCAGGGACATGCGAGGTTACCTCAGTGAGAAAGTTCAGACATATAGGATCATTAATTTCAGATATATCATAGAAACAGTAACAGGAAGTTCCAGAGAAGAAATCAGAAAATTAGGGCTTCCTGTTCCGGGAGTTTCGCTTCACTGTTTTCAGAAAAGGAGTACATTGGACAGCTCCATTTGAAGAGATCTATCTGTTCATCCAATCAGATCTGAAATATTCCAATTTTTAAAATTAGGGTTTCTGCGACAAACCCTAGATCAGCGAACTTCGGGACAAGGACAGACACCTCAAATCGGTAAGATCTAATCCTTTGCTATTTCCTTTTAAGGTTCTCATTTCAATATGATATATCACATCATATTGGTGAAAAGCTTGGGGAAGTTGACAACTTCCAATCCTGGAAGTATATGATCTCTCTGAAGAAACTGGATTGGACATCTTCATGAGTATAGAGGTTCCAGTTTCAGAGGGAGACAAGGCCAAAAGAGACATCATGCTCATGCTGCAGAGGATGATGAACCATCCAGAAAGAGATCCAGATATGAAAGTGAAGATTCTTCAAGAAAGGATGAATATGTTCTAATATCAGCTCTCATAGGTGACATTACTCATGGAAGTGATGATTGGCTTATAGACAGTGGGGCTTCCAAACATATGATGGGATTCAAGGAATCCTTTGTAAGACTATCAGAACATGAATCACCTCACAAGGTTAAACTAGGAGATGACTACCAATGTCCAATAAAAGGTAGTGGGGAATCTTCATACAAGCTAGACTTTGGTAAGTCTCTAACAACGAAAGAAGTATTGTTTGTTTCATCATTGATGTACAAAGAATGCAGATTGCATTCATAGATGGTCAAATCATCATGTGGCTAAAAGGAAATACTATCGATGATGCGGTAGTGATTGGAGAACAAGAAGGAGGCTTGTACAAATTGAAGGGCTATCCAGGACAAGCCTTGATCCATGACATAGTAGAGCCAAATGAGCTTTGGCATAGAAGGCTTGCACATGTGCATTACAGAGCACTACCTATTGCAAGCAATGCTGTTGAAGGTCTTCCTGAATTTCAAGCTATTTGAAGGGAAGAACAAAATCAGAATATGACCTAAAGAAACTAGTTGAAGAATGTGAAGATCTAGAATGCAGAAACCATGTAGTCATAAGAGTCTCTCAAATCAAGAACAACTTGAAGTGGTAAAAGAAAAGGTGAAGAATGCAGAAGTGATGATGGCCACCTTGAATGGCCTCCCAGGATCGTACAATTCATTCATTCAAGGAATGTGTTCCAGAAGGAAGTGATTACTTTTAGAAGAATCCGTGAAGAAGAAGAAGCTCGAATCATAAGAACAGAAGAGAAGATGGGAGCAACTGAAGATCAAGCTCTTTCCACCCAAAGAAGATCCCTCAAGCAATGAGGAATATGAAGAACTCAACTCTTGAAGAACTTCTTATCCACCTCAGCATTTGGATAAGAAACGATGCGACTATGAATGAAGAAGACGATGAAGCTGAAGACTCAAGAAGGAGTATGCCCACGAAACAAATAAAGATAAGTATTCAATTGTCATTTCATGGTATTGTTTTGTTATGCATTTGTTTATATTCAGTTATTGTATTATGTATGATAGGATGTTTGCATTAATGACAGTATACTACTAATATGCATGCGATGGG